>VXAA01005301.1:241367-303290 GCA_013399115.1 Anseranas semipalmata
CACTCAAACTTCTTCAAAGACAGCACGTAAGGGTTCAAAAGACTCCACTGACCAGCCTTGAACTTCCCATTCTCCACAGAGATGGTTTCCATTGTTGATTTATTTCCATTTCTTTTCTTTTATCCTGTCCCTACTCCCAAGGGCTATTATTGAAGCATAATTGGATTATGGGGTTTTGGAAGTGGTAAAAAAGTACATTGTTTTAGCAGTGCTTCATTGTATTCTCTTTTCAGACATTTTCCATTTCTGTATCCAGATTCACTAAATATATTTACAAACTATCAAAGTAAGCAATAGATTAGTCATCTGATGATGCAGTCAAAAATTTAACTGTTATTTAGCTATTTAATAATTTATAAATCACTTTATTCAGTGTTTAAAATTATGTTAAAGATTTCATTATAAGGAGTTATTATGGGCATGCTAACAACTACTTAGCAGTGTGTCCTGGAGGAGGGGAAATTAGACTAAGAATCAGGAGATGCTGATTCTGTTTCTACCTCTGTCACCCTTTGGGGAAATTACATCCCTTTTCTGTTCCTCAACCTCTCTCCCAACAAGTGGAGACAATATAGGGGAGTGAAGCTGAGATGCAATAGTATCTGTCCAGGAATCTCACATGGATTGAAGCTAGTCATACATCCGAGCTGGATAAATTGCGTCTAAGAACTAGCAACAAAAAGAACACGTATAACAATACAAAAGCAAAGACAGCAGACTGGCCAAAGACTGGCATGAGAAATGTGAAAAAAATGAAGACTGCTACAACTATGGCAGGCCAGAGTATCACAAATATCTAATGAAACCCAGCAGCAAACTTGGAATCACCAAGACAGAGCTTAAGGCTCAGCTTTGTTCACCAGGTGAAGAAAAAGTTTTGTCTTTAGGCTGTCTAATAAGATAAGTTTAATGGAAAAGGAAGAAAAGTTGCAGATTCAACATGACAGTCATGATTTCAGATTTGTAAGAGACTAAGGCACAGGAAACCCCAATCATAAATATTTAATTGGTCTCAGAGATGTTACTGGGGGATATTTTCTCTCCCCCCAAACCACTGCAGTTTGAGAAAAATAAAATAAAGCATTTGGTTTGTATTTTAATCTAGCTCCAAAGTGCAGACAGGCTCAGGTCAGCATCTAAACAAATCTCACCACAGCAGCAGTATGCGAATAAGCAGTCTCTTCAATTAAACGGTTGGACCATTTCAAAAATGAAATTCATCTCTTGTTCACATATTCTTGATTACTTGGTGCCAGAGCTGGAGTACTTTTCCATCAAATGTTCTCAGCTTTTCAAAAATATGGGTAGCTCAACACAGTCCCTGTGATCATGGCAAAATAAATGCACTCTGGGCTATTCTGTTTAAAAATGGCACTAGTGCAATAAAACATTTGTCGGAAACTGCTTTCTAGTGAGTGACTTATCTTGCCTTTAAGCTGATCCAACTACAGCCTGCAATAACTTCATAAAGGCCCAGGGAGAATGAATGACTTGATGGGGACTTAGTTGTTGTGGATCTGAACCAGGTGGCTATTCCTTTGCTGAATGTTATGAACAGAGGGTAAATAGTGAAATGGCCAGCTGTGGGGGAAAAAGGTGAACAAGTGGCTCTAGTGGATAGTCATACAGGAAGAAAAAAACTGCAGGAAAAAGAGGCTGAAAATGAGTTTGCACAATGTCTATTACATTTATTCCACAACAATTCTGTACACGTAGATAAGCAGGCTTAGAGACAGTTATGCTGGGAATTAAGAGTGGTTCTGCTGAACCAACAAATAAATAAGAACAGATTTCCTTGCTTTCACCATTGATCCATGCAATATCAATAGTGTGTGACACTGAATATTGAGCAACCTTTTCTCCAGTAGTGAGGAAGAGGCTGTACTGACCACCACGTGAATGCATCAAGAAAAGTAACTGAGCCCTCAGTCAAGTCTTGGGCTTCATCAGCATTTCTGGTTAGGAAAAAGTTGCTTTGTCATGTATGAACAGGTTTTAAAGATTCTTATTATCTTGATACACAGAAGTTATAGTGGAATCCCTGCAGTGTTGGTTTCCAGTGCTGGGTCTTGAATCAGATATTGGTAAGTGGAAGAGGATTCAAAGAAGAGAGAAAAGTTATTAGCCCCCCAAAAAACCCAACTCTGTAGCAATATAAAGCAGTGGCATCAGGCTTATAAAATGTCCTGTTTGAGAGCTTTAGGGAGACTGTTAAGCGGTAGGTCACTCTTGTTTGTTCTAGCCAGGCAATGATAACACTTTGTGCATGACAACACTTTTGCTGGTGTACTCACCAGTGGGTGCTGCCCGGCTGCCTGTTTGAAACTGAAGCCTCAGAAACGTTTCAAACTGTGGGAATACACTCAGCAACCATAAAGGAAAGACTTTCTACTGACAAAAAGAGAATTCAAGCCAGCCAGAGCTACCGCTCCATGTGTACCAGGTCCTACAGGACACTCTTTTTCTTACAGAAAATTTGCAAGCAAGTTTGCCAGTTTTGCAAGTCAGTGTCCTGGGTGTGGAAGAAAGAAAATGGTGTGAGTGGATAGTGGAATTTGCTTTATCATTTCTAGATTTAGTATTTTACCTTGGCCTATTGATATTTTAACCCCCTTTGCAGTGAAAACAGATGTGTTTGCTTGTGGTTTGGGGAAAAGGTGGGCATAATACATCAAGCTTTAGAAACTGTAGCATTTTTGCAGGAAAAAGAGTTCCACTAAGAGAAACTTTTACATCTCTTGAAAGAAACCCTTACGAGTAGATAAATCTGTGGAACTTTTTAGCCCACTTATTCTTCACAAGGGAGGAGGTCTGAGGTCAGAAAAGAGCAAGCATGTCTATACCAGCTTTTCAAATTCGTGTATCCTGGGGGACAGATTGCTAAATAGTTAGAAACACACCTCAGTTCTGTGATTTAGTAGCTACGCATAAGTAATGCTGATGTCTTCTGCAGATGGCCTTGCTGGAAGGCTAATTAAAAACATGTCCAAATCAGGAGAAAAAAGAAAAGAAAAGAAAAGAAAAGAAAAGAAAAGAAAAGAAAAGAAAAGAAAAGAAAAGAAAAGAAAAGAAAAGAAAAGAAAAGAAAAGAAAAGAAAAGAAAAGAAAAGAAAAGAAAAGAAAAGAAAAGAAAAGAAAAGAAAAGAAAAGAAAAAAACAGCTGATCTATTATGAAGAATGGCTCTGCTAAGAAAGGCACTATTTCAACTGTATGTCTCTGTGCATATCAGTCTGATTTGTCTTCTGGGGCACAGATACAGAAGGTACAAGGGGGATTTCAGTTCAATAATAAAGACACTTAGTCCAAATATCATATTGTTAGAATATCAGTTGGTAGATATAGACTCTTTGTAAGTCAGTATCCTCTCAAAATACTACACTAAAAATTTTCATTCTCAATAGAAAAGATCTATCAGTTTTGTAAGGAAGTTAGAAGAAGCCCGAAAGTTACAGACACAGGTATTGTTTTGTTATATCCTGGCCATAGAAAATAGAAATGTGGAAGTTATGCCATATAACTAAAACTGACAGGTATTCTGGAAAATATCCAGAATATTGCAAAATATATTGCAAAGATCCCAGCCAAGCTGAAAATGATTTTTACAGAGCGGCATAATGCTGTAAAGGTAGAACCCATACAGCATGAAGAGCCATACAGCAGCAATATCTCACAGGGATACTTACAGAGCTGGGAATATCCAATATATCTAGCCAAGATACTGGCTAGCTATAGATAGTCAATGAGCTGAAAGCAGGCTAGGTATCAGTCTGGTGCCTACTACCATTGCCACTATTTTTTTTAATCTTAGTCTTTATTCGATGTGACAATGGTGCATCAAAAGCTGTGAACAAACACAAACCTGTGTGACAAATATGGCTGACAACATGTCCAGAATAGAGTAAGAACTATGTGTGTACAAAGTCACCTTCCAAGTTTCCACAGAAACAGGCTGTGGTGAGGCCCAAATATTATCCCTTAGGGCTTGCTAGCAGGCAGGAAAGGGAAAACACCACCTTGAGGGTGAAATCTGGATTTCTTACCCTCTTTATGTGGCTGGGTAGGGCTGGAGCAAGGCAGCAAGAAAAGTTTGGGTGAACAAATCAGATGTTGTCAATACAATTGCTTCTTCAAGGTGGTAGCCATAGGATAACTCTTCCCATATGTCCATAATGGTAACTGATCTGTGGTGATAACAACTAAGCTCTGTTTTAGCAAATGGTCAAGAATTTGCTTTCTAAAGAAACAGAAATTGTTAGTGGCTGTTTGTAACATGATCAGAACTGTGTTCCCTGCTCAGTTACACACAAAGCAAAGATGAAACTTTCAACCCAAACATTTTGGTAAATCTGTGACACTCTAGAGCTCCACAAAGTATATCCCAACCCATCTCCTTCATTCCCAGTCAAAAGGTGTTAAAAGAAAGACTTAATGGGATTTTGGAGTCTAACTGTGGCAATAAAACTTGTTTGTTTCTTCCTTGTGGAACACGTACAGAGTATATAACTGTGTTACTTACATTTTGGATTGGTTTTATGCAGAGAAACTTGTTCTGAGAAAGAACAGAAGGATCTGGACTGTGAAGACTCAAAAAGACTCACCCTGTCACCTAAAATTCAGCATCACCCTTATTATTGTTAACCTGATAGAAAGTATAAACAGAAGGGTGCTGGATAGCTTGAACATTACGTATCTGTATAACCATTAAGGGAAGGCATATGTTTTGGTTCACCTCTCCAACCTAAATAATGAGTGTTCAGTGACAAATAGGTGCTAGATAGGTGAAAGTTAACGATGTTGGTCATAGCAGCTCATTTTCTGGATCAGCTCTTCCAGCAGTCCCTAAAAGACTCTTTTCCCTTAGTTTCAAGCTGAGTAAAAATGTTCATGGCACCCACAATTTGTCATGCTTTAGCCAGAAGAATAGATTTACTTCCCCAAGCACGTGCAAAGCTTTTCCTTTCCTTTCCTTTCCTTTCCTTTCCTTTCCTTTCCTTTCCTTTCCTTTCCTTTCCTTTCCTTTCCTTTCCTTTCCTTTCCTTTCCTTTCCTTTCCTTTCCCCTTAAGCCTTATAGGAGCTTGTCCTCCCAGGAGTTATTTGGCAGTAATATGTAGGTCCTGCAGCATGCACACGTCTTTTCGAAAACAATGAGTTGTATGCATGTGCATCTTATACTCCACTTTGAAAACTTTCTCCACTATTTTTGTACCATCACTTTAACATCAATTGCAGGCAATGATTGTAGAAATATTGATAACTGAGCATGATTTCTAGGACAATAAGCAGCTTGGCTTGTCATCTGGCTGCCACTGTGGGGAATAAAAACTGCATTTGATACATGGACATTTAATAATATTCTGCCTACATTTTTGAAGGTTTTTCTTATAAATTGGTTCTTGCTGTTTTCTATTTTTGTAAAATTGAAGAAGTTGGCAGTATTTTGCAATTGTAAATGAGTGTTACTCTTTCTCTTATATCTCCATTATTCTGCTTACTAGTTCTCATCTGCCAGGTTTTTCATTCAACTACATTTTTTAGTGAAAAGGTAAAATAAAGAAGAAGAAAGAAGTGAGCAAAGCATATTGATGAGGTTATTTTTAACTGAATGAGTATATTTGGGAAGAGTACTTTTACTTTCCAAAACAGAATAGCCACCAAATATATCAGAAAAGAGTGGAAATTCCTGTATTTGGTTTCTTTTTTAAAAAGCTAACTAAAATGAGCTTGTGAGTAGATTAGAAGTTCACAAAATTTGCTTATTTTATACTTCCATGGATAAAGAGGAAAATGCTAATTTTTGCCCAATGCAAATATTATGGAAACATACTAACAAAAAAGAACAAATATAACATTTCTGGATTGTCCGCACAGGAGATCCTGCTGGTGCGAGCTGCAGATCCCATTGCGACCTTTCATGCTCAGGTCTGCTTCCCAAGGGTGCAGGGTGAAGAGTTGGTGTATGACTAGGACACATGAATAGAGGTAAGTCCTGGTCTTCAGTCCCTGGCCAAAGTCTTAGAAATTTCCCATTTTGAAAAGGAGAGTTTTGATTTCATAACAATATGTATCAGAACTAATTGATATAATAATGCAGCATAAAATTATGCTAACTGATAACCTAAGTATCTCCCAGCCTATTCATTTATGTCCCATTTCCCAGCAGTATCCAGGAGGGTTCTCATGACAAACAGCAAATAGAGTTCTGTATGTGAATGTCATTTCCATATTTTAGGTATTGACTGCATTCATACCAGAAGATAAAATAGTGGAGGGATAGATGCCTGGAAGCTAAGTGGCATAGGCTGGGTTGCATCCTTTTGGATAAGCTCTCTAATCTTCAAAATAGGGTTGTTGTATTCCAGCTACCTATTGGGCAACCTTTGGTCTATGCTAATCTCTGAAACATGAAGAAAATTGCTTCAGGGAACAATTTTGGTCTGGGAAAAATATATGCCAGGGACCATGCTAAAAACTGAGCAGTATGGAAGACTGCCTATATTCCTCCTTTTAAATATTTGATAATACCAACTTAATGATTGTGCTGCCCTTTACCCATTTGGAAGAGACATAGGTAGACATGAAATACATAGAAAAAGAAAAATAATGTAGAAGAAAGAAGTAAAAGTAGACAAAAAACAGTAATGAAGGTGGAAAATGAAGAATAAGAAATAAAAAGGAAGTGGAAGTGGAAGAAGGAGAAATATAGACACCTGAAAAATGAGAAAGTATTCAAAAGAATGCCAAATTTGGAGATCTAGTTAATTAACCTAACTAATTATACAGCTAATTAAAACTATCTCATGAGACAGTTGTATACTGCTAGTGTGCTTTTCTATTTACGAAAAGTCTTTATACACAGCAGAGGGGCAGGAACCACAGCAGAGTTAATATTGGGCTCTTCTTTTCTTTAGCTTGTGTACAGAGTGATCTCAGCAGTGTTTTCATGAAAGGAGAAATCTCTGAAAAGTGCTTGAATTTAAAAATATTTTCAAATAAACAAAGAAGGCACAATCTTACTCTGTGCCAGAGGAAGCTTGGGGCAGACCAGGGCAGACTTAAGGATGGCTGGAGCGGACTCAGCACTCATCATGCAGCAACATCAGTGTTGACTCACACAACTCCAGTCTGAAAAGCCTGCAAAGTCAGATAATTTTTCCTCACTCTAGAGTTTGTGTGGAGGACCAACATGTACACAGAAGCTTTAACTGAAACACAATGCTATTGTGTGTTTGTGTAATAGCCGGCATGTGTTTTGGGAGACCTGGATCCAAGCAGTATCCTCATCAAATCACTAGCAAGAGTGGAAGTCATGAGTCTTTAGCTCTACTTCAATAATGTTCACACCTATAACTTGCTTGTTCTTGGTCTCCTGCCCACATGGCTATGTACATATGGCTCAGATGCCCCAGAAGTGGCGTTTAATACATATGAGATGCCCTCGATTACCTGACATCCACAGAGAGCAGACACAACAGCAGACCACAGAAGACCTGTGCCTGTTGGACTGGCAGCTAGGCATTTATTTTCACATAAATGAACTGAGCCCATAGCTGTGGGATGGATTTTATGCCAGCTAACTGTAGACAACTGAAAGATTAGTTCAGGCTCTCTGTACAAGATAAACAGAGGTACTGACATATAATAATGAGTTCCAGCCTAAGTTAGCTGATATATGTGTCACAGATCCACCTTGAGAGATACAAGTCTCTTCTCACTGACTACTAGAGGAGCTTAAACTAAATAAATGTTTTTAAATTGATTAGTTTAGAGGAATACAGTCTTGTTGCTTCTCCAGAAAAATAGAGATACCCTTCCCTCTCTGAACCACAGACTCAAGTCCCTTCCCGTCTAGCAGCTGTATAAACTCACTGCACACTGCACTGCTTAGCAAAGGCAATTTGCTTCTGGATTAGAGCTAATTTATACCCACAATGTTCAGGCATGCAGAAGCTGAATAGTCCCATCAGCCTGGCACATAGCACAAGCTGATAAACGCTGCCAAGAGCTGGGTAAGTAAGTCACCCAGAAGCACAGCGGTGCAATTACCTGTTCATCCATGCAGACATGCCATCTAATTCCTATTTATTTCAGATACCTCTGAAAATCTTTCACAAACCCTTTGAAGTAGGAGTTGTTCTGCATCTAACCAATATTTAACTCAGTCTGTCTTTGATCCCAAACATATCCTCTTGGTATTGACAGCTTCAGTAGAAACAACCACAATCTCAGATCTGTTTTCCTAATACACTGTGACGTATGTGTTTTGATTGCTCAGTAGATTACCATGTAATCATTCAAATAACTCTGTTTTAACTCCATTTAAATTTAAATGAATGAGGCACAGACTAGAAGTTATGCTTTATTACAGCTGCATGTGAAAAGTAAAATTTTGGAGGAAGTATCCCCATGTAGCACAGATGTCTTCTTGTACCATTGACACTCATGACATTTACTTCCACCTTTTCCAAAAATCCTTGGGGAAATATGCTTACACTATGGGTAATTGATTCAGGTTGATGGTTCCTGCTGAGTAATTACAGTCGGTAAATGCCTGTGAATATAATTTTCTATCAACCAGCAATTTATAATCAAGCATAATGGGTTCAGGTGCACATATGGAGTGAGTGACATGTGAAATACTAGTACGTGGAAGTCAAGTGACAAACTATACTGGCTGCTGCAGCATGTTGACCTGCAATGTCTTGTGATCTCAGGCTTACCCTGGGAATTGATAAAGCAAAATAAGAGAGAAGAGATGAAGTAAATAAATGAAAACAGCAAACGAGGTACAAGCATTTAAGAAAATTAAAGTAAACCAACCGATTATCACTAATATTAAAGTCATGCTCAAACTAGAAACATAGGTGTTTCTTAGAAATGGGTTATGGGCTGTCCAAGACCAGATGCATCTTAAACAGTATAGTCTTGGTCAACCACGTTGTAAAATGTGAAATGTTTTTCTGGTTTAGATGTATCTAGAGATCCACATGCACAAGCAACAGGGAAGCAGATCTGAATTTTCCCAATACTGTATTGGTTACTAGACTTTGTGGGAACACAAGGAGAATTATTTTTTTTCTAATTTGTTAGAATCCAGTTTATATATTGCAAGTACTTGCCCATGAATAAGGACATCTCTCAGCAGTGTGGGCCAAAATTCTTTCCCAGGAAGGACACGTGCTTCCTAGCCTGCCTCAGGTGTATCTCATGAAAGATACAGGTTAACCCTTTTGTAAAGCTATCAGCAGAGAGCTCACAGGAGCTGCTTTGACATATTCTCTTCCTTTATTCTTCTGGTGGAAGTTTCTAGGTAGAGTGATCCTCTGGGTCATGTCCAAATGAAATATATGGGAAGAAGAACAATTTCTTGTCTGCATTTGGAGGTAGATCTACTTTACTGGAAACATATTCTCAACTACAGCTGTCTCCACAAAGACCCTGGAGCTCAGAGCATGTTACAGAGGAGTTGGAGTGAAGATGCTTGTTAACAGACAGCAGATCACACCAGTGAGCATAATTCTACCAACAAACTGAGAACTTAAAGGCAAATAGTAACGTGGTGCCTGTGAAATGCCTGCTGCCTTTGCAGCGATGGTGATGCACATCTGCAGCTCTCTGTCAGTGACCCAGCGTGGCAGATTGCCACCACAAAGCAGGACTGAACAAAAGGGCAGCCAGCCATCACTGTGATCTTGCCATTCAATCCCATCTCATTTCTTCTCTTGCCTTTTCATCCCTGTCCCCTGCTGCTGAGGAGAGGATCCTGGTTCAGAGATGAGTGAGGAAAATCTTAGCTATGACAGCTTATTTGCGAAGCAGCTCCAATTTCCTTAATGTGGCATCTCTAATTAAAACTGCAGCTCCATGAAAGCCATACACTCAATAATTTAAGAATTAAGGTATTTGGAAAGCCAGTCTGGCTCTGCCTGATTATTGGGACTTGACAATAAACACTCTCAGATTAGAATAAATGCCTGGGAGGTGGCTGGTTCAGTCATACACTTCTCCTACTCTTACAACAACAGGTTTCCAGGAATCATTCAGTGAGTTTCCATGGAGCAAACACAGCCTGCATTGACCTCCCTGCTGTCTCATTTCTGTCCATCTATTCTTCATTAGAGATTTCTCTGCCAAAGTCCAAAACTTATAATCCCAAAAAGTCTATGTCTTGTGCAGCTCTTTCATTCCCTGAAGGAGAGACACCCTCACCAAAAAGAGACTTAGCTGGTAGCTCACTTGTGATCACACAGCACAATTTCAGCCTTCAGTTAATCACCACACCTCCCTGCACAATGCATGAAAAGTTGGTGCCTAACACAGGGATCCATGGAAGCCACTGTGTTGAACACAAAGCTGTCTGGGTTAGTCTCTGAGTTATACCCACAACAGGACTATGTATTCTGCCCCAGATGGGACACAGAAAAATGATCTCCAGCTGTGTTTCACAACCCCGAGCTTTTCCCAGGGAGTGGGCATCAGACATCCCCTAAAACACAGCAAGAGACAAACTAAATCTTACCTAAATCTCTTACTGTCCTAAATTTGCTTTACTTTCCCTATTTCTAAAAAGGAGACATATACATATACATACACATATGTATGTACATTTTTCTGTGCAAACCTTGTGCTGTTATGAAGACTCTCTATGAAGATGCAGACTTTATAAACAGTGAGATAACACAAAAGCACATACTCAGCCATCCCATCTAACATAGATACCCATCTCAGAGTGGCCCTTTTCTCATCTCAGAGTGGACAATGTCAAAGAACAAGCTAAATGGAGACAAATGTCTGCTGTAGCATATCCTCCTCTCTGCTATTTCCAGAATTCCCAAGCCAACGAGTGCATGGGGGGTCTCATGGACTTCGATGGATTTTTCACCATGCATTTCTCTATTTCTTCTCTGAATCTTTTCATACTTCTAGCATCCAGAGCACCCTTTAGTGATGTGCTGCATTGCACTACAAGGCATGGTTTGTTTTCTTTTAAACCTGCAGCCTGATAACTTTGTGCCTTTGAGTTACCAGAAAGAGTGAATATTCATTTCTTAGTCATCTCTTCAATAACTTTCATAACTTATTACTATTTAACCAGTTTCCTTCTTTTCATCTGTCTCTTCTCTGAATTTGAAGTGTTTGAGTCCATGAAATTCTTCAGTGTAAGCCCTGCCACACCACACCTCAATCCTGTTTTTTTTTTGCTTTTGTAATCATTCTAAGTCCACTGTATCTTTTTGAAATAAGGAGGCAGACTTGTACACAAAATCGAAGATGCAGATATATATATTTGAACATGTACATGTATACACACATTAGCATCTTGATGTTCATTTCTTTATAGCTTTCTCTGCAATTTTGAACGTATTAACACCTCTTAGATGTCCACTGAACATTGGGCTATCCACATTTTTTTTCAAAATCTCTCCTTTCATAACTGAAGCTAATTTAGAGTCCATTGTCCTAAAGCTAAAGTTTAGATTATTTTCTTCCTAACTTAGGTGCATTTTTCAGAAGAATTTCAGCTGCCTTTTTCTTATTACCCTGCAACTCAGAACTGTGACTGTCATTATCTACTGCAGCTCTTTGCAGTCAGATTTACTTTTGGCTTTTAGTTTTTGACTTTGTCACCTCAGCATTCATCTCCCTTTCCCACTTATCTATGAATATATTCAACAGATACATGAAGTATCAGAATGACTCTCAATAATCTGGTTATATCACAATTGGTGTGTTTCTGCATTGCTTCAGCAACAGGCCCCAGTGCTTTCTTACTCCAGGGTGAGGAGTTCAACCTCCATGATCCATTCTTAACTTATGGAGACTCCTAATGAGTGAGAATTTCTGCTAGTTCAGGACATGAAGAGAGATGAAGAGAAATCATGAAGTTAGTCACCTACGTTCACTGAATATTTGTGATGTGTTACACAGTCTTCATTTATCATACATATGATTTTTCCAATGTCACTTATTAAAAATATATATTCTATGGTCCTCAGAATCATAAAATTTTGGTTCCTTTCCAAATTCTGAGATATACCAATGAAGATATTTTTGCCTTTTCTCTGCCTGTGAATTGACTTTTGATTTGTTTTCATGAGGTGTATTTGTGTTTATTAAATGAAAAAAAATTGCTGAGTTGCAGTGCTGAGGATCTGCATTGATCATCCTAAACCTCTGGTCCTCTCCACTGTTGTGACAGAGAGGATGCTCTGATATATGCATCCCTCCTTGGATGTTCACTAGAAAAAGTGTAGGTACCACAATGATGTGTCTGCTTTCTTGGGAAAACTTAGGCCATTTTTCTTGGAAGGCTTTGAAAATGAGGTTCCAGATATTCATTAGCCCTTTTATTTTCCTTCCATGAAACTGTGAATGGAACACATTACTGAAATGATGGCTTTTGTATGGCTCCTGTTTTCTCAAAACGGTGAATTTGAAGGTACACCTATAGAAAAATAAACAGCTTGGACTTGCTAAGCTTAAATCTAGGCAGCTTGGCTTGCCAAGAAAGGAGTCACATTTGGATGTTAACTCTAAGCCAGGAATAATGAATGGGAATCAAAGGCAGAAATGAAAGGGTCTGTGTGGCCATGCAGTGGTTATTAGCACTGAAAAACAAGCTAGATTCAATCATGTTTAGAAAGGTATCTTTCTAATTAAGTGAGATCACAGGAGCAATCTCCAAAAGCAGACATATCCATTACAAAAGGGACAGGAAAGACATCAGTGAAGAGCAGCAGAACCACTTGAAATGTTCAGATAAGAGATGGATTTAAGTTGAATCAAGGTCAGCAGAAGTGGCAAAGGAAGAAAAGATGTGCTGTAGCCTCAGCCAAAAAACATTCAGTTATTACGGGGATTGGGAAAATATAAATATCTCCAGAGACACTAAATGACATAAAATACCTGTTAAGAAAAGTACATTCAGTGAGGTATACTGCAAATCATTATGACTATTCAATTCCAATCAAACTGAAATGAAAGAGAGCACTCTGGAACTCTGGATTTGAATCTGAAAAGACAATTGAAAGGAAAGAAATGGAACTACAGAAAAAGAGAAAATAAATTTGGTCTTATAAAAAAAATGCAGAGAATATTAAGATTTTGCATATGATATGGACAAAATCATACAACATGACTTCAAACATCATAGAATCATAAAATTATAGAATAGTTTGGGTTGGAAGGGACCTTAAAGACCATCTGGTTCCAACCCCCCTGCCATGGGCAGGGACACCTCCCACCAGACCAGGTTGCTCAAAGCCACATCCAGCCTGGCCTTGAACACTTCCAGGCGTGGGGCATCCACAGCTTCCCTGGGCAACCTGGTCCAGTGCCTCATCACACCCATAGTAAAGAATTTCTTCCCTATATCTAATCTAAATCTATCTTTTTCAGTTTAAAGCCATTACCCCTTGTCCTATCACTACAGTCCCTGACANAGGTCCCTCTGGATGGCATCCCTTCCCTCCAGTGTTGACTGCACCACACAGTGTGGTGTCATCGGCAAACTTGCTGAGGGTGCACTCAATTGCACTGTCCATGTCTCCAACAAAGATGTTAAGCAGCACCAGTCCCAGCACTGACCCCCGAGGACCACCACTCGTCACTGATCTCCACTTGGACCTTGAACTGTTGACCGCAACTCTTTGAGGGGGACCATCCAGCCAATTCCTTACCCACCGAGTGCTCCATCCATCAAATCCATGTCTCTCCAATTTAGAGACAAGGATATCATGTGGGACAGTGTCAAATGCTTAGCATAAGCCTATAATATGCTTAAAATATGGTCCATCAACTTTTGCTGTTTATTCTAGAAGCAGATTGCTGTCTGTTTACCTAGAGCTGTTCAGCATCTTTTAGGAAAGAACTAGGTATGGCCAAACATTAGGAACTATGGCAGAAAAAAAGGGGGAAGTGTGCAGCAGCCATCCGACTGCTTCAATTTGTGGCAGGAATTTTTAGTGTGGTTGCTTTGAATGAATACTAAGAGAAATAAGGTGTCCCAGTGGCTTAGGAGAGAGGCAAGACTGTTCAAATCTAGACTAGACTAGAAAGCTGAATATCATAGCAATGCTATTACAGGATATTAGTATTAAGTAAAAAAACAAACAAACAAACAAACAAACAAACAAAAAAACCCTAAAACTCCACCTTTATAATCATAAATATTTGAAAGTTTCTACTAAGATTGTTAAAAATATGTAAAAATATGGACATTTTGCTCATCGCTCCATCCCTTTTATTAAAGTAGCTCTGCAGAATTTGAATCCATTTTCACACACATTGTTTATATGAAATGCTTAATCTATCCAGTAAAATGTGGCTATATGATTTTACTTTCATTAGTAGGCTGATAATTTTGATGACAAGTTTGTGAAGCATTCAGCTGAAAGGTTATTCTGCCTGAGGTGCAAATATTTCCTGTGTTTTCTCTGCTGTTCTTTGTTTGCTCACCTCTTTAATCTTAAAGACATCTTTCAGGGAGAGGAACAGGATCAGGAACCATAAAGAGTAAGAAATGTGATTCCACTACAAGCAAATATTGCATCTACTTCTTCATTTTTGGCTATTACAGGTTTTGGGCATTCATAAAAAAAAAAGTAGCTGTGTGTGAAGATTTGTTCAGTGATAACAGCACTAAAATAGCAGGATAATCTGTACTCAGCTTTTTCATGTAGCTATGAACAAACACTGTGGCTTTATCTGTACAATCTTTTTTTTTTTTTTTTTCCCTGAAAAAAAATATGGCCTACTGCTTCTAAATAAGATCAGCTTCTTGAAAATTTTCTGGCAAGACTATGGGAATACACGTTCAGATACTGCAGAACATTTGATGCGGCATTTCTAGATATAATAAAGCATCTATCTGTAGAAATAGATTTAAAAACTGATAAATTCCATTTGTCAGTAGAGAGAGCCAACCAGGTCCCTGAAATCAACTTCAGAGAATATTCTCCAACTATGACCCAGGGCATGGAACATTTTAGATCACATTTATTTAGTTTATGCATTCAAAGCTAAGCAAGAGATTTTACTGACACTCTTACAGAAGAATAGAAAACATTTGCTCCACCACATTCAAATTTGGATTGCAAAAGGCTGTTTTCTTATGTTATTTTACTTTGTATTGGGACAGTATGTAACCCTGTATTAAAGGTACTGCACAATAATATCAGTGTGTATAGATGACATACACCTGTGTCATATCTTAATTTGTATCTTAATTTGTAGCTCACATTCAGTGACATATTTGTGTTAATAAGAATAAAGCCTTCCATCTAGTGATACTTCAGCCACTCAGATATTTGAAGCACTGGGAAAAATAAAATCAGGATAAAATCCATTTACAGTGTAAGGGATTACGTTACAGATGCTTCATGTTTTCCTGCACAAATGAAGATGGAGGTATAAAACTACCTCTTCAGAAAAGCTTAAGTATTTTACATGAAGTAGAATGTATTAGCAAACCATGTACGTTGCACATCCCTGAAGCTGATCCTCTTCTGCTGTTACATTATTTGGAGTTGTATATGAGTGTCCCAAGAGTAAGGGACATAGGGTTTGGAGGCTGAACATGTCTCAGATTCAGTTTTCTTAAACTATTTTATTAGAAGAAATGGGGTATCATAGGGACGACTGTTGACTGTTGACTGTTGAAGTCACAGAAAGACTGGAACATTCAGTGTCCATTTCACAGACACAAAAGCAGTATTCCCACTAGATTTCTTAAGTTTCCCTAGACTGTTTTATAGGATTAACTGTAATGAGAACAAGCTTAGCCAAACTGAATCACAGAACTATACCTGGACTTCTCTTCTCTTTTTTGCACTAACAAAAATCTTAGGAAAATGGATTTTTTTCATATTCTGGAAGCATCTCTGTTTGGTATGGTTGTTTTCTGGATTTCTTTTACAGAGAAACAGGGAACAGTTAGTTCTCCTTTCATTCCTTCTCATCTGCCCAGTTAATTCTGAATAGTATCAACAGAAGAAGTTGTATGATCAACAATTTGTAAGTAAAGGCACACAAATCTAACTTTTGCTACCCATTCCTGATAACCAATGACTGCACTTCTTTGCTTAGGAAGCCCTGTACAGTTAAACACAATATATAAAGAAAACAGCTAACATCATGACTCCAAGCCCTTCTTTCCTAATCCTATTTTAACAAAACATATCTGCTCTTTCATTCTGCAGTTTATGTTTGTGCTCCCTGACTGTATACAACATCTTACTTCTTTTTAATTCTTCAAATATTTCATCCTATCTCATTAAGTAGTAAAACCAAAAATATCAGCTACATAGTTAAACCACCGTCCAACCAAATAAATTACAGTCAAAGGCAAGGTAAGTCTTACTGAGAAGGTATACTGCTGAACGCTGCTATCTGGAAAAATATTAACTCTTTTAACTGCGTACTCATTTGACTTCTTGGCTTAGCTAAAATGGACTCTGCCTTCCTCATGCTCTCATCTAGCTTAAAACATTCCCATAAATACTCGTTACCAATTACCTAAGTTCAGAAAGCAATAGGAAAATGAAAATGTGCACATTCTGTATTTGCCAGCATTAACTTGCACTATTAAGTTACTTCATTCAGTCTCTTGATTTTTTTCTGAATTCTTTTCAGCATTGTGAGTCTTTTCATTAAGACAAAAGTTCAATTTATCCCCCTATAACTGCAATCCAAAAGTTCCTGTTTGTCTCCTGAGCTGCTTTGAAATAAAATTAATACGGACTATTTCATGATCTGTGATATGTGTTACAGGATGAAAGATATATAGTTAAAAAGAGACACAGCCTGGGATTATCTACAAGACATTTAATAAGAACAGAGTCTGCTTTTCATAGCAAATATTTAACAAATACTGGACTGCAAGATGTGGAACTGGAATGGTTAATACCACACTCTACCAGGACAACATTACCACAGCACTCTGTGTTGCTCAATTAGAAACATGTAAAATTTTTCCTAGAATATTTCTAGTTTGGGGATTCTCATCTTTTCCCTTGAAAGATGAGCTAAATTTTTTGATCTACATTTTCTTAGGATTTACATGTTGTTCTGTGCCACTGAAGTAAACTGAGCGGAAGGCTCAAATCACAATGAAATGTGACTTTTTAAGCTGACTGTAATGAATGTCTAAATAAATATGAAGATATTTTCAAACAGCTAGACTATATAATCAGTTCTGCTCTGTGTAGAGGAACACGGGTGAATATCAAAACATCTGGCTGTGTTAATCTGAGACTAATTTAAAACCCTGCTTGGGATTAACACCTATGCTAATGATACAATCATTTATTGGATATTGTTTTCACAGGAACGATTCACGTCTTTGGAAATCCAGGTAAACACAGCCCCAGCTTGTATACACAATCCCAAGTGCACAGCAAGCTCTAAGGAAGCCCACTGTGAATTACACTGGCATACACTGCATAGCCTCTTCTCTCCACTGTGATGATATCTGTCTGTCATTGCTTTTGTTTTGTTCCGACTTACTTGAATTTGCTTTGTGCTTCAAAATTTGACCTCTGCTTCCTCCCTTATTGACTTAATTTGATTTTCTTTAACTTTCTTGTTTTGTCTTTGGAAAGTATTGCAGAAGTCTCTCCATGTCCTTCTTCAGCTCTAATATAATTTAAAGAAATTATTGTGATCTGGCAAAAGACAATGCAGGATCTGTTGTAGGTCTATAGTAAATATTTTTCCTTTACCTTGCCAAAGACAATTGAGCAATGACTGAAACACACATTCTGAATTAAATGCATGTTTTTTAGCTTTCTCTTCCACTTTACTGGTACTCCATTTAAACTTTTCTTTGTTCTCTCATCAGCCTCTCAGAGTCCTTTGTAACAGAAAAACAGGGTGATAATTTCCTTTATGACATTGCGCCAACTGTGCAAAGTTGACAATGCCTTTCCCAGTTTTAATTACAGAAAACAGTAATTACTTGCATTGTAAGAATTAAGATAATCAGAACTTTTACATGAATTTCTAACATTTCACAACTCCATTAGAAAGGCTTGCAGATATAATTAGGTCAAATGAAACCACTGAACATACTAGGATGAAGTGGAAAAATTTGATGAAAGACACAAACAACGCTCCCCTTATAAGCTATATCCATAATACAAACAGGTCCACAGTGGCTCAAACTCAAACACAGTAAACTATCTGAAGAGTAGTGTATTAATAGGACCAGGAAGATTATTGACATCCTTGGGATTCAGACTTGTGTTTCTACTGATTCTGGCCGATACCTAAAATATGAAGCACTTTCTCCCTGTCTGATATAGTTTTAATACTTAGTTCTATTGAAATAGCCTATGATGAAATAACCTGTTTTATGGTGGTGAAGTATGAATAGGGTTTCCAAGTCAGAACACTGAAGTTCATATCATTAAAATTTGATGAGGTATCATTTCCTTTGGTTTTGTTTGAGTTGTGAAAAAGCAGCCCTTTGTAAGTGCATTCCCTTTCCTTAATTGTTAATTGGTTCTCTGTAGAAGTGTTGGTGACATTTACCTTATCTCTCTAATGTGCTTTCACCATAAGCACTTCTGCTTGCTTTCAGAGATGGAACTACAAAACTGTTGCACCAGAAACTAAGGGGAAGAAAACAGTGGAAACCCAGCCTTTTAGCTCCTGCTTCTGTGATCATTAATCACTTTTCTTTACAGTGGGAGAAAAAACATTCTCAAATTAATTTCAGTAGTGAATGCTAAACAGGCATTTAGAAATGCACTTACTTCTCTCTGTTGAATATGATGAATTCTTTCCTAACGGTTTCCAAGCACTGCTGCAGGTGTACGTTCTTTAAAAAACAGCATGAATAGGTTGATTAAAAATGACAGAAAATCATAGACAAAATCACAACAACAGAAATGATAACAAACAAAACATCTTATGAATGAATACTACCAAAAAGCACTTTGAAGACTCTTCAAAAGTAGGCCGTGATAGCACAATCAATCTTTCTTTCTCCTGGGAGATGTTCCCCATAAAGAAGTCCTGAGGATCTTTAAGTCTCATAGCTCAAGAAGTATGAGCATTCAAAATTATTAGGAATAGCAACAGAACTCATTAAAAAAAACTCACTGAAATGAAAATTCAAGTCTGGAAAACATTTATTTCTTAATCTCCTTGGAAATTTAGACTGTTTATACAATGGGTCTTTCTACGTGGGACACATTAGTCAAGCTCATGAGAGACAGCTTTAAAACATTTATAAATAACAAGCTTTTCACTGCATACTTTTCATTTTTGGTACTAGCAGTGAATAAATACTCCTTCTAACTGTCTGTCCATGTGTGGGAAGCATATTTGCCAACTGGCAACACTTTTTCATACTTTAAATGAGCAACTGTGAGAATCTTAAAAATGATTATAGCTACAACATACTGTTACTATTTGACTGAAATAAATGGTTGTTTTTCATTTCACTTTGTAAATGGTTTATGCAGCTATATGTAAAATGAAAGACATGGAAACCAAGTCTATTTTCAGAGGTGGTAAAACTGAAGTTAAATTATTATGTCCATTAGAGAATATAAATGAAATGTCACTGACTGAAGCTACAGCCTCCAACTTACCAGCGGGCAGGTTTCCTTAGCTCCATCCTTGGATTTGTTTTTGGCAAGTCGCTTTTTCTTTTTATGGAGAGGCTTGGACTCTAAAATCATTTCTTCAAGTTCAAATGTTGGATCACAGTTCAGTCTTCCTTTCTGGTACAAAAGGATTCAAAGTTACTCTTTGAAGCATCATTGTATTTTTTAGTTTGTCTGGCCAGTGTTAATAGCATTAATAATGAGCTGGCTTCCCAACCACAACAGTAAAATGAAAACTATCATTTTCGAGCCTGGAGTCATGACTGAAGTTTAAATAAGGGAGTTAAGATAAAAATCATATTATAAAGAAAGTATAAAGATCCTCTTCCTAATTATATATGGATGTACTCCTTTGAGTGACTAGAATTATATTATTCCAATGAGAGAGAGGAATCTGATGCAAGGTCTCCATCAGAATATAAGTTAGTGTTGTAGAACTTGAATGGTAACTGTAATGGTGCAGGAAGGATAGGAAGTACCTCTGAGACCTTACTTATTAAAGTGTGATTTTCTGAAGATTTGCAGTGGATTCTGTTACCTGGATCCTATCCATGATACCAAAGGAAGGACTAGGGTTTTTTTGTTGTTGTTGTTTATTTGTTTTTCTGTTAGCAGCATTTATATCCCCATAGAGTAAACTCAAAAACTGGCTTTATTTTTTTTCTTACCCATATATTCTATATATTCTATACCCCTTATATTACCTAAATATTCTGGACTCTCCAATTTTGTGTTAATTTGTGATGCTTGAACCAAATCTTAAGATTCACTGCTGTATCAGGGAATCCCTGATTAAGCAGGGTGATTGGGAATACCATTTCTGTATGGTCATTTCCTTCCTTGATTTTGAGATCTGTTCATCACAAAAGTTTACAGGAGCATAGTTTAGGTCTTTATTATTATTATTATTATTATTATTATTATTATTATTATTATTCTATTCATTAATAAAATGTAGTCATCTTCTCACAACATTTGGGATGAACTATGCTTCTCTTATATAGGAATAACAGCTAGGGTATGTTCAGAGAATTTACAGAAAGGCTTCAGCAGAACCTAATACACTAGTTGACATCCAGATTACTGGATCAGTGTTTTGCTACTCCTGTGATGAGAATAACATGAGTTCCTTTCTTTTCCTCATTCTCTCAAAGCATTTCAGAAAATTTGCAAACAACTTGAATTGTGTGATGGATTGCTTCAGGAGCCTGTTTTGCTCTTGGACTTCTGGGAGTTCAAGCACTCCATTTTCACTGTCAAGGTGGAAGGACTAAGACAAGTCACATATACATGGCAGATATTATTTAGTAACCAAAGATACTAAGCAGTAAAATCACATCAGAAACCACTTACTAAACTTTTGGTGTCCTACAATGAAACACTTCATTTAGAGATCACTCCATCATTTTTATTCCCAGCAATGTCTGTATAATTAAACTAGAATATTAAGCTCTCTGCTTTCTTTTCCTGCATGTTATCCAGTCAGGTTTAGTAAAATTGATTTTTTTTTTCATTAGTAGAGGTTTATAGCTTATTTATATTTATTTATTTATAAGTAATTATTTACTTTTGATCGATCTCAGTTCTTTTTGTGAGCACGTACAGTTTTAAGATTTGAGCACTTTAAAACTTCATTAATTCTGAAGTTTAAAAAATGAAAGCAAATTACGTATAAATAATTTCTTGCTTCCTTTATCAAATATTTAACAATACAGAAAGCTATAAATGATTTATGACTCCGAGCTGAATATAAAGAAACTAGGTAAATTATAAAGAAACACATGTAGTAGTTAAGTAAGAATGATGTCTATGGATCAGACAACAGAGGGAGAAATTAAACTATGGGACCTTCCTATCACATGCTTCCATGTGCCCTGTTGACTGGAGAAGGCAGGCAAGCTCCTGTCTGAAACACCAATCTGTCAAAAACGTATAAAACACAGATCACAGCATATATTGGCTTCAACTCACCCTCTCTCCCAAAACCTAAAAACCAAAAAACATTTTGTTGTGTGGCCCTAAGTTAATCAGTGGAGACTTTGCTTGGCCAAAAGAGACAAAAGTTCTTGGAAAATGCCTGGTCAAACCTGATCTCCTGAAATAGCAAAGCGTACTATATAAAGATGTCATCCTAGAAAAGACACTTTGATTCTCACCTTCTCATTGGTTTTCCTAATACACCTGATTGACCAGATGGAACAAAACCTGCAATATCAACCTCTATCCTGAAGTGTCTAGTAGGGCTTTTAATAGGACTTGCAGATAAATCCATGTAGATAAAAGTCACTGTTTTACTACTATTTGCTTTTAAAAATAGAATATTATTTTCCCAGCACCAAGTGAGGACCAAAGTCTTCCAACCTGAACCTTAATCTTTGAGTTTCTGAACTATTCTGGCTATTAGCTTTTACTAGTATTATGATTTTTCCTCTTGCATTCCTTCTTCAACTGTAAAATAAGGAAAACAAAAATAAGTAAGTGAAGAAATCTTAGGCTTTGAATATTTTCCCATGTGTCTTTAACACCACAGTGTTTGTTGAGCAAATGAATGTTCTCAACTCTTACTTCTGTAATGTCTCCTGAAGTTAGATTCCCTCCTAAATATGAATGAGGTGAATCCCAATATGACAAGAATATGTGTCTTTGGGCACATATTTAATGGCTGACATTTCAAAGTATTTCAGTGTTGCTGAAACTGTCAACAAGAAAGCTTCCTCTTTTCACAGTCTCCATTATGTTCACCATTGTCAACAACAGTCACAGAGAAAGGCCACTTGGCCAACAAAGCAGTACCAGACACATAGGTTCCACAATTCCTTCTGAAATTGTATCTAAAAATACTTTTTTCACCCTCCTTAGGAAGTCAGGAAACTTACCTACACTCTCTCAGGAGTAAAGTACCTTCAAATAAATCTAAATCCAAGTGGAAAGAATCAAACATCCATGTGAAAACTGTGAATTAAGGAGTTTGAGATGTTCCTCAATGGCCAGATGGAGACCATAACACATTTGTTGTGTCCAGACTCTGGGCAGACTGGGCATTTGCCAGCTGTATATGGAAAAGTTGCAGTCCCTATTATTATGTTATTAGTTCCTGTTACTACAGCCAAACTACCATACCTCACTGCTCAGCAGGCAGGGCTAGTAGAGTGGCACACATCACATTAGTTGGCTGAACACTCCTAGACCAAAGCTGGTTTGTGTTCAGTCCTCAGGAGCAGAGTGAAGATGGAAGATATGGCCCTAGAAATTCAAGCATGAGTGGGAGCAAGGAGGAGACTGAGGAGTTGTTTTGGGGGAAGGATAATTCTGGGGCAACAATACTAGCAGAGAACATGCTTGCCAAAGACAGGTGTCAGTAGCTGATTTTGCTGAAGCAGGTTGAAGTCCTCTCTCTTGATTTTAAGCCCTAAAATATGTACCTATGCACAAATGGGCTTCGCACAATCTGGAAATCTCCTGGATCCCTGTGTATGCTGTACATTTGGGTATGGGGAACCAAATCCCTCTCGTTGCTTGTTGTACTAGTAACCTGCTGTATTTCTGGTCTTTCCCCAAGCTCTGTGAGGGCAGCCCTGTTTGTCCACCCACAGCTCTCTACTCCTGCAGGATGTTGCTCCCAGGAAGGGCTCTGGTCAGGTACCAAGAAGCACAGAAAACAGTCTTAGCACTGTCTTGGCAACCCACCCTGTTACCATTGCTCCATTTGGAATTTCCCTCTCTCCCTCTGCTCCTGCAGGGCTGGATCCTGTCCCCATCAGATTTAGCAAGAACTCTAATGTGCACCTCTATGAGGATAGGATCCAGCTATTCCCCCTTTCTTGTCTTTATTCACAGTTGCATCAAAAGAAAAAAAAAAATCCTTAGTTTGCTACATATATATTGTTTGGGGAAGAATTATGGTGCAATATAGCTTCTATCACTGAACAAAGTGGAGAAACTTGTTAACTCCACAGTCATTGCCTTTTATTCAAGGTCCTCAAATCCATTCAACTTCCAAATGAACAAAAACAAAATATCCAGAAAATACCAACAAAATGGAACACAGAAAAAGAATTCCGATGCAATTGCCTCACAGAATCTGAATGTTTTAATGTAGGAAACTTACAAGAAGGAAATAGGCCAGTCTTTTGAAACAATGTGTTTTTTTTTTTTTTTAAGTGAAAAACAGGTCAGAATATTGGGATATTAAAAAGTCTTGTAAATGCTATGTCAGATGCCTAACTTTCAGAGCAGCAACAATCTTCTTGGTATTCTTTGGCTGAGAGTTGACACTGACAATCTGTTGTTTTAACAGCTGAAACGCAAAGTCTGGAAAATGTTTTTTATTTGAAAGAGAACAAAAAGTGAACCAAGGTTAATTAATTTTTGTTGTGGTCTAATGAAATGGGCCAAATTTTCTTAGCTGTGACTGAGTAAATGAAAGCAGAAGCCAAAGTGATTACGTATACCTTCTGTGAGAGGTAAATCACTGAAGAGCAATAAATGCAAGCGTAAACAAGTAAAACAACAGTGATAATTAAAGTTGGAATTTGCAAACACAGTTCAGCTGGAATATCAACTTACGTTAGGAACAAAGCCTGGGGTCACAGCTTTCTCTAGAACAGCATCCCAGTTGACATCAGCTAGGTATGGAGAGCTTTGGATGTCTGCAAGACTTGAAAGACGGCACTCTGCATCCCTAGTGAGGAGCTGTGATCAAGCACAAGGCATTTTCTAAGGGACTGGATGCCATATAAAAGAGTAAATGTGTCACAAACATAAACTGTATGGTACAAAATTTAGAGTAAGCAAATGGCTAAGGAACCCTCTAACAACTCCTAGAAGGCACAATCTAAAAAAAATAAAAGTAATAACTCACTGGATATGAATATAATTTAGTTGTCACCAAGTAGCTGTTGCAGGCCTGAAATGTATAAATGAATTACTAACAAAAGTTTGTTTACAAATAGATAAGAGTCCAAGTGACATGAAACATCACAATTCAATGCCACCCAACAATTTGCATTTTGTCTTTAATTTATTTGAATGTATAGATACACTGAGCATCCTGGCAGCAATTAAAATTAACCACTTCATCATTCCATCTATCAAAAATAGATTGCCCATTGTTGCAAAGGAAATTGATCTTCTGTTGCTCTATTCACACACTCACAAACATTTCCTGCTCAAATTCATCAATATGGATGATTTGAAATTCCTAAAAGACAGACGGACCTTGCAGCCAGAAAATTAAAACAAGCTGGGATTTTAGGAAGAAAGCTACTTGCAGGGTCATGATGCATTCAGAAAGAACCCTATTTTGTAGCTTAGTGACTTTTCCAGCAAAGTGGCTTGACTTTTGTTGTTGCAACTATAGCAACATGGGACAGCGAGAATACAGCTCTTTTCATTTCTAAACTCCCTGGCTGAAAACTGTATCAGAAATTCAAAGGGCATATAATGGCCCTTCCTTCCCATTCCCACATGCATGGCTGGAGCTGGAGATAATGGGGCTAGGGCACAGAGAATTTGGGAATTACTCTTTCCCAAAGTTTTGCCATCATTAGTGAATCAGTTTTAAAATGAACAAAAATGTTAGGTTTTTGTTTCTTTCAGGCCATTAAAAACCTGAGTTTAATAATAAGATCAATCCAGCTTCTCAAGAGAAAATACAGGATCAACAACATTCAGAAAAGCCTAGGAATAAGCACTTCCTTCTTATCCTTGAAATTTTGACTATCTAATGTGTGTGCTTGCCTGATGACCTGCATTGTTGGACAGGTTTCTGGGAGAGGAGAGAAGAGAGAAGAGAGGATGGAAGATGATGTTTTCTTACCTTTTTCAGTAATGCTATCATGCCCTTGCACCATGTAGATGAGTAGTGAACTCTTTCTATCTTGAACATGTTGAGTATCTCATCAATGGGGGTGGCTGAATGAATTTCATAGGGCCTCTGGGATAAAGTTAAAGCAATATCAAGTCAGCAAGAATGGACAAAAGACTGTAGACAATTCACATTTCCCTGAGCTCAGTATTGTTTATACTGGAAATATTGAAACACCAAAACATCTTGTAACAATTCTGAGGTTAATCCTTCTTTGCGTGCGTGCTTTTCTTTGGTTATAATGAATGTAATAACTCATAGATGTATTTACTCTGCAAATTTTTCTCTCATGCTCTTGTGGTTTAAGCTGGCAGGCAGCTAAGCACCACACAGACATTCGCTCACTCCCTACCCTGTTTGGATCGGGGATAGAATTGGAAAAAACGGTAAAACTTGTTGATTGAGGTAATGACAGTTTAATAGGACAGAAAAGGAAGAGAAAATAATAGTAATAGTAAAGATAAAATAATGTACAAAGCAAGTGATGCACAATGCAATTGCTCACCACCTGCTGACTGATGCACAGCTCGTCCCTGAGCAGTGGCAGCCCCCACCAACCAACTCCCCCAGTGTTATTGTTCAGGATGATGCTGTATGGTATAGAATATCCCTTTGGTCAGTCTGGGTCAGCTGTCCTGGCTGTGTCCCCTCCCAGCTCCTTGTGCACCCCCAGCCTCCTCACTGGCAGGGCAGCACGAGAAGCTGAGAAGTCCTTGGCTCTGTGTAAGCACTGCTCTGCAACAACTAAACATCGTTGTGTTGTCAGCATTATTGTCATCCTAAATCCAAAACACTGCACCATACCAGCTACTATGAAGAAAATTGACTCTATCTCAGCTGAAACCAGGACGCTTGCTAAGAAGTATCCATTCAAATTAGGTGGCTGAATAATTTTGTTCCTGTGACATTTTATACGAAAATTGGATTTACTACCTTTTACTTGTAGTACTAGAAAGTCTTGTAATCTAAAGTGACAAAATGCAATACTGCTGGCTTAAGAAATCTTTGTCATCCTGATTTTACTGCATAGTAGAAAGAGAAATTAAGAAATGTTGTGTAGGCATACAGAAATCTATGTAAGAGTTACAGTAAAAATTTAGACCTTTGAAATCTCAATCCTTCTTCACTGCCTTTTTCAAAACCTAAAATTAATTCACTGCATAGACCTATAGATTATATGGACCTGCAGTGCCTAAATTCTCCTATAGGTGAAGAGAAGCCCTAGACTTCACAGTGCTTTGTTCACAAAGATTGCTGTAATTTATCTTTTATTAAATGTACCATTTGGAAATGAAAGTACTAGCTATAAATTTACTTTCTTCTTAATTATTATACATGTATTTTTTAAAGGCATGTATTTCTGAAGCAAGTTGTTAGAACTCTGTTGAGGTATTTTTTTAAACTAGGATAGAGTGTGGATTGCTTGTGAATAAAGTTGTACCCAGTAGGTAACAAATGTGTGATACATGATATGAGACCTGCAGCCAAATGCCATCAGAGCAGCAATGTGTAAGCTGATGCATCATAATTCATACAGCACACAGAGTTACCTTGTGATCCAATATCCTCAAGAGAAGAGAGCAGATACTCATTGCCTTCAATGAGAACTGAATCATCTTGACTTTTTCTACAGTCTATAGGTACAAGATTATAATTTAAGAATATTTCTAGGAGTTAGTTATCTGATCTGATCTGACAGTGAATTAGAGCCACTCCTCATAAAGGGCCAGCAAATATTTTTATTTTGAGAAGATTCATGCACATGTTTAACTTCGAACATGTGTATGAAACCAAGTCCATGCCAAGGCACTGTGACATTCCAAAAATAAATTCAAGGATTATTATATATCTTTTTGCTTTGATTCACATTCACTTTGTCTGTTGCCATTTAGCTATATTGTGTCCATGTGAATTCAACAGGACTTAAGTGCATGCTCTAAATATGTAATTTTCTTGTATCAGGTTGAAAACTGTCATTTGAAATAGTCTGTCATATGCTTTTCTCTACCTATGGTAACACCACCATTGAACGGTTATTAAAAATGAAAGGTTATCATTCTGTCTTTTGTCAAGAAGCAACCTACTGCTGATTTAGACTTGGTATAACAAGGTGACTAATAAGATCACTGAGTTAGGATTTACACCCGTTGTTGGAAACGGTGATTTTGCTCTAAAAATAGCAACTTTAAGTAATAATGAATTATTGAAAGAAATAAAAAGAGACAATAAAAATAGCAAAGTTTTTTTGTTAAGTATGTTTCTGTCCATGCATTTTTCCTCACTGGAAAATCCTTAAAATTTACCTTATTTTAAAGTTTATTAGCTTTCTGCAGTCTTACTTTAGTTAATTTGAACTATAAGTACTCAAACAAATGCTTGATCTTTTGAGGTCCTTTGCACCTACATCTCCTGGGTCATTCAGCTGTTCAATCCATTTAAGAGTCAGAGCCTTTTTGTTTTATGTTGTGAAAATGGAAAAAAAAATCTGTTTTGCTTTTTGTTTTACTAAAATTTGTTTTAATCTTTCACATCACAGTGAAAGTCAGAGCACAAGAATCCCACCTACTACCTCTTTCCTTCAGCCTCATTTCACCTAGTCTCCACTGAAGGCACAGTATATACAGTTAATACAATATTTTAGCCATTGTCTATGACATAGGAATAGACTAACAAGTGTTATGGTATGCATCATGCAGTTTAATTTCATGGACTTGGGGAAAAGAGTAAAATTTGCTTCAAAGCTTTACAAATTTTTTTTTTTGGGGGGGGGGGGAAATGTTGGTTTACGGGGCTTTTGTGCTTGAATATTAAACTTGGCATTACAATGGTTATTCACCTGCAAGCAATGTCCATTTACCATACACCCTGCCTGAAAAAAACTTCACCNAAGAAGGACCAGACGGCTTAGTACCAGCTGCAACCTACTCCTGTAGCTGGAAACTCCGGCCCCATTTCCAGCAATGTGTTGTCTTGGATGCCTGGTGGTAGAAAACAAGGCATGAAAATGGTTGCAATGCCTTCAGCCAGAGCCTTCTCTGAGGACTATTCAATCCATAAAGTCAGAGGCAAATAAAAACAAAAACTCAGTTCAACAAAAACAATTCATTTTTGCTTAGCTCCTCTTGAACTCAGGCAGGCAATATCATATGCTATCCACAGCTCAGGGGTGGAAAATGACCTAAATAACCTCATTCTTTTTCGCTCCTTCCTTCCTTCCTTCCTTCCTTCCTTCCTTCCTTCCTTCCTTCCTTCCTTCCTTCCTTCCTTNTAACCTCATTCTTTTTCGCTCCTTCCTTCCTTCCCCGTACACAAGGATGCACCATGCTCCAAATGGAGAGAGCCATAACTCCAGGTGGCTCTGCCCATTGCCACATTCTCCTCTTTCCCCAGGGCTGCCGCAGCAGGAGTGGGTGGGCTGCGTGGCAGAGGAGGAGGCTGCTTGCCTGCCATTTTAGCTTGCAGCCTTGTACACTCGAGCTGTCTCTTTGCAGCCATCTGTACGGGGCTGCTGCAGCAGATGGAGCTTTGGAGCTCGCAGTTGTTGCAGACAGTGATATGCCTCGGGTTAAGCACGGTTCCTCAACCCACCACTACTTCCCTTGTCATTACTTCTGTCAGTTTAGGCCTTAACTAGACTAAAAAAATAATTAGAAATACAATTCAGGAAAAATACACCTTTTACTAGTCTATACAAAGGTGTGTGCTGCCAAGCCACCGTCTGCCTTGCTCAGTGGGCAAGGGCTGCTCTTCAGGAGAAAACAAGCAGCTGGCTTGGTTGACTAGAGCATGGACAGATGGCGATGTTTTCATTTAAACAAAACATTTTGATTCATTCTCAGCTTTGCCTTGTCTATAGCCAGACAGACTTATTCAGAGACAACTGTACTGATCTTGGCAAATGGATACTCTTCTATATAGTTTTCCATTTATGGAAGTGACTGGGTAGCTTTTGTGATTAGTCTTGGGAGTTCACCTATCCTTACACGATCATTCATTGTGCTCCTTTCTTGGAGACACTCATTGGTGAAAGGATTGATATAAAAACAGCCAGACATTCTTTTAATTTATTATATATGCATCCAGTACTTCCCTCTGTGGCTGGAGTTCAGAATGTATTTTGTTTATCATTGCCAGACCTTTGCTCTTCAGGTAAAAATTTTTCCATCTTGGGAATAATGTCAGGTAAAGTCACAGTAATTTTCAAGAATAATGATACAGAAAAATTTCAAATGCTTTTTTTTTTTTTTTTTTAATATGTTTTTAATACACCCGTGCTTTGAGATTTGAGAGCAGGGACTGACATTTGGCATGGGAGAGATCTTTGTATCAGGAGGGTGACTTTCATCATTCCTATGGAAATAAAAAAGTTTGGCCAAGATTTAGGTCTTTGAAAAATGTAGCTTCTGAATTGAAGTCACAATGTG
Source organism: Anseranas semipalmata (assembly GCA_013399115.1). Lineage (NCBI taxonomy): Eukaryota > Metazoa > Chordata > Aves > Anseriformes > Anseranatidae > Anseranas > Anseranas semipalmata. Next base: position 271,270 of record VXAA01005301.1, read on the forward strand.
CTGACACTCTGAAGCTTATTTTTCCATCTAAAGATGGGAATAGTAATTGTTCTTTATTTCTAGTTTCTGTTATCTGTCATCCCACATTAAACTGTGAGATCTTTGTGGGATAAACTGTCTTACAATGCAAAGTGCCTAGCAGGACAGGGTAGCAGTACTGTGCTAGTGTCATATAATAACAAATACTCCTCCCTTAAAGACAGCATACTGCAATGCAATAAAATCTTTTTTCCAAAGTAGAAATTAAGTGTAAAAAAAAAAAAAACAGCTACTTTAGCTACATGTCATTATCCTTAAATGGTATCTAAATTACTGTTTTCCATAGGGAATAGTAAATATTTAAGCAACCAACTTCAACCCTTTGAACCAAAATGGGAAAGAATTTTCCATTGTCTTCTGTGATATTTGAACATGCTCAGGAAGATTTTTCATTATGCTTATTCACATAATTGGATAGATAACTAATGGGTGTACTGGCAGATAAGCATTTACTGTTGTTGGGCCAAGCATCTTAGGATATTATATTAGCTCTTTTAAGTTATTAGCCAAGACAATCAAAGATAAAATAAAGCCTGAAGTAACTTAACTTCTATTTGGAAAAAAATGTCATTGTTTCCAATTCAGCATTTTGAGCAGCCATTAAAACATTAGGCTTTTCCTTAGCACACACTGAAAGCCTATGTCCATTTTAGGCAAACTTTGTGATGCAAATGAGTGTGGGGTGAAACTTTCCCGAAAATGTTTTCAGATGGGAAGGGCTCAGGACTGCATTCCTGACCATAGCCTCAGCCTTGGTCACTCAAATTTTATCACCAAGGGTATGCTTAGGAGCATTGCAAACATTTGGACTTCTGTCAGGCAATACATTAAATAACAACAAAATCTATCATTCTTACCCAACCCCTCAGCAACTCATATGCTGTAATTCCTAGCGACCACCAGTCAACAGGGTACGAGTATCCTGGGCCTCCATCCATAAAGGCCTGGAACACTTCTGGAGCTAAAATAATAAATCAAATCAAACCAAACAAAAAGCATTGTATTAAGGTTAGAGTGTGTATCGTTCATGTTTGCATTTTGATAATGAATAAAGGAAACTGGAATTAAATACATTTGCAAACACAGCATTTTCAGGATGCAGTTTTAGTCCCTTGGTTCACAGGCAGTGAGTGGTTTTGTACAACAGGCAGTGTGCTGTGTTTTGTGCGTTTGGTTGCTTTGCTGAGAGGTTAGAAGGGAGGGATGGGGTAACTCTGGCTGGGTTCCTCTACAAAGCAATACTCTCGCATGCCACTCCATCAAAGCAAGGTCTCTCTTTCTATATACACACCTGTTTTTGACCGACCACACAGGCAATGCTGAGCTGTGGGATATGCCATGACTCTTGCCATGTTTCACCTAGTGCTGAGCAGAGATGGAGGCAGGAGAGTTGTCAAGATGGCTCAGAGCTTGATCCCAGGTTACCTTTATGTCCAGCTCTCAAATCAAACCCCATACTTTATCATCCGTGTTATATGCTTCTGGGGACCCTTCACTGGCCAGTGTTTTTCAATTTCATATATTGATTCCCATCTGGTCCATTTAGGTTCAATGTTTTGCAAATAAAAATAAGTTATGGGAGGAGAATTTCTAAACTGAAGTGTAACTTGAAATATTTAGGATAATGCATACATTTTCTGGGACAAATATTTGCATGCAAGGTCATTTTTTGTGATTGATGGAGGTGCTGAACTTGGTGGATCTCAACCTCAGCCTCAGTTCTACCTTTGGATAGAATTAATCAGAGGGTTTTTAAAGGTATTCAACAGGTATTCCTGTTTCCTATTTTAAATGTATTCCTATTTTAAATGTATTCCTATTCAACATAGGAAAATGGTAATTAGATACAAATCTTGACACTGGTTTTATACTGTGAAAAACTCTGTCATGACTGGAAATAAATATCCTATCAATAAAGCAATGAATTCCATAAAAATAACTTTACTGGAAGGAAAAAAAAATGATCTTTTCAAACAAGGATCCAGTTGGCTAATTTCATCAAGGAAGACACTAAATAATGCTGCTGTAGATCTTTCAGAACACCATATATAAATAAGACAGGATGTGAAATGAAATGAAATGAAATGAAATGAAATGAAAAGTTAGTTATGCTTTTCTAATCATTTCACAGAAGAATCTCAGTACACTTTGTGAAAACAACACTTTCCCTGGGGATTCTCTAAACAACGCTATCACCAACCGTAACATCATGCTAGATTGCAATTACCATGTGAGCCTCTTCTGGCCATGATACTGAGTCTAATGTACCACATTACCACCAGATTACCATCTCATCACTTTCTAATGTGCATACTGCAATGAATAATATAGTCTGGTCACGCTTAGCTCTGACTGGCAGTTTGGGATTTGACCATGTATGGCACCTAGAGAAGCACCTTTAATTAAAGGAAAGGCGTTGCTTCCAGAGGAGTTTTCGCAGTCCTTGCATCATTACAGACGGTAACCTAAAAATTTACAATTCCAGAGCTGAGTTCAGAGTCTTGAAGAGCCAAACCTAATAGAGGATTTTGGCATCCATGAATTTATTGTGACAAAACCTTAATCTGAAGAATAAAAAGCAATGAATGAATGTATACTCTCTACCTGGCAGGACCATTTCTAAATAGGTGTGGTAAGAGAACTACAGATACCTAAATGAACATTTTTTGCCAGCATATGCGTAGCTAGAGATTAGCTAAAGACTGAATCTCAGGTATATATAAACTTGTTTTGTGATCCAGTATGTCATGAGTCAACAAAGCTGTAAAAGTTGTCATGCTGAGTTAGCTTTGTCTCACCTCCAGATAATAAAGCTTAATCTGGCATGCTATATCTTCAGATATACTTCACATCTTGTTTGCATTCTTCTGAGGCTCTGTATAGGTACAACTTACTTACATGTGTGGCTTATTATGTAGATAGATGTTAAAAGGGCAAACAGGTTTTCCCGTTTTAACTTAGTGGATCAATGCACCTCAATTCTTCCTAAATTGCACATCAGGCACTAAAGCAATTATTTTGAATATCACCATAGGCACCTTTTAGTGAAGGTTTGGTTTTTTTTAGACACATTTGGAATGGCTTTTGCCAGCAATGCCTAGATGATGCATAATATCTCATCAAAGAAAATAACCTTTGTGGACTTTTTTTACTCAGCTATATAGGTATAATACCTTTTTCACTCTTTCTTTTATAGCTTTAGCATTGGAATAATGTGAAGGATCGTTATATGATTTCTGTGAGGTAGAGATGAAAGTACTTTATTGATGTAACCTATGACATTGCCAGAACGGTGCAGCTGTTTTGCTAATTCAGTGACTAAGTTATCCACTTTTATTTTATTTGCTTGTTCCAAAAGCTTCAGCATCCACTGATTCCACATTAAGCAGATCAGCAGAAAATGCTTTCTTCTGCCCACTGGCCCCAGTTTTTTGAAGCTCAATTTTCTCACCTTAAGCTGTTAACAGCATCCTTAGATCAGAAAGGAGGCAGTTGGGTTCCTGCTTTTTAAAGCAGATAACCACTTTTCCCCTGCATTAGCAGTATTTGCAGTCCAGCTGGACTGACACTTTGCATTTGGTCAGCTTCAGAGGAACTCTTTTAAGCATTTGTTTTGCAAGATGAGGGAGGACTGCTTGAAGGTGAAATATGATTTATGGTTTCCTACATCCAGGTTTATTCTCAGGGTGAAATCTCAACCCTGCTGAAACCAAAAGATCTTTCCCCAGTTTAGCAAGGCTGTTTGAATACCGATCTCACACTAAGCTTGTGCTTAATGCATCTAAAAGCCTTTTGGATCTGAGACATTAGGTCCAAATGAAGACCTCCAGCCTGTACAGAAGACTTCTGTAGTTTGCCTTGCTCCACTTGGAGCAGATCCTCCAAGTGATGTATCTTAGCCAAGATCTGAAGAACTATAGCTGTGAAATAGCAGAACATAATGTCAGGTTTTGTTCTGCAAGAAATAAGTATGTCAGGAGAACCAATTCTGAGCATAAACTGGCAGGACAAAAGCAAGTAGAAAGTCTGAAAGTTAAAATTCTACACTGATTTTCTTTAGGATTACTATTGAAATAGAGTACTTGCAATCTTTTAAAACTTGAATTTGATCTCAGCCTCAGCTTGGACAACCATCCTGCAGCCTGGAGCCTGCTGTGGGTGGGTTCTTAGGTTCATTACAAGGATGATAAGATTTGAGCTCATCAGGTAGGAACAAGGGCAACAGCTTTGTTGTGTGCACCTTTTTTGCACACCTCTTCTCATATCATAACTTCAGATTCTGGATGAGATGAATACCTATGTCTTTCACCCCCATACGTCTACCTAAATGCAAGGATCCTGACTGAAAGAGTTCATTCATATGAACAAAAGTGAGAGAATGCATGTAAGAACAAGAGTTTCAGATCTTTTTCTTCAAGCAAGTTCTATTGAACAAAGTTTTTGGGGGAGAATATGTAGTTTTAACACTGGGTCTGATCCTACAGATTCTTTTGGCTGAGGGTTGTAGTTATTATCACACACAGTCAGAGAGAAGGCAGTAGAATTTTGCATGGTGAAAGCACAGCTTTTAATTAGTGAAGATAATAGCAAGTCTAGCAGCAAGAATGAATTCAAGACAAGTGGAGAAGTGATGTAATCAGTAGGTCTTACAGATCCTCATGGCTCCCTACATATCTTTGATGTAATGGAGGACTGCTTTACTAGAGCTGCCCGAAAGAGCATCTTCAACAGCAGTAACCTGGTCCAGCCTTGTTGCTCACCCTGCTTTGAGCAGGAGGTTGGACTAGAGACTTCTGAGGTCCCTGCCAATATGAATCATTCTACGATCCTGTGATGCTAATGAAGCTCAAGTGACCACCTTCTTGCTAAGCCACTCTTAGTGGGGTGATGAAGAGGTCTAAGGCCAGAAGTCTCAATGGGATCTTTACAGCCTCTTCCTCTCAGCAGTCACCATGAACTACATGGGCTCTTCACCTCTGCTCAGACAGCTGGGAAATTGCTCACCCAAAGTACTGGGGACTTTTGCAAATCCAGATCTAAGAAGCCACACAATCTTTTGGCCTAGGCACAGAATTGTCTTCATGTGTGGCAGGAGTGTGACCAGTCACCTTTCGTACAAGGCTTCAGTAACTACAAACACAGAGCACTCCAAAACTATTGCCATTCCAAGCTAGGATATCTGTGCTAATTTTAACTGGGCAAGCAATAAGGACTTGAGATCAGGACTGTTTATTTGGTTTGTATGATAATGAACAAATGGACACATATAACTTCAACATCTCAACAAGCTAAAAATCCACAGATTTATTTTTTCTTTTTGACATCCACTCCCTCATTTTTTCTTAATAATATACTTCATGTTTTCACTGTTTATCTGCTTTGCTTTCTTGAAAAATGACAAAATGAACTTACATTTTTTGCTGCATTAAATGTGTTTCAGTGCATTCCATAGCTGTCCCTAATATATATTGCCAGTTAACGTTTTTTTTCCACCTAATAAATTAAAATAAAACCCTCTCTAGAGCTCTATCTTGTGATGTTTTTGCACTGTGTCCTTCTAATAATATGATGTTCTCTGTACTAAGCGTAAGATTCCAAGGAAGTAAACAAATGGTTACTTCACTTTAAAATAAAACCATATTGAAGAATGGTTAAGAAAAAATTGAACGTTAAAGCAAATGTAGTAGGTCTACGTCCATCTCAGAAACAGCTTCCTGTGATACCCATACTCCTGTTCTGTGGGTTTAGCAACACTTGCAGCTCCAAATAATTTTGTGAAAGAGAGTAATTTCTGACAAATCAGTTCATAGATAATACTACCCACTGCAACTGTCACAGCAGTCAGATGATCTACTTTGTAAATGATGTAGAGGATGGATTTCATATTGGATGCATATTTCCCTAAAGATGAATTAAAAAAAAAAAATTCAAAACTGAAATTTTTGTTAGCTAGCTGGTAATATTGTGCCCCATTTGTGGAATATTATCAGCATCAACCAATATGATTCATGAGCTTGAAATAAAAGAGAATATTGCTGTAAGTGCAAACACACTGAACCCACTTTTCACTACTTTTTCTTGCTATGAAAGAGCATTCTCTATGTAGAATAAAATGTTTTTAAGTAGGGTTTCTAAAAATCTGCTGAGTATTCTTAGGTATCACTTAACTCCATAGTTAAACTGTAAGTACTCCTGGTCTCTGAAATTCAGGCCATTTTAATTCAGTGCCCAATGGTGAGTTTGAAAAGGCTATCCATGATAAAATAGTCAATTAGTGGCCCATCACTTGTAATGGTTGGTATAGAGAATAGCTGTTATCATTTTCGATGGAGCATACTGGTTTAATCATAAAGACAATTCATCAGGCTAAATCATAAAAGAAAGGCTTGGAGTGGCTCTGATACAAATCCCAAATAGCACAATGTGAAGTTTCTTGTCTGATGAACTGATTTAAGGTTCACTTCCTTAGCAAGAACCTAATCAAAGAACGCCTGGTGTACTTGCCTGTCACTACACGGGAGACTGCCGAGTGTTGATTAAGAAGCTCACAGAGCTGTTACTTTGAAGCATTGCTGGCTTCCATCAGCTGCCTTGAAACTTTGCAAAAATGGTGGGAGGGAAAGTGTGGTGAGATGAATGCACAAATGCACCAAGCAGGTCTTCAAGTGGCTTTTGCTACATACTAACAAATCTCCTTGTTTACAGTATATATAAGCAATAAATTGTGATTCCTGAAGATCGATTAGCTGTAAGAAGCTAATCGTCCATGCATAAGTAAATGTTGCCAATGAGAGCTGGCCGTTAATTCCTACAAAATGCCCTGTGCCAATGTTATTTATATGACAAACTGAAACTAAAATTAAAAATAAAGCCATAGTGGTTTGGCCTCAGTTTTGTTGTTGTTGGTGTTGTTGTTGTTTTGTAGTTTTTTGTTTTGTTGTTTTTGTTTTTTTGTTTGATGACCAAGTTCAGATCACAGAATCACAGAATCGCAGAATCATTTAGGTTGGAAAAGACCTCCAAGATCACCTAGTCCAACCTATGACCTAACACTACCAAGTCCTCCACTAAACCATGTCACTAAGCTCTACATCTAAACGTCTTTTGAATGCCTCCAGGGATGGTGACTCCACCACTTCCCTGGGCAGCCTATTCCAATGCCTAACAACCCTTTCAGTAAAGAAGTTTTTCTTAATATCCAACCTTGAAGAGAACTGGCCCTAATACTGAGCCCTGGGGGACACCACTCGTGACCGGCCTCCAACTGGATTTAACTCCATTCACCACGACTCTTTGGGCCCGGCCACCCAGCCAGTTTCTAACCCATCGAAGCGTACGCCAGTCCAAGCCATGAGCAGACAGTTTCTTCAGGAGAATGCTGTGGGAAACGGTGTTGAAAGCCTTACTGAAGTCAAGGTAGACCACATCCACAGCCTTTCCTTCGTCCACTAAGCACATCACTTTGTCATAGAAGGAGATCAGGTTTGTCAAGCAGGACCTGCCTTTCATAAACCCATGCTGACTGGGCCTGATCNGGCTTGGTCAGCACTTCTGCCAGCTCTCTCAGCACCCTCAGGCGGATCCCATCCGGCCCCATAGACTTGCGTACATCTAAGTGGTGTAGCAGGTCGCCAACCATTTCCTCATGGATTATAAGGGCCACATTCTGCTCCCCATCCCCTTCCACCAGCTCAGGGTGCTGGGTACCCGGAGAACAGCTGGTCTTGCTGCTAAAGACTGAGGCAAAGAAGGCATTAAGCACCTCAGCCTTTTCCTCATCTCTTGTCACTAAGTTTCCCCCTGCATCCAGTAAAGGATGGAGATTCTCCTTAGTCCTCCTTTTTGTGTTTATGTATTTATAAAAGCATTTTTTGTTTTCTTTAACAGCAGTAGCCAGATTGAGCTCCAGCTGAGCTTTGGCCTTTCTAATTTTGTCCCTGCACAGCCTCACAACATTTTTATAGTCCTCCTGAGTGGCCTGCCCTCTTTTCCAAAGGTCATACCCCCTCTTTTTTTTTTTTTGTACATGTCTAAAATGTGCATGTCTAAAACATTTCTCAAGAATGAAAGCACTGACAGTCATCCAGTTGGTTGGTTAGAGCCCTCTGTAGTCAATTTGCATCTTTGCAGAGACCCTACACGTCAGTAAGGGGAATCAGATGTATGTGGTGTACTTCAGGGGTTGCAAAGCAAAGCACTCTGCCAAGTAGTAAATCATATCTATGTAACGTGGGTTTTATTGTAGTGCCTGAGATTTCATAGATAGGAAAAGCAATTCCAGTGTCATTAACCGAGGCTCAGGGTAATACCACACTGTCAGGCATCATTCTGCTTCCACATATTACTCTATAGGAATATAAGTAAATATATACACATACATACAATGTATACAGTATAAAAAATATTTTCATTGACTAACACAGGATAAGCAGTTAAAAACTTAGAACTTTCCAATTTTAAAATGTGTGGATGACTTGGTGCATATAACATGTTTATAGTTTAGCCATGTACATGCACTTTGCTGACTCAGGTTTAATGGATGACAGAATGAGCTGTATAAAAAGTGAATTTGATTTTTAAAATAATATTCCAAAAACCTTGGACTGAGAAGATCCAGTGAAATATTAACTTTGTGATGAGAAAATAATAATTTTCTGTTTTCTTAGAAAACTAAAGACAGTGAAGGCCAGTAATTCTTCTAGGTCACAGTTTAAACAGAAAAGAGAAATCAGACTCTAGTGATGACAAGTGATATTCTGTTCACAGAAGAAGCTTTTTTAAGAGCAAAATGGAAGAAAACAACTTCTCTCTCCCTGAATATAAATGTGGACTTCGGTAAACTATCAATTTACCTCCTAGAGTTTACTTTCTTATGTGCTAAAAAGGTCTAAATTATAATGGACAGCTTTCTGACTTAGAGTTTCAGTCTAACAAACTGCTAACTTCTATTGTATAAGGTGAAGTGCTGCTTAAATCCTGACCACGCTGGGCTGGCAATTTTCTAGTGTGAGGTCTGGAAGTGTTACAGCAGTGTAACTGATTTTGTACCTTTATTCACATAATACACTTCAATAGTTTTAATACTTATTTTTAATGTAATTATTCAATCAAAGTAAATATTCTACATACCACTGTCTGAATATAGACACTGTATTTAAAATGCCTTATTAGTTTGCTCTATGGCCAAGCAACATCACCTGCCCTCATTCATAGAGTGCTGTCCTCATAAAACCTTCTGCATTACTTAACCACTGAGCAGAATCCAGTTCTTGTCCTTGTGTTAGTGTAGAGAAACTCTTTCCCATTGAAGGTCCAGCTCAACCTCAGAGAAACAGCCTGATGTCACTAGTGCTATTGAAAGAAAGCCCAACAACAGTGAATGTGTCATGTCCTCCTCCTTCTGAATATGAAATTATACAGAAGTACTTTCCTTACTCCATCAAAATACTCACAGTGGCTTCAGTGCCAGAGTTTCTCCAGCAAGTTGTTGAAGGGGTTGTGTCCAAAAATATCGCTTTGTTATTTGGAAGATCAGCCCAATGTATAGTCAGCATTGGGCCTTATGTATTCCTACCATCAATTCATAAATGCAAACACCTGTGAGAGTCACACTGCTTGACCCAAGAACAGAAGTTACTCAGGTGGCAGAAATGCCCCCCTTGGTTTGCTGGCGGTCCCTACGTGTTGTCCTTCTCCCACCTCTGCTGGAGGTTGTTTCCCTCTCAGAGCTGCCTGCAGAGCTCCATATTGCATCAGGCCCTTTTCAGGCAGGTTAAAAACAAAATCAAACAACAACAACAACAACAACAACAACAACAAAAACACAACAAGATAAAACTACCACTTGAGTTAAGTATGTTTATTTTTGACTGAAATAATCAAAGAAATGATTATATTAGCAGTTTTGCTGGAAGATCTCAAAGGGTAGTAGCAGGTCGGAGAGCACAGAGAGGTAAAAAGTGGCTGGAGACAGGAACATTTTTCCTTATCTCCCAAGGTTTTTCAGCTACTTGTGCATTTACTCTTTAATACTAGAGCAGAGCCAAAACCTGAATACCCACTTGCAGCTCAGTGCTTAATCCCTCAGCCATGGTGCTGCTAGCACAAGCTGAAAACTCATCAGCACAGAGGGACATTTGTTTGAGCACCTCCAAGCTTCATGCATGCTCTCGGTTCTTGCTTATCAGAAGAAACAGAAGTTGTGATATTTCTCTAAGATCAAAAGGGCAGGTGGAGACATCACCAGAGAAACTCTGTAGATAGGCAGTCAAACCCTCCATAGGAAAAGACTTTGATTTTTAAAAACCTAAACACTGCCTTGACTGCACTCCAAAAGCAATGACCTGCAAAATACTGTTTCATTTCAGTGCACTGCTTATTATGAATACAAATAAGGCCAGGGTTGAACATTTTTGAAAATCCAACTCCAGATTTGTCCCTGATATATTGTAACTACCTCAGGAACAAATTTAGACCTACAGGATATTTTTACCTGTATGGTTGATATCAGGACATCCACTAAGTCTCTGACTCCAAATAGTACTCCCACACAGTATTAATTAATAGATATGGATGACTCATACATTTTAAAAGTTCAGTGGACCTCTCTGTAAATCCACATTCTTCTGGTAATCTCAGACATGCAGCCATTCTTCACAATGACAGCAACCTATCAAAGCAGCTGTGAAAATCTGAGATAATAAGCCTCTAAGGTAGGAAGGGGTAGCTGAAACTTTTGAAGCAATTTACTGCCGATTTTATTGGATTTTTTTTCCAGGTGTATTTATATCATAAAATGTATTTTATTAGTTTGATTTGAAGTTAAGGCATGGTGCATTATTTGGATAACTTCAGTCTCTGCTGAAGAAAGCCCTGAAGCCTCTACTCATCTCCCCTTCCACCAGAAACAGAAAAGAACAGAAAAAATATGTAACCTGTGAATGGAAAGTTCCTGCAACACTCATGAATAACATACAGGTGTATGGAAATTCCACCATTCAAAAAGGAAATATTTCAGTGAGTAAAAAGTATATAAAAAGCATTTGCTATAGGAATCAAGTACTTCTAAATTACCCAAGTGTGAGGAATCAACAAAAGGTAGTATCTGTGATATTTTCTAGATACATTTTAGTATTTAATATTTTGCTTTGTAGCTGACCAGCCTGCTGCAGGGTGGGAGGGCCAATATTGCAAATTGGTGCCCAGTATTCTGTGACACAAGTGTATTGCTTGCAACTTGTATGAGGAGCAATATAAGAAACTTTTTTTTGCTCCTAAAGTTCCAGCAAGAAAAAAGCAGACCTTCTTTAAAACACAACAGCCCTAATGAACAGCCTTCTGCAGGAAGAAAGAGCCAAAACGGAATATCCCAAGCACAGGCTGAGGCCAGGGGCCTCATCCTCCCCTGTGCTGGCTTTCCTGGTCCATGCTCCCAGTGCAGATCAGAGGGGGATCCCCCCAAAAGTACTTGTGGGCTTTTATTGACAGCAGACATGTCTGTTAAAAGTCAGCTACATCTCAAGGGACATTTTGCAATACTTGCCAGCATAGGAGTATGACCTGTGAGTTTCCAAAGGCTGCTGGTACAATAAAACCTTTGACAGCAGCCACAGTTACTGGTGGTGTAGAAGATTTGAGCAGTAAATTTATAATGATAAAATCAGGCATGGGTGAGACACAAAAGTTTCTTTAATCAGATTAAGGCACACATTTTATTTCATGACTGCAGTCATCTGAATAGTATGAGACAGAAAGTTTAAAGACCCCTGAACGCTAAGAAGCTGAATTTACTTCAGCATTTCAAGTTGATGGCTTTGAGAAGTAAAACCACAGAAGCAGTTGGAAATAGTTTGTCTCACCAGGCTGTTGGTCTCATTCCTTCCAGATTCACTTTTTTCCATGTTTTTGTTGCCTATGTGTGGCAGGTATTTTAATTGCCTGAATGAATCAGCTGGAAAGGAGGATTGTAGAGAAATCACCAAGATTTTTGGAGAACCATTCAGGTTCAGATACATTGTGTTCAGCATAACCATTTAGTAAATAGGGAAATAGGCATGGAAAATTTCAGGCTGAGAAAGACTTAGGGGCAGAAAGGCTAATATGAAGGGGGATTAAGCAAAGGCTATGGGAGCTGACTCACACAATGCTTAGAATTACAAGATAGTTATCTTAATCAGAACAGCTAGTGCATTTTTACAATATCAATTCACTGCATTTTTTTCTGGATACCGGTTTTATGCAGTCATGTTGCACGCAAGTGAATTGCTCCCTAGCAATTTCTCAGCCTATTCCAATCAGATTTCAAATAGGAATAGAGGCTTTAAAGGTAACATTTTTCTGTATATTTCCTTAAATTGACCATAGGAAGAAGTGAGAAATCCTGTATGTACCTCTAGTAAGGGAAACGCTAGAGTAAGCCCTCATATCTGATTAAATGTAACAGGATCCACATGGGAGTGAGACTTTATAAACATCCCAGATGGGGAAACAGCTTTCTTCACATCTTATACCCTCATCGACATGAAAACCAGCACAGCATAAGGCATGTCTTACAGGAACCACTAAGTTTCCTCGGTTTTGGTGCTCAGCAAGTGACTTGCCTGAAGGTGATTTTGTCTTGTTACATTGAGGTTGAAGTATGATTTAAGTCCCTGGTAATCTCTCAGGTGCCAAGTGATAGGATGTGAAGAAACGGCCTCAAGTTGCATCAGGGGAGGTTTAGACGGGACGTTTGGAAGAGTTTCTTCATGGAGACAGTGGTCAAGCATTGGGATGGGCTGGAGTCCCCATCCCTGGAGGTATTTAAGAGTTGTGTGGATGTGGTACTAAGAGACATGGTTTAATGATGGGACTCGATAGGTTAGATTGATGGTTGGACTTGATCTTGAAGGTCTTTTCCAACCTAGACAATTCTATAATGAAAGCTTGCCACTAAACATGGTGACAAACTCCCCATGCCTCTTTTTTCCCTGTTTCAGTCATTGTCTAAATGGCTTACACAAATCCAAATGGTAAGCCTGGGAAACAGCCTTAAAGCCAGAAATCGTATAGACTTAAGTAACCATCAGGACTGAAAACAAAACTTTTCTAATTTGAGCATTGCAGCTGAAAAGTACTTGTATCATTTCACTTAAAGATATAATTATTCACAAAATTAAGAGAGGAAAAGAAGTAAAATCAATGCTTTTAGAGGAAAAAGCAGCACTGACAAGTGTCTAGCCATATCTGTCAAACTCTTTGTTGATGCTTTGGTAACCAAGTAGTGCAACAGAAAATCCTCACCTATCACTTTTCACATGAAACGGAGAATGTTAACAGCTCTAAAAGCTTTCCCGCCTTCTCACAGCTCCAAATAAATGCAGAGATGACTCTTCTGACTCTTTTTGAGTAGCAAAGACTGAATGTGTGACATCTGCATTATTTTTGTATTTCCAAGAGGTGAGCCAGGCACATGGGAGAGAAAGTAAGTTGGTGGATGGTGCTGTAATCTCTTCAAAAAGGGAAAGAGAGCTTTTTTTTTTTACTGTTTCTTTTGTTGTGAGATTGTTGGATATGAGAGAGGAAGGTTCAGGGACAGAGTGGCTCTATGAGCTGAGGTGAATGAAAACAACACTTAAACAGTGTGTGAAGGCAAAATCTTGCTCCCACCTCCCATCCTTCCCCCTCTCCAGCTCTATAACACAGCTCCTTCCTTGGGTCAGCTCAGGCTCTCATGGGAATCCTGCAATAGCTTGTTTAGCTCCCAGGAAAGGCAAAAACCTACCACCACTACTGCTAGGAAAAAGGAGATAGCACTCTGCCATAATGATGAATTGCATTGGCTCAGTGAAGGGTCTGATAAACTCTGTCAAGAAAGGGATGGAGGAGGATGAGGCAGCGAGGAAGGCAGGGGTGAAGAGGGAAGATGAATGAGAGCAGCAGAGTGGCAACCCTGGCTCTGCTACTGTGGCATTTAAGACTTAGGTCAGAGAAACTATTTGTCATGATGTTAAGCTGAGGAGGTGATTAAAAAACAAGTCTATAAAGACATACCTATGCCAGAGATTATTATTTCCTACTGGGTACAAGAACTTCTGAATTTTCTAGCAAATGGACAATACCATGGAGAGGGACATAAGTGGAGTTTAGGCAGGATGGATGGGACTTGAGCATCTCTGTATTGAATAGCCAGGTTTTCTAAGATGAATCTCAGCATTTCCCTTCCTTGTACCATCTCTTGGCAAATGCCAACTAAACAAAGAACATGTTACTCCTCCTCCTTGGGGTGGGGTCGGAGGCTAGGAATTCGAAAAGGATGGTGTCATTTTTTGTAATTTTATCCCTAAAATAACAAATTATTGTACTTAGCACTTGCTACAGATTTTTGTGTTTTCAGTTGTTAAAAGCTAGCTTTTTCTCTCATGTGAAAAGCTTGCAAACAAAGGCCACTAATGAACTAAAAAGGTGGTGTCCACCTATGTGTGCAGATGGACTGAAAGATGCTCCAAAAGATGCTAAATTTCCTGTTAACTCTCAGCAGAATATTTGAAGAATACTCACATTTTTGTACAGCTGCTTTAACTAATCTGCCTCTGATCATTAGCAGCCAGATGATTCCTTCATTACACACATTCAGACTATGACAGACAGATGCTAAAATGTCAACTGACCCTTAAGCTAGTACTCAGCTTTCTTCTGCTTTCATAATAATTATGCTTTCTAATGTAAAACTATGCAACCGCTTCAAGATTAAAAATATAAGATCATCAAAACAGTAATTTAATCGACTACCAAATTAAATCTCAGAAAAGACTCTATTGTTATGCCTGCTGTCATCATCACATTTAAACGTGGAAAACGTCTATTCTGAATTTGAGTGCCTACAAAATGTCTACTCTTCAAGGGTATTTTTGAATAATCTACATAATAAGAATTTGCACATCTAATGACTATGTCCACTAGAAGATTGTAGGTGGCTATTTAAGCAGAACAGGTGAACTCTGAGATAAACTTTTTACAAAAATGCAAAACTACCATCCTGAAAACTTTGTAATTTTTTAATATTCCTGTCATCACATGTCTAAGGGCATTTCAGTGAGTGTAATCAGTTTAACATGTAAATTGTACAGCTATTTGTCTGTACGTGTTGGGGGTAAGGTCAAATTACTTCTAGAGAAGGTTTTCTGAATTTTTGTTTTGTTTCTTTTCCATAAATAAAACCACCACATGCTGGCAAAAATGCTCATGTGAATTCTTTTTAAACTAAAGCTGTCTGTGTAAGTGAGGTTGCAGCATCCCTCCCCCTCTCTTTTCACCACATCCAATAGGGAACCTGTGGTGCAACATCGAACACTCAGGTACTGGCTCTGAGGGGAAGCTCAGTACCCAGGCTTGGTCTCCTAATGTTCTACATCCGATGCATGTGGCATATCGGCCACTGACCAAGTAGAGGCACTGAACCAGACACTCAGCTAGAGCCAACCAGTGCAAAATGCTGAGAAAATTTTTGTCTGAAGCCTCATTCCTCTGCATAACAGTTGAGTCAAGACTACATAAAATGTTTCTTGGTCTGTTTTGAGTACATTTATAGAAGTAAGATGCCCAGCATCAGGTCAGCACACTGGGCATAAGGGCAAGTGGACCAGTCTGGTCACATGTGTGGTGTTGTATCCTATTAACCCCCAGGACGGGAGAGCTATTTCTGAAAAATACAACTCTGCTCCAGTGCCTGGGACTGCTCTGACATATTCACAGCTGGTACAGAGATGTCCTGAAGATGCCTGCCTCCTTCATCTATGTGCAGGTTGGCACGGTGCTCTTTGTGCTGGGAAAAGCATAATGTGCTAATTCTTATTTCTTGGGCAAATGCTTTTATTCTATATTATTATGCAGAAATGAGGTAACACAATGGCCTTTGCTTCCCTGAATGACATTTTCAGAATATGGTAATTTACTGGTATTTTGCCAGTGCATGGTTGTTACACGTGCTCTGAGCATGCCTGCTAGATAAAGTCTCTTGTAGACACACATATCTCAGTCTGGTTTCCAGAACCAAAATATGTTTAGTCTTTAGCTAGTCATCTCCTCACGCTATGGCAGTTCTGTATACGGACAAAATTAAAACAGCAGATGTGTAGGAAGCCACAGGTAGGACAAATCACACCTATTCTTAGTTGTGGAAGCTAGCAGACAATTTGGTGGGACAAATGACCTTCAGGAGATGCCTTCTATCCTTCAGCTCCAGAGGAAGTTTGAATTACTAGCTTATCCAAGATGCTTAACTTTTAGACACACAAAGACAGGTGAACAGCATTTTACTCTCCCAGCCTTCAATCTATGCATTTAAAATACATGATTAAAATGTACAGAATGCCCCTTAACACCATAGGTCAAGCACTTAAGTGGTTAGTTACCTAGGACTTTAATTAAACAGAAATTTTTTTGAGGAATTCAGCATAGCAATACAATTAAAGACGTGCCTAGATACTTTTTAACTGACATTACATGTTCTCCGCTAGATCATAGCCACAGCAGTGCAAACATAATCGTATATTCTTGTCTTTAGCTGTGGGGGTTTGCAGAAAATAACACAGCTGAGCCTCTTCTGAATCAGCTTCACAAAACCAAGCAGAATCTGACTAAAAGCACTGTGGAGACCAAGTCCCTGTCCAATTCCTTCATCTCTGACATTTTCCATTACTAACACACAGATGTTGTCAAAAAAGAAGCTGATCATATTTGTTATATGTTTTTACAACTTAAAATCCTTTTAATATACCATTAGTCAACATTAATGTGTGGATTTTCTTACATTTTTGAAATTGTCTTGAAAACTTACCCATATAGGGTTTTGTGCCAGCCATAGAAGAAGCCTTTTCTGAGCCTTTCACTATGGTTGCAATGTTAAAGTCAGTGATGTGAACATGTCCTGCAATTACATAAAGTAAAAACAGAGGTAAAAATAGCACATCATACAAATATTCTTTGCTTTATTCAGTGTTCAAGAGACAATAGAAATAAATTAAATCATCAAGGTTCATAATTTACTATTAAACATTGTTCATAGATAGAAAAAAACTTAATGACAGCAAAATGATGTCATACTTCTTTTCCTGTACTGTTGTGCCCACTATTTGCTTGCAAGATGAACATTATTTGCTGGTCACCCCGAGCCTCCTCCTGCTGTGAACAACAAGGACAGTAACTGTCTTTTCAGAGCAGTAATGTGCAGAAGCAGCAATGAATTTGCTGTTGTGATGTGTGAAATCTACCCCACCTCATCTCTAACTAGAGCTATCCCTCACAATCTCATGTACTTGTGACACCTGTCTGCCATCACATCCACTTCATATTGCAATCAGCCTGGCTTTTCAGAGTCTCCTCAGAGCAAAAAGGGAACTGAGAAGAAAACGGGTATTTTTATAGTACAATAACCACAAAATTAGATTCATGGTAGCAGAAGAGCATGTATGTAACAGCAGCAGGTCACAAATGATCCCTCATTTGACAGCAGATTACTAGATGAAAGATATGTGACACAAGGCAGCCCGTGGACTTGCTGCCTGACCAGCAAGACAGCTGATTTAAACTCAGCTAATCAGGTTGGAAGGCCCAAACCTGCCATCATTATTTTTTCCCTAGGGTGGTTTATGACAAGCATAGGTTAAATTGCTCCACCACAGTGAGGCAATAGTTGCTAATCCTGGCTTGCCCTAGGCAGGTAAAGTGAGTGCCAATCCAGCCTGAAAATGTATCTGCAGGCTTTTAGCTTGGTAAGTCTGCTGGTAGGTTTTGCATCTTCTAAGGGCTAGTTTCATTCTGTGGAGTGATGCAGACATGCTGCCCTTGATTTCACCTGGCAATGCCATTGTGGAAGATGGAGTACAGGGAAAGGTGCTCCCTTCCTTGGCTTAGCCATGCATTCAGATCAGGATTAAGACATCTTGTCTTTAGCTAGAGTCTTGAATGACAGGTTCCTCTGATTGTTTTGATTAGGATCTCAACCTCATTCAGTCGACAGCGTGGAGCAGGCTTTGGGCATGATGCAGTTATTAAGTGAAGGAGGGTGTTATCATGTTTGCTGCCAAAGATGAAAAGAGTGTAACAAATGACTTGCTTTTGGTCCCGACACTGAACATCTCCCCGGTGCCTGACTGAGGAACAGCAATCTCAACAAATTATTATACTGCTCTGACAGTCTAACCTAGATTCTGCTCAGAGTCTCCAGGAAATGTACCTGCCAGACTCTAAGAAGTCTGCAGTCACCCATGTGTACTGAAATTCTCAGTCCCCTCATTTGGCCAGATCTGAGCTGTTTCTGAAACTAAAGGGAAGAAGGAACATCCCACTGCCAGACATCTCTCCAAATGGGAGACACAGTAGAAGTTTTTGATGAAGTGTTTTGTGTGCTTTTTGCAGTCTTCTCAAAACATGCTTACGTTTTGGTGACATTTTCCTTCTAAGACACCCTGCCCAAAAGGCAGACAAGGCAGACAAAAACTGTGGGCAGATGTGAGCAATCACTTCATAAAGGGTGGAGGGTGTTCAGTTCCCATAACAATAATTAGTGTGCACAGCCTGGCCTGCCATCAGGTGTCAAAATGGCATTCTTCCTTCCTGGTGGCTGCAGTTCATGGCTGGTGAGGAGCATGTCTGCAGTTTATTTCTGCAATAAAACACCATGGCAGAAGGCTTCTTGGAAAAGATAATTGAACCACATACAGCCACGTCATGGCAGTAATGTTTTAAGTGATTCCATGTACACCATAGAATGAAAAGCTGCAAGGATCCTGGAATTCTAATACTTTCTTCTCTTCTCTTCTCTTCTCTTTCTCTTTTTTTTTTTTTCTTTGACAGATAAATATAAAGTTCTGTCATTTAAATGACACCATTGTAAGTGATTCTCCCTATTAGAGTGCCAGCGTGATAGCCTGTTGCAAAACACCTATCACATAATATCTGTTCAGACTGATCCAAACAGTTGATTTGCAATGAAAATTGCTTCTCCTGCAGTGCATTGTTTTCTCTCCCTTTTATTAGATTTCTTTTAATTTAACAAAACAGCACACAAGTGAAGTGTTATACATGCTGGTTGATGTTTTTTGTTAAAAATGCCTTTCTGCAAGGTAAGGGGTGGGTATGTTCTGTAGTCTTAAGCTGAAGAAAACAAGGAAACCTTGAAGAAAATAGGCAGACTGGTAGCCTTGATTTAGCAAAAGCAAGGGAGGTAAGGGATGGAAGCTAGAAAACAAGATGGTGGAAAACAGCTGAAGGAAGATACCAGGCTGTCCTGTGGTAACCTTTTGCTCATTAACGGTCTTTAACATATTAAAAATCACACCCAGCAAAATGCAAATGCATGGAAATGTGGGATTTGGTGTATCTCCCCACTGGTCCTCTGTAATGCGCATGCTCAGTAGAGATAAGTTAGGCGAGCTAAAACAAACAATTAGAAGTAGCCAGAGAAATAGTTTTACAAGTTTGCTGTTGTATAAATAATGGTGATTCAAGTTGGTGTTGTGCTTGCTTTGCGAACGATTGCCAAGCACCTAATTCTGCAGAATTATCCAATTAATTATTTAATTTAAAGACCTTCTTGTGGATTCCGACTCTGTGTGGTTATTGTCCAGGTGCACCGGGCACAAGCCTACAGATAACAGTTCTGCAGAGCTCCTCTACATCCTGCTGCTGATGAAGTAGCAATGCTCTGCTCCTGTACTCATGTCACCGCACAGCAAAGCCACATCTAAACCACTGTGGAAGAGTGGCTGCTGGAAAAAAAATCCACCTTTGCTCTTCCACGGCCTGTGGGCTGCCTGGAGATGGCATTTGCTTGTGGCTCAGAGGGCTGGTAATTTGCTATGGGGTACAAGCAAGGTGTCCTGAAGGTAGGTGGGTGGCTGTGCTGCCATGGGGGCTGCACAGAGCAGTTGGTGGGAGCCAGGAGAGGGAGGGAAGCTGTGTCTGGGATGGAGCCGGGGCAGGGGGTGATGGGGAACAAAGCCCCCAATGCAACTTTGCTGCAGTTTCAGCAGCGCAGGAGGGCTGGAGGGATGGCGAGGCAGAGTTCTGCCTGCCTGCACACACCACTCAGTAGTTTCAACTCCTTTGAGCCCAGGGACTTGTATTTTTAAAAAAGTTTTTAATTCCCAATGTGATTATATCAAGAGACAAGAAGACCTCAATTTTCTATAGGAGTATTTCTAATCAGCCTCTAAGACATTTTTACTGCAGCTGTTGCATGTAGGAAAAAGAAAGATAGCTATTGCTGCAGTAAAAATGCTACAATACTGGCTACTTCACACTGTTTCCAAAATTTGAGTTCATGGGGACATTTTCCCATCTGAGCTTCATACCTTGTATTTGATCTCCATTTCTGGATATTGAACAATAACTGACCACCAAACCCAAGCCCAGTGCACTGGCTCCCTTGTCAGGTGTCAGGTATTGAACTGAGAAGTATGTCAGTACCACTTGGGTTTAGTTGTTAAGGGCTGTGAAGCAGAGGAATGCACAGCAGATTCAGCAGTACCTAACTAAATTCAAGTATCCCAGGGGAAGAGCTCATCGCTTAATCCCCCTGGCTGCTTGACCCCATCTGATAATAAGAGGATAGTGGAGAGAAAAGAAGAAAAGGCAAAAGACCACATTCTTCTGACTCTCTGCAGAGTGGCTTTTTCAAGATTTCACATACATCAACACACACATTCTAAGCAGAAAGGATATCAATGGCAATTGTTTCAAGAATTGAAACAATTCTAGAGAGAAAATTTGTAAGTTAATACCTACAGCAGTGTGTGACTTTGTGAAGCTTTATGCATGCACCTCGGAAGTGCCGTATGGAATGTATGCCTCACTTTATCACATGGCCCGAAATCCCAATATCTGAGTTAAACAACAGATCATCTTTGTTTTACTATTGTTGAATTTTTGCTAAATGAGAACAGATCATAATTACAACTAAAACAAGTCCTGAAAGGTGACTGAGGCTGGCTGACTAACATTTAGCAGAGTGAAAAGTACACGATTTCAAACCTCATTGAATTTCTCAGAGTATGAAAGTGAAGGGGTGAATGTGAGGGCAGAGGGAAAAAAATACCAGACTGGAGTTAATGCCACCAACTCTGCATGCATCAGAGCTGATGGCAAATCTCAGGTTAGCAACATTTTGGAGCAAATTCAGTTCTGGTTTGCCCTCAGAAGGTCAAACCCTATCAACTTTTTAAAAAGCAGTTCTTTGGGTTCGTCTATACTATGTACAAGAGCATCAGCTTGTATCCAGGTGAACTTGGCATGACTTGGCAGCCTGCCACTTATCATCAGGAAGGTTGTTAGAAACCTGATGGCCCTGCTATAGCTGGGTTCAGAAAGGCTGTGCATTTCAAAGGGGTAGGCTGCTTAATGGCTGTGTAGGCACACAAAAGTTTTAAGTGCATTTTCAAAGTGTAGATATCTTCAGGTTAAAGAGTTATGCTCAAAACACTCGATTTGTTAATCAACATAGGAAGGTTAAATGAGATACAGTCTCTGAATATTGTCTGTGGGTATGATGAGGATAAGCCTTACTGCAGACACGCCAGGTACATCTCCAGTGGAGGCTATGTCTCCCAGACATCTTTATGCAGTGTCAATGTTGCCAGTTATGTTGTTCAGAAGTCAACAGTCAAGGCTCAAAGTATTGAATTTATGGGTGATGTTTTTTTTTTTTTCATACTATTTCTGGTTTTAAGGCCAAGATTGCTCTTTGGCTGCATTTTTCAACTTTGCTGTTAATTTTCAAATGAGAACTGAGATTCTCACATAACCAAGGAAATAGAGTTTTAAAGAAAGCTTTGGTGATCATAAAGCAATATAATCATATATAAAAAGACACATAAAAATGTCAGCTTGAATCTGCCTTGCTCCCTCATATAAGAAATGATTACTGAGTAAAATTATCACTAATATAGATGCAAAAATCCAGTCTACAAAAAAAAGGGTTGAAGGAGTTTTTGAATGTCATGAAGATGGTGAATAAGGTGACTGTAAAATATTATTTACCAAATTCTGCAATTTTAGAAGTAGGGGACACTTTTTTGAAAGCAGCAGGTTTCAAAACAGATAAAAGAACACTCTTTTCTTTCATGAAGGATGGTGAACTTCTAGAACTTGTTGCTCCAGGTGGTTGGAGCAATAATAGCATCAACTTCAAAGAGGCAGCATATGATTCCTTAACAAAACCCCATTCAGATTCCAGCAGGAATATACAAAGATATCCTAATATCCTAATATAAAAATTGTGGGTAGTAGGGAGCACTGAAGCATTTGACGACTAAAAGTGGCAAAGGACACTCTCCATGAAGAGTATCTCCTTTTACCACTGACAGTGACAGAACACTGGCTGAGATCCTGTGTCTGATCCCACAAGGAATTATTCCTTGGTAAACCATGCAGGGACCTTACTGTGTCTTGTGAAATGATGTCTGGAAACTCTTGCCTGAGAGGATATCAAACCCTTGCAAATTTCCTGTAAATAGAGTGTAATACTGGTGTGGTCACTCTGCACAATGCAAAACCTGGATGCCAAAAGCAGAGCTTCATGATTTCTGCTGAATGACCAGAAAGGTTAATGTCAATGGTAATACCAAGTAGATATAGAAATAACAAGATATCATCTCTGGAAAAAAATAATAATAAATAAAAAAAAAAGGCAATGTACTAATCTGGTTGCCACTTCTTGTTTTTCTGTGTTTTAGGCACTCCATGTCTCCTCAGACAACACAATAGCTAATAGATCATTGAGAGATTTAAAGACATCTTTAATTTCTTTGACATTTGAGGAAAAATACAACATGGACCACATTTGCCAGCGTTCAGTTCTAAACACTGTCATTTCAGGCATATTGATCTAAACCATTAAAGTGAAAGGAGTAGTGGAGGAAGCAGACTACTGTTATTAACAGAATTCTGTAATTCTTTTCTCTGTACAATACAATAATAACAGCTCTCCTGAACCATGAGGTAGTCCCTTCAGCTATCAGTGGAATAACTGTTTCAGATGCATGTTAGCAGAACAGATCTCTACTAAATTTAGAGGTTAGCGTTAGTCATAAGAGGAATTGCTTTCTGGGAAAGAAGAGAGGGAAATGTAACAGAAGAGCTTTATGGGCAGCATTTGTTTCCTTAGTGAGGTCTAATTCCAGTTTAGAGAGTGAACCAAAATGAAACACCACACTGTTCCTGCTCCAGCACACTGAAAACATCCCTAATCTCTCTCCTCAAGGAAGATTCTTCGGTGAGAAAGTGAATCTCTCCAGGAGACCAGGCAATCATCTTCTTGTAGGGGCCAAAACACTATTTTAAGCATCTGTTTTCCCAATTCTCATGTAGCATTACACTTCTTATCATCATCAAACACTTATACCCATTGATGTTTCAGAACCTCTTCTCAGCGGTGTTGAAATGTGGCTTTGCTGAAAAGTATATGGGAAAATTCAGGCTTGCTCTGCTTGAATGATTTTGAACATGATGCATATATTTTCATGTTTTCTGCTTTGAAGTTTAGATTGATCATTTTTATGGACTGAGAAAAATCGCCTGTTTTCAGTACTTCCATATTCCTGAGGTAGGTTCCCTAAGCCATAGAGATAAATTGTAGTGCAACTAGTTTTAATGAGCAGAAATATCTACAATCTTAGTATA
The DNA here is from genome assembly GCA_013399115.1 of Anseranas semipalmata. Lineage (NCBI taxonomy): Eukaryota > Metazoa > Chordata > Aves > Anseriformes > Anseranatidae > Anseranas > Anseranas semipalmata. Next base: position 294,967 of record VXAA01005301.1, read on the forward strand.
AGTTATGAAAGTCAGTCAGTTTAATGGCTTGAAGATGTAAGGCAATGTCAAAAGCATAACACTTCCCTTTGACTTCAGCCAAAATAGGTTTCTTCAGTGAGGTCAAAGAAATCTAACTTACTGAGACAAACTCTCAGTCCTAAATTTTGTGCATATGAAATTCCATAACACTTTGACTAAGCACTATTTGTTTAATATATTGTAAGAAAGACCTAAGAGTAAAGTCAAGCATATAGGAAACTGTTGTACCATCTTAGAGGCCACAGGCTAAAATAAAGTTCCTGTGGACCTGGTTAGACTCATATTAGGTGAATTTATTATGCTTCCTCTACAGACTACCATATTCACAGTGCATATGTTGAGCACATTTTTCTGTTAAGTGAAAGCTGATGGTTCCTTAAAAAATGATGTTACTGTGAAGTGTTGCAGCTTAATTGAAGCTTTTTGTGGACTTCAAGGATAGGATTCGTCCTGCTAAATGTAAATCTATGAGCTGGATATCTATATCTTTACACAAAACTTCCTAAGTATTATTCACTGAATAAAAACAGATGCTAGTGCTTAATGCAGACATCCAGAGTAGATCAGGTGATCTAAATGTGCCTATTTTTCTCTGTTAACTGTAAAAGAAGCCTAAGATGACTAGCATGGTACAGATGCCTGTCCTATAGGCATCGCCTCATTTAGTGAGTGCATGGACTCTTACCTAGGCTGGGAGAACTACATCTCCCAACCACATAACAGGTCTGCGAGTCAAGGATCTGTGAGCTGATTAATTCTGCCAACCAAGGCCTATCTGCAAGTCTGGAAAAGCATGGTTGTTTCATCACTTGTCTGCAAGTGTGCTATGAGGGAGCAACAGTATGCTGCTTTGCAGAAAAACAGCTATCAATCCCAAAATTTCCTAGTTCTCTATAGACAACTTTGTTACTGAGCATCTTACAGTCACCAAAAAAATGATTTTGCAGCATATTGCTGACTCTGGTGTTGCTTCTTCTCTACAATACTTGAGCTCCCATAGGAAAGCTCTGCCAAGAGGCTGATTTTGTGCTGTAATTGGCCTTGATGAAGGGCAAGGAGAGATAAGGGTAACAGTACTTCAAAGTCTGTCAATCAGAGATTTAGCACTCTCATAATCATTTCACGTTGCCTTTGACATCTTTAATTCACCCAGGACTTAAAGACAAGAGACTTCTATTTCATGCTTATCTGCTGTTATTAGTGTCTAGGGAACATTAACACTTATGGGTCTGAAACACTAAATTCCCAAAGTCCTAGATGGTTTAAAACTCAAATATTATTTAGCTTTATTGGCTTCAATATACCCAGGGACAAACTCCAGCTGTTTGCAATGTTACCTCTTTAATCAACTTTAACTTGTATACCCAGCAGCTCTGCAATAGATTTTGAAAAATAATGGTAACTTTGGCATCATTTCAAGTCTGTATTTTCTCAGAGATTAACTGCTCTTAATCAATTTCTGAGGTGTACAAAGCAAAACAAGACTTTCCCACAGCAGCACACACATATCTTTTTTCTGTTTTGTCTTCCTCTTGTATTTCTAACTGATACAAGGTTAATGCTTTCTTTTATTTGTATTTTCTCATGTTCTTGTTATGAATAGTTGTAAAAAGATGCATGGCATTTTAGCAAAATACTTCATATATTGCCCAGATGTGCAAGGTTTACACAGAAAAAGAAAAGGTATTTTTTTTCACACCATAACTTTTTAGCTTGAGATCATGGAATTAGTGCTGAAAGTTCCAAGCTGATCATGTTGTCTAGTTGTTTTTTAACATCATTTGAGCCAAAACAATATGTAGAACCATACAAAATTTATAGAGACTTTAGATGCAAATTTCCAAATTCTGTATCTAAATTTAGGAAAATAATTTCAGATACCTACATGAGAAATAATTTGCCATATGAAATTTCCTAGCCCTTCAGGAGCTCAGAAGAAGAGAAAATAAATGCTTGGTACTGTACTACTGGAAGGTCCCTAAACACCGATAATAGTGACTTACCTTAATTGTGTTATTAAAATATTAAATTATTTTTTGAAAGATGTCCCTGGTGATCTCCATTCATACTAAATTCCTTCATGCTCAGGTCTTTCAAGTGTCATATCAGCATTTTTTGTTTTCAATAGGAAAGGATATTACAGAAGCCCAAAGATGGACAAAAGGACATGCAGAGAACGTTCAGATTTATATTGGAATCCAACATCTCAGGCTGACTCACAAAGCACGAGCCACCATGTCACAGAGAGCTCAAGAATTAGAGATATCTGAGAGAAAGCAGTCAATATTCACTTACCGTGCTCATCCAGTAGTATGTTGTCAGGTTTGATATCCCTGTAAAATAAGAAAATGAATGCATTATATTTCATACCAAAAGAAGCCCTGCGATTTTAAAGCTTTTTCCATCTAGATATGTGGGACAAATCACTTAAATTATTATAAAACCAATGAAAACCATATCATACACAAAGGTAAATGATTTTTATCTACATCTTTTTACTGCTGTGAGAAAACTTGAATACTACAGAGTCTCTCTAGGTTTCCATTCCATGTGGTTTTGTTTTCATATGGTTAGCATTGACATGGATTTGGTTTTCAAGATTATATACTTCATTCTTTATAGCAGTCAGAACAACGAAATGGAAGATTTGCATCTCGGAGGTGCCTGATTGCCTCAGGGACTCTGCGTTTGACAGACCCAAGAAATCACTTAATTGGAAACATCAGTGATCTACCTTTTCTGCCAGACCTCACTAATCTGCCATGCTCGTGTACAAGATCACTCACATACTGTAGATTGCTAGATATCCTATACTACCTGGGTAGGTATAGCAGCTCCCCTTTTAGCCCTTGAGTCCCCATTTGGCTGTCTGTAATGGCAGGTAGCAGGCTGAGGAAAGGAGTGGGGCTAAGGAAGGGTGGAGATTATGATGTGACAAAACATCAGCTCTTAACTCTGCTGTTCTTGGCACAAGGAAAAGACATTGCCTCAGAGAGCTGCTCTTTCAGGATTATTTTAAGTTGACCTACGTTCAGCCTGCTGTCAAGAGGGATGGAGACAGCTTTTCCCCACCACTGCTGGGAATTCCCACTCTATTTCTTGGGCAAGTGTCATTCTTCTTGGTGTGGAGAAGTTCTGGGGGAAACTCGTCTCTTCCTTTTGCCAGCCTGGTTTGGTCCCTGGTTTGGCTCACCCTGTGGCTCAATGACGGTGTTGTGGGACTGGTACATGGCACTGCCTTCTCGCTGCAGCTTGCACCTAATGCAATTTTGAAGCAATGCTCTTGGTGTGGCATTGCTAGAGGGGGAAATGCTTCAATCCACCTTGAGAAAAACATTTGCCCCTTGGGCTAATTTCTCCACTGATCTCAAAAGAGAAAGCACTGCAAACCATCAAAATTATCTGGCAAATAAGCCTGCAAATGAATTCCAAAGACTTTCATCTGTGTAGCTTCTTTTAGCCAAGGAATGACTTGATCATTCTGATTTAAACATTTTTTCAGTAAATCCTGTCCTGACTGAAATACGTACTAATATATACTTAGACTTCACTAAGAAGTTTTGCCCAGTGTGCCCATAAACAGAATAAAATGGACTCTGCACTTCTCACATAGGTAAAAAAAAATCGGAGTCACAGCCAGGTACATCAGGGCTTTTCTGTGGCTTAATAAATCAGTGATACATATAACATCACTTCAGACTGTTTTTCGTAACTTAAGAAAACAAAAATTTAGAATTGGAATGGTAAAATCACTAGTACTTCTCTGAGAATAAAACTGAGGAAGAGGAGAGATTCAGCTTTAAGAGCTACTGTCAGGTCTATAGCAATGCAGCTCCCAGTGATTGCTCATTATAAGCCTATGCCTTTTCTATCTTTTTTAAGAAGATGAGTTTGAACAACATGAATATCTGCTATGATTTTGCACCATTACATTGACTATATATTTTTATTGCCACCAGAAAAGACATTGACAAATCCACTTGACAACAGCATATAGCATCAAATATATTCTACATGCAGTTGTGTCTGCAACATTCAGAAAGTCAAGCAGTGAAATTAGGTCTGTGCTTGTCTTTCTGTGACTAACTCAGGCAGTAGCTTATAGTTGGTACAAATGCACACAGACCATAGATCATTAAGGGATCTTTTCCACCACCGATTTTGCTTATTTTGCTCTGAGGCAAGACTGCAGGTGGGGACAGGTACAGCAGGGTGTATCACCTTGCAGAGGCAACTTGATAGACTTATCCGCCCCTGAGGCAACTTGATAGACTCATAACCATGTCTCAGATCTCAACCTATTTTGAACTGCTTTTACAGCAAGTAAATGTCACGGGCTAACTTAAGCCAGAAGGAGAACAAGTTTCCTAAGTATGTTTTTCCACATAATGTAAGATGCTGCTGTTTTCGGATCATGTGCCTGGAGATGCATAGATTCACGTGACAAGTGAGAAAGCAAAGCACAGATTAACAGTGAAGAGCATGCCTGTGTGCCTTCCAGTAGCAGTCTGTGATGTGGTTATTCCCAGTTTTCTGCACGGCACTAGAAGATCACCACTCCAGAGGCAGCTTGTTGAAAGCTCCACAGACTGTAAAGTAACAAGCCCACTGCCATGTCTCTGCACCTTTGATACCTTTAAGTGGCCAGTGGGGAGGATTCAACAGTTAATGTGAAGACTTGGCAGGTCTAGGAGCATTGCAATTATAGTTACTGGATATATTCAGAGTGGAGAGCTTGCGGCATTATCCAAAAGACAGCTAGTTCCTTTAAATAAATACTTTGGTTAAATTCATTTAAATAGCGAAAACACTGTTTATGTAGGAAGGTGGATTTAAAAGATAAAAAACTCTTTAGTTAAGCAGTTTAAATTCAAGAATGTTAAATAAGTGAAATTCTGTTTTGACTACACATCAAATTTTCAGAAAATATTTTCCCTCTTAGCAAGCGTGTTCAAACATGCACAAGCAGGATATGAAATTCAGTGCCTTAACTTCAGGGTTTTCCTGTTATGCATAGCCCTGGCTGAGAGAATGAATTGAAAGATTCATTTCATAATCCAAGTATCTTGAACTAGCTCATAAGAGAAACCTAAGGACTTTTGCAAATAGCACACTAACTCACTTCACAGATTCAGAAGAGCCCCGGGCTGCCTTCAAACCATTCACTGACAGCAGAGCTGTCTTTGACACTGATTTCGTAACCACAACTTTCCCAGTCTACCAGTGCTACTCCAACTCTTTTTTTTTTTTTTTTTTTATACACAGAAAAGTCAGAGCATTGTAGAAACGGGAGTAGAGAGACCTTCAAAGTCTTCACTCAGTGTCAGGACCAGATATAACTAATATAACAGCTGGCCCCAAATCTCACAGTTGAAGACAGATGAGAAAAATATTGGAAAAAACATGGTTTAATTTCCACTTGCTGCTATTGCCTGTGAAACCATTTCTAGCTTTCTTCAATTGTCTAGCTAGAAATGTCAAATAAAGCTGCCTGAAGGATGAAAGCACATTAAGAAGGTGCTCCATATATTTTCTAAGCAATAAAGAATGATTAATAATCTATTTGTATCTTCTATAATATCTAGACCTAGTGGACATCCACTGCTTGAAGACATTCCCTCTACATGGAGGAAAACCACGAGCATCACTCAACTCATATTCACTGCATATGCCAATCAGAGTCCCCTGAACTCACTTGAAAGGCCCACAGTGATTATAAAGAACTAAGGTTCAAGTATTTGCAGTTTAAATCACTGCTTCCATCCATGTTCCATTCTGGTATTACTAAGTTGGGTAGAAGCAATTTTCTAAATTCAGAAATGAAAAGGTTGTGTGGTCTCCATTCTTCGAGGTTTTCAAGACCTGACTGGATAAAAGCCAAGCAACCTGGTCTGATCTTAAAGCTGACCCTGCTTTGCACAGAATGGTGGACTACAGGCCTCTGGGGGTCCTTTCCAACCTGGATTAGTTTGTGAGGCTATGAAACATAATGTATCTATTTGTCTGTTATTCTTTTTCTTCCTCCTTTTGGATACAAGGAAGTTCATGAAAGATATAGAAGAGACCTGGAAAGGGACTATATATGTGGTATTTGGTGAATCTTTGGTATAGTCCAGTGCAGTTGGAAGCTAGTCAGAGCTCCCACATGTTAAAATCTGTCCTGCAGCTTGAATATTCATGAAGAAAATAGTAGGAATAAATAGCCTATCTCCAGCATGAAAACAGTTTAAAATTCAGTTACTCTGCAGCTCATCACAGTTGTAACATAATATTTATGTTTATACTCATAATTTTCTATCTGGATGTGTAGGGATGGAATCAGGAAAGCCAAGGCACAGATGGAACTGAACTTGGCAAGGGATGCAAAGAATAACAAGAAAAAATTCATAGTACATTGATCAGAAAAGAAAGGCCAAGGGGAGTGTACTCCACCTGATAAATGAGAAGGGAGAACTGCTAACAACAGACAGGGAGAAGGCTGAAGTACTCAACAACCTCTTTGCCTCAGTCTTCACTGCCAGTCAGGCTTCCCACATCTCTCGAGTCCCAGGGGGAGCAGAGTTCCTCCCACTGTAAGTGAAGAGCAGGTTCAAGACCACCTGATGAAACTGAACAGGTACAAGCCCGAGGTGCCCGATGACATGTATCCCAGGGTCCTGAGGGAATTGGCTGATGTAGCTGCCAAGCCACTCTCCATCGTATTTGAAAAGTCATGGCAGTCAGGTGAAGTCCCCAGTGACTGGAAAAAGGGAAACATCACTCCCAATTTTTAAAAAGGGTAGAAAGGAAGACCCAGGGAACTACTGACAGGTGAACCTCATTTCTGTACCTAGGAAGATCATGGAACAGATCCTCCTGGAAGCAATGTTAAGGGACATTCAAGACAAAGAAGTGATCCAAGACAGACAGCATGGCTTCACCAAGGCCAAAGCATGCCTGACCAATCTGGTGGCCTTCTGTGATGGAATGACTGCATCATTTGACAAGGGAAGACCAACCAATGTCATCTACCTGGACTTCTGTAAGGCCTTTGACATGGTCCCACATGACATCCTGATCTCCAAATTGGAGAGATATGGATTTGAAAGGTGGACTATTCAGTGGAAAAGGAATTGGCTGGATGGCCATACCCAGAGAGTTGTGGTCAACAGCTCTATGTCCAGGTGGAGGCTGGTCACAAGTGGTGTCCATCAGGGCTCTGTCCTGTGCTGTTTAATATCTTTATCAGTGACATAGAAAGTGGGATCGAGTGCACCCTCAGCAAGTTTGCAGATGACACCAAGCTGAGTGGTGCAGTTGGTACAACAGGAGGAAGGGATGCCATCCAGAGAGACCTGGACAAGCTTGAGAAGTGGGCCTGTGTGAACCTAATGAGGTCCAACATGTCCAAGTGCAAGGTGCTGCACCTGGGTTGGGGCAATCCCAGACATGAGCACAGACTGGGAGAAGAAATCGTTGAAAGCAGCCCTGAGGAGAGGGATTTGGGCATTCTGGTGAATGAAAAGCTCTACATGAGCCAGCAGTGTGCTCTTGCACCCCAGAAGGCCAACTGTGTCCTGGGCTGCATCAGCAGAGGAGTGGCCAGTAGGTCAGGGGAGGTGACTGTCCCCCTCTACTCTGCCCTTGTGAGGCCCCACCTGGAGCACTGCATCCAGGTCTGGGGCTCCCACCACAGGAAAGATGTTGAACTGTTAAAGCAGGTCCAGAGGAGGGCCACGAAGCTGATCAGAGGGCTGGAGCACCTCTCCTATGAAGAAAGACTGATAGAACTGGAGATGTTCAGCCTGCAGAAGAGAAGGCTCTGGGGACATTTCATTGTGGTCTTTCAGTACTTAAAGGGGGCTTGTAAAAAGGATGGAGAGTGACTTTTTACATGGGCAGATAGTGATAGGACAAGGGGGAATGATTTTAAACTAAAAGAGGGTAGATTTAGATTAGATATTAGGAAGAAATTCTTTACTCTGAGGGTGGCGAGGCACTGGAACAGGTTGCCCAGAGAAGTTGTGGATGCCCCATCCCTGGAGGTGTTCAAGGCCAGGTTGAATGGGGCCCTGGGCAACCTGATCTAGTGGGTGGCATCCCTGCCCACAGCAGGGGTGTTGAAACCAGATGATCTTTAAGGTCCCTTCCAACCCAAGACATTCTAAGATGATTCTATGATTTTTAGATAAGTGAAGTGGCAAAAAAAATATTATTTCATCTGAGGAGGAGTCTGAGAAATCTCAGTAAGAGTGAGGAAAACTAGGTGATTATATGGTCAGTGCCAGAGAAAATGAAGAGTAGACACTATATATATATATATA
>VXAA01005301.1:306221-349066 GCA_013399115.1 Anseranas semipalmata
ACAGTAAAAAACCAACAAGTTCTGAATAACAACCTGAAGTCATGCAAGGACAATTCCAATAACCTCAGTTTACTGAGTACCTGATTCTCTCAAATATTAAATTATTCTCAATTATTTGCTCATAACCCATTTATATACTACAGACTATACCTGAACAGAGCCTGTTATTTTTTTATTATTATTATTTTTTTAAGGTTCAGTTAGTCACACAAATGTTTCACATTAAATCACCAACATATACCTGCCACATAAGGATAAACTAATATGACATGAATAGTTCTGGACAATTTTCATTAAGATTAGTATTAGCCGTAGAACAGTTCTTAACAGCCATAAAAATGGCAATGAGTTGGGAAATATAAGTTTCAGCTATGGAATATTCAAGTCCACATGAGACTTATCATTATATCAGAGCACTGAACTGAACCATGTCAATATATTATAAAGGGGTTTCTCCCAATTATAGAAAGAAAAGTGAACAAATTCTGATTTTCACAGATAAGAACCTCACTTCCTTCCTGCTTGATATTTAGATTTGTGAATAATACACATGTCAAAGTCATGTAGTTAGTAAAGACAGGGAGTGATATATAATGATGTTTTCTAGGGCAAATTTGTTGAAGCTTTGGATGAAGGAAAAGTCAATATTTACTGGCCACTGTACAGAAGAGAAGAATTTAGCCAATGGGCTCTGCTTCTATAAAGGTAGCACAGAAATGATGTATCCCCAGGAGCCAAACTATGCAGAGTACCTACATAGAGTGCTTGTTCAAGAAATAGTCTTAATGAAGTCTGCTGTGTCCTCTCTTCCTTTCATCAACACCTTATCACTCATTTATCTTTTTAGTTTTTTGCTTCTGACCAGCATCCTTCCTAGTTTCAAGAAATGGTAAATGATATTGAAACAAAATCACAGTAAGAAACTGAGAGTTATTTGCTGTTAATTCCTATCAGATGGATGGGAATAAAATGCTCCAGACCTCTGATTGCCAGTTCACGTACCCCTCACTTAGTTCTCACCAGTAATTGCTGTTATGTACTGTCTTTTCATAAAATGACCTTCAGAGCCTTCTGTTCTTGCTCTAATGAATACCATGACATGACACAACTCTGTGAATCACTGTAATTTTGAAATTTAAAGTCTTCAGTATAATTGGAAATTAGCTGAGAACATGTGGTATTGAATTATGAGAGATCTGGGAAGAAAAAACATGTTGTAGCTGTTTGTTTATATGAATCTGGATATGCTTCCAAAAGGTGCCACATCTGACACCAAAATCACCATAATACTTATGTTCAGAAGCAGACTTTCACAGGTCAGGGTGTCAGGTTTCATGAAGAAACAATTTCTGTTAATAAAAGTCACTGGTTATAGGTGTGGAAAGGAAATGCAGAAACAAGCAACTGAGATGCTGAAATCTCAAAGTCCCAAACTTTACCTATTTAGACTTGGGCTCATTCACTGACAGCCAGAGGCAAGTTACAGAGGCAGTTTATTTGGTGTCGCATGGCTTTTGCTGAGCTGAGCAATTTATAAAGAAGAATCCACCTTTTTTAGCTATTTCTCTCTTGAGTAGGGAGTAAACTCCAGCACAGATGAGATTCACTAATTCTGCCTGAAAGCAAAATAAACTGTTATTTAGCACCAGGATGTGCATGCATGAATTTTTCTTCTGAGAAGCAAAGGGTACAATAATTCATTCAATCAACTCTGCCATTTCAATATGCACATTCTGGAGCCTGTTATACAAAGGAATTACAATGTCAAAGGGCATTGCTTACAGTGTCTTGTTCTACTTTAAAATGTCAAAAAGCCTAAAATATTAATTGGTCTAAATTCCATCCAGTGGAACTTACTTAGTCAGCTCTATCTCCATCCAAGGAACAAAAAAAAAATCTGAATTTCATACTCCAAATAAGGCATGGAGCCAAATTTGCAGTTTTGCAGTGATTTACTAGATACAGTTTCAGAATCACAAATTCCAGTAAAAGATTGGGGGGGGGGGGGGGGTGTTTGTTTGTTTTTTTTTAATACGTATATGTATAGATAAATATCAGATGCCTTTAAAAGATTAACTCTTTCTTTCCCTGAGGAAAGACTCAGACTAACAAACATTAAAATTTGAAAGGAAGTCTCATTTTATCACTGTGTTTTAATACTTGTACGATATTTTATTTGCATGTTTATAGTGCATTTATTCATAGTTCTCACTAAGAGTTCATAGTACTCACTAAGACAACTCCTAAATCTAAAAATTAATAGAATCACACAGAATTTGGTGTAAAAAAAAATCAATAAAGATTTCAGGGTTTAAAAACCATTCCATAAAACTGAAATGCCTTTGCCAAGATTCTACACATTTAGTCTCAAACAATAGAATATATCAACAAACAGAAATATGTAATTTTGTTATTATACGATCTGTGACATATTTGTTGTGAACTTGAGGTGCCCAACAATTCAATAGGCTTTGCAAAAATTCTTCTGTGTTGTTTGAAATCTTTTGTTTTCTCTGCAATTCCTACTCCTGGGGCTTTAATGAAGAAAAAAAATTCATAACTACTTCTAACTAATTATTTGGTAGCATGTATTCATATGACACTAATCAGAATCCTATCACACAGTCCATTATCAGACTTCGGAGATTTTCCTTCTCTGTGGCAACCTGTGTGGCAACAAGACCGTTTTCTGGTGTATATACAAGATATAATTGCTGTAGTAATTATCACAGGGTAAGTGAAAAAGCTCTCAGTAGTGAAGGACTCTGAGGACTCTACCTCTCCCTATGTACCTCTAATGAGAGTATAGACACCTGGCTCCAGGTTTTGGATTGTAGTATGTATGGAAATAAGTTACTCTGATGCTGAATGTTATGGTACCTGCCTTTCCTTTTTGTTTTAGTGATGTTTTTCACCAGGTGTCCATGAAGATCTTGAATTTTCATAGCACTTGTAATAGCCAATTTTATATAGCTCTGCAGATAAAGCTGCTAAAGAAGTAAGTAAAACATGCTTATTTACAAATATTTCAACTGGAACAAGCTTGTTGTTTTCCAATTGCATTTCCATTTGGAAAAATACAATTATGAAAATATGTTCAATTCTCTACTTGTAACAATAGGTGGCAGTAACGATATCTACATTTGTCTGTACGGCCAGTGGTCTTTGGAAACACTGTGTTTGTCAAGCATGGCTTAGAGAAATAGCTGTAATAGATATTGTTATCACAGGCTGAAGAAAATGGCTTTTTTAAGAACAGGAATTCTATGCTGAGCCTTCCACTTTTCTGGGTACATATTGACAGATAACAGTCTACTTTGGCTAGGTTTGGCTCCTGAATTTGCGCAGATACTAGATTAAAATAAAAAATATTAAATACAGAATGTTTCATTATATTGTTCTTTCTGAAGAGCCAATATGATTTTATCACAAAGGTAATTATATTCTGCAGTTGCAAGAAGAATAGATGAAGATTCTTATATGCTATAAAAGCTAGAATAATTTGACCGAAGGAAAATGTGAACCTGTACTTTGATTCCTCTGCTTCATTGTATAATGTCTCAGAAAAGTACCACTGTGGCCATATAAACTGAGCTTTTACATTACAAAACCCAGACCATAGTACCCAAGATTGCTCTTGTGGATGCAGATGTTCTTTTCCAAGTGAGCGTTACCCAGCCCAAATGACTTGCAGGCAATTCAGTGGTTAGCTTTCATCTTGCCCGAAGGACTCAAAGTAATGACAAATGTGCCGCTTCCTTTGCTAGAACCACTTTCTAGAGCTAACACTGGACATGCCCCACATCTAGAGCACTCGGACTTTTAGGTATCTCTGGGAAGAACCTTGAACAACTGTCAGCACTGTGGTGACACCAAAACATCACCACATTTCAAATCAAAAAATCTTTTCTGTCAAATGCTTCTCCAGTGTGCACTGAGGAGTCAGGAAGAATCATCATGTAGCAATAATTTGTTGATAACCTCACTGGCAGTGACTCTAATCTTTTCTGTGTTGTAGCTTCAAGCACTGCTGAGACATTCTGTGCGTATGAGTACAAGGGTCATACCCCTATGTGTGAATCAGCTTTCAAGAACAGGTGACATCTCTGATAACCATGGGAAGTGCACAGCTCATTAGACACTAACTGGAGGCTGGATTTGGAAAGAATTATCTGGTCCAGCAGAAAAGTATATACATTGCAGTGGGGATGCTTCTTTCCTCAGAGATACCATGTGAGAGCTTTTCACTAGGAAAAGGGGAAGAATGTGCTCAGTGTGTACTCCGCCAGCAGTTGCATAAGCATCAGTCTCCTTCCAGTAAAAGACACAGGCTCTCTTCCAATTTACACAGACAGAAAACCTTGTATGAGAGTAAATGTGAGAAGGAATTGATGACGCTTGTCCTCTGCCTAAAGATAAACAGGAGAACATTGTTACTGATAAGCTCTTTTGGCTTTATCTGTTGTAAAATGCTAGAATGGAAATTGTGAGGTTTTGCAATGACAGAAATCCATATAGCTGCTCCATCATTTTCCACTGCATGAAATATGGAATAGATACATTCAGATGTATCTGATCTTCCAGAGTTTGCTCAGCTTATCATTCAAACTCAAAAAGAAAATATAGAGTTCCAAGCACACATGTGTTTAAGGGACTATACCTGAGTCAACCACTGATCACAGTGTATAAGTACTATATAATATCTCTAAAATTTGCCTTAAAAGCTCTATTAACATCTACATATAAAAGTTCATCAGAAGCTTGTTGGAACAGCATTATACACAAAAATAATAACACATTGTTTAACAACTGTTTCCTTCATGCATACCAAAATGCAATGCAGACTACGCGGACTGCAGACAACATGGCTGGTAATTAAACGAAGGTATAGTGTGGTGGACTTCACATGCAGGCCAAGGAAGATCCAGAGGTTTCAGGTTGTCATCAAGTGCCTCTGCAATCATCCCTTTAATGTAGCAGTGAAGCATCCCATCAAGCACATTTTCTGCTAACCTGAGTTTCAGCACTACCATGTAGAAGGAAGAACGGACCAGCAAGCGGAAAACAATAATATATCTGTAAGCAATGCTGTCTTGTTCTTCCTGATCTGAAACCCCAAATACTAGCATGAACATCAGATTCTCCATCACCCTCACCACCACCATAATTTCCTGCTGGGTTGTGCCTGTGACAAGAAAAACATGGATATAAGTACTTGGGTCTTTATTCCTCAAATTGACCATCTCAGACCCTGTGATACACACAATCGGGAGATACCACAGAGAGGAGCCTGAATATGTTCCACACAGCTTTGACATCCTTTGCATGCTTCCCCTTCTGAGTGGTTTTATAGATTTAATATATGTAAAAGTGAGCTTCAGTCACACAGGCTGAAAGGTGCCTGAAAAGAAAATCACATTTGGTAAATGATTAAAAAACCTGACCTGCTTCTACCTGAACTAGCAGTTGCAGCTGGAAGGTCTTCTTGTGAAATACACCAACAGATGGATTAATTCTATGAAGCAGAGGGGTAAGTATCTGACTTTCTGCTGCATTTCCAACCAATCTAATTCTTCAAACACAAGTTTCATGACACTTATCTACATCCAGCCTCACCTATCGTGGAAAGGAATGTAATAAATTACTTCTAAGAATAACTTTGGATGCTTTTAAAAAGGAACAGTTACAAAGAAATTCCCACAGCAATAAATATGTGTATTCCTGCAGACTGCTGTTTAGGACAGTAGTAGTGACTGTAGTAGCATCATCCTAGTTAAGAACACTAGGAAAGAATACCGTATGAGTGAAGGTGTTTTTAAACAAGACTCTGCTGAGAAACTGTTGTTACAGTAACTCCAGTGAAATTATTATAAGGATTATTCTTGCTACTTATTCAACTGAAAATTGAGACAGGATGCAACTCTTAAATTCAGATACTTGGATTAGGTTCCATTGTGAATTAGGTGTTTACATTCCCATTTTTAGTCAATGGATGTCTAGACAATCCAGTCACTGGAGTGTAAAGAGTCATTCTGATGACTAATGTCTATTTTTGGATGAGCTGAATAGCTTTTTAAGATACTGTTGGTTGTATTGACTAGGTATACACTTGCTTGGACAGCCAATTCAAATATAGACTCCTGCATTTAGATCTTGGTGAACTGAGGAATAAGTTTTTAAAAACATAAGAAACATCTTGCATGCAGCACAGGATTATGAAAACAACTGGGGATGTTCTTGAATTGAATTATTGTAATGTGTTATCACAGAAGCACAGGCAGGTATTTAAGCCTCTTGCAGGAGTCACGCTTCTGGCGCTCATCGTCTCATTTGACGTCATCTAACACCACAAAGAGCTCAATCCTTCACACATGATAAATTGAGCCATAGCTAAAATAGGTTGTATGGTTAAGAATGTTCTTAGCTGGTGCCATCAAATAAAGCACCCTTGTCATTTGTGGGATGAAGGCCTCTGAGGTTCTGCATGGCCTTCTCCCAGGGTGTGGTTAAGAGAGGGATGTCTGAGGAAGGAGCATGTGGTTTCCTTGCTCCCTTCCAGACAGTTGGCCATCACAAGCCCAGCCACCTGTGGCATTCAAGGGACCTGGCACTGCCACACAGAGCTGCTCTTAAACAGGTGGAGACACATTTCATCTCCAGGAGATAAAATCTTGCCTTATGAAATGAAACTGGTAACCCAGTATTTCTTAGGACAGAAGAGCAGGCAATGACCTAGCACCACCGTTCTTCTCACTAACTAAAGAGTTACACAGGCTTAATGATATATGTGTGCAAAAATCTAGACAGCTAAGGCATAATAATTCAATTTCTCAGCTTTAGATCTCCTATGCTATATCTTTTTGACAGTGTTTCCTCCAAAAGCAAACATTAAATAATAATGATTGGATGAAAGAGTGTTGAATGGAAATGGACATCCTTGCCTGTATGCTCATAATTCTTAGTTTCAGCAGTAGAGGTACTCTGGGACTCAGGGAAATAAGATGGTACTTTAATTAGTGTTCAACTCTCCATACATATGTAAGTGCATGTGTCTGCATCAGGGTCTGTCTGTAGAGCATTTCTGTGGCTGAGAGTTGGTTTGCAGAAGAGACTTGAAGGAGCATCATCAAGGGAAAATTCTGCAGTGTCTCAAATTAAGAGGCAAGCTGCAAGTCCCTGTAGATTTTAAAGGCAGAACTCTAGATAACTAATACATTTAATTAGCATGAAAGCTGAGAAATGCAGCTTTCTGGCAAAAGGTTTTCACCTCAGCATGTCTTGCTAAGTGACATATTACTAATTGTTATTGATTATCAATAATAAGTCAATTATTGTTTATTGACCTGAATTCAAAATAGATCTCTAAAACACGTTGAGTAGACATAATGATCTGATGTTTTTAAAGAAGACCATCTCTTAACTTTTGTAGCAACTTGGGAGATCAACATAGCAAATCTAAGGCTGCACTTCCCCACATGAGCACTTTTTCAAGAAATACACAGATTAATTTTTGCCTGTGTATTAATTCCTATCTGCATGAAGAACTAGAGGCAGGGTTCTTCACAGCTGGACAATAAAGCTGTTTGACTAAGACATATTTAAAACCACTCAACCTCCAATTAGCCTTACCCTTCTAACCCAGAATTCATATACTGGTATGTACTCCCTATTTCGCCTGTTATGCATTCCCTGACTTTATAGTGCCTCTCTCACATTCTCCGATCTCCCGCTCACTCCTGAGTTGGAGTTTCAGGGACTCTTTGTCTCCCCAGCATGTTTCCCTTGCCCACATCCCACTCCATGCTCTGCACTACCAGGTCTTCAGCCCTCTCAGTGCCTCTCTGGCCATCTCCTCCACACTTAATGCAGGAGTTTCCCTCAGTATATTCATCTTTTATCCACTCTCTGGAAATGCCTCCAAATTGCCTTTTTCTCCTGCCGAGATGCATCATCAGTGCTCCCCTTATCCTTCACTGATTATTCCCCAGTAACTTCCCCAAGGTCTTGAACAGGGAGACGACATCCTTTCTCTTCTTGGTAAGCTCAGGTCCATCTATCTTACGTCCTTTCGTTTTTCCTTGCTATTGTCTCTCCAAAGAGTAGCTGTTCAGCTGGTTGAAAACTTGGCCACTTTCACTACGAGCTCATGGGCCAGACATCCAGAGTTCAGATCAAGACTGTCTGACCAGTTTGTTTTTCTGACATTGTTAAAAAATTGATAACTTCTACTCTGTTATTTTTCTAGTAGTGTTTTTGTATCATTTGTGAGGCCTTTTATCATTCCTATTGCATGACACATCATTTAATGTTGAATTATACCAACTACAGAGAAAGAAGAGATTTTAAAGAGTGCTGTTTTTTACTAAAAATTAACAAAGTTTGAGAGCTGAATGAAGCCAGAGAAAATTAAGCTTTGAACCTCAAAATACCTATGATCTGAACTAAATCTGGCAGTGGAATAGAAACAATATCTGTGTATAGGAAGAAGGGTCACAGTTTTATTATAAGAAACTCATACTTGCCTTCTAAAGTACCTGTGCTTAGATTTAAACAACCAAGGCAAAAAAAAAAAAAAAAAAAAAAAAAAGTGTGAAATAAGCAATATATAAATAAATAAATAATAATAAATAAACTGAGAGACCATAATGTGATTAGACGCAGAACAGTCACTGTGAAATAAAGAAAAAAGAAGCTGAAGCCTCGTATTATTTTTATCATTAGGCTAGAAAGCAACTCCTCTGCATCCTGTATACAGAACTGTGCCAGAATTTCATGTGCATACCAAAATGAACAAATAAATGGGTGAAAAAAAAAATGGTAGCCAGTGGGGAGAGGTGGTTTCTTGTTCTTGTTAGTCTGACTGTATGATTTTGATCACAGTGTACAAATGACCAAACTCAACAGAATCTCATTTAATAAATTTTGATTCATTAAAAGTGTACTGGCTACCAAGTGCTGTTCTCACCATATTTTAAGGTCTTTCCCTTCTGACAGCATTTCTGCACATGCAAGAGCACCACAGCTGCTGAATTGCAGGCTTGCCTTGTCTCCTCTGCTGAGAGAAAATGTAATTGTTCACACTAGGTCAACAGGAAATTCCCCCGGGTGTGAGTGTACACACGTGTTGGGAGAAGCCGTCTCATCAATAGGATTGTCATATAGCATCAAAGCTTTGAGCTACCGTGTTTCATCCTCTGTAAAACCTATCCAGGCAAGTCAGGACGGGAATTCACAGAGGATTTATAGATGTTTGAAAATAACCTCAAGGGAATTGCCCTGAGGAGCTCCCATAAAAGATATGAAGAATAACTGCAAGAGAAAAAAGTCTAGAAGGCAACTTCAGCAGAACAAAACTCTTGGCAATCTGTATCTTAATTACAGTCTCTCCCCACAAGATGATTTGTTTTGAAAGGTGAAACTGTAGCAGATGATCAGTGTTACAACTCCCTCTCTTTCTCAGCCCTCCTTGTATCTGTTAAGTCAAGAATCGTGCAATTCAGACCACATCTCACCTGGAATATCAGAGTTGTGCTGAAAGCTCTTGAGTGCATTTCTAAGGGAAGAAGGAAACTAAAATTGGCAATATCCTTTAATGAAATGCTTTCTACTGCACTGTGGACAATCTTCTCAATTCCTGATATATAAAAGACTACTTCACTCATGAAGAATTAATGTAACTGTGCATTTTTTGCCTTAAGTCTCTGTTATTTTGCCACATATTAAAATGTAGCTTACATTGTAAGGAAATCTCCAAGGGAATGCTAGAATATTCTATGTATGTATTGCTTATCCAAGCTGAAGAAATAATGCAGCCATTAAAGCTGAAACGGGAGAAAGATGCAGTTGTCCATCTGTTGCTGTTGGTTTCTACTTTGCTCAGCCTGAAGTTTACAGTCTTCTTTTCCCATATTCGCTCTCTCCATCTACATACTTTAACCAAAGATTTTAAATTTCTTTATTGGTTACAAACAAAAGTGACCGAAGTGCTCTGCATGCAAATCTGCCACTTTAGTGGAGAGAATGTACCTGTGGACAGCAGTGATGTCATGAAATTTCTGAGACACTAATAGCAAACATATCAGAATGCTTTTAATACAACATGAATATCAAACCTTTTGGAGAAAGAATCAATGGTGTATCAGAGGAGACTGGCTTTTTTTCTCTTATGACATCACACTTTTTATTAAGATACCAATTCATTGCTAATTTGATCTTGCTGGTGAGAGAAGCCTTCATTCAGCCTCTCCTCTCCCAGCCTGCCAGCTGGAGTAGGGAGGTCGAGGCAGCAACACTGCCCTGGGATGGAGTTTGGGGACCACAAAGCCAGGTTAAACCAGGCAGCACCACATAAGGTAGGTAATTAATACTGTGGATACTGTAATGCCTCTCTAGAAGGATTACCTAATCATCTGAGTTATTTAAATGTAGTTATTTGTATTCTTGATTATTATATTTGGAATTAGAACATCAATATGCTATCAATACAGTGACCATAGCTAGTACACAGCAGTTGCAAGCAGATGCCTTTACTAAAATCACTTGAATCTTTAAAGCAACACCAAGAAATTTCAATGGATTTCTGTAAAAGAAAGATGGTTCTGATAACCCTCACACTGCATTGGCCATGAAGAAACTAGCAATATCCTAAAGCAGAAAACTAGCAGAAACCAGATCATGTTTGTGGATGGAGACCTGAGATAGTCTCGAATATAGAGCTCTGCTTCAAATCTGTCAGTGTCTCCTACTTCAGCATTTGAATCTATGAAATTGATTCATGCTCAAAATTTTAGTACTGTGGAGTGCGGGAAGGAAGGAAGGAAGAAAGGAAAGCATTTAATTTCATTATCCGTCAATGGGGTGATAAATTGTGGGTATGAGAGACATGTATACTATTTTAATACATATCATATGCCCTGCAGAATACTTGTATAAGACTTCTCTTCCTTAAAGTTAGTTTAATGCAAAGGGATTGTTAAAGAAATCCGGAAGGAGATCAAAAACAGCAACATATGCAGGTGATGGCAGCTGGTTTAGATGGGGGTGCACTCCACAGAAACTAGAAACAATTCATAGGAACATCATTATAACCCCAGAGCTAATGTGAAGGTGGGCTTTGTGAAATCCCTCTGGCAGACAGACAGATGAAAAAATCAACACAACAATATACCCCCTCCTACCGTGACTGGCAAATGGGAAATGCAGATCGTGGAACTAGCAAACTGGTGTGTAATATCTACATGGACATTACAGATTCCCTTTGAGCAGGAATCACAGTGAACCACAGTGTCACGGTGTTGGCTGGGATAGAGTTAAATTTCTTCACAAAGGCTCACACAATGCTGTGTTTTTGATTTTTGATGACAATAGTGGTGATAGCACACCGATGCACTGAGGTTTTAGTTGTTGCAGAGCAGTGCTTACACAGAGCCAAGGACTTTTCAGCTCCTCGTGCTGCCCTGCCAGCGAGGGGGCCAGGGGTGCACAAGGAGCTGGGAGGGGACACAGCCAGGACAGCTGACCCAGACTAACCAAAGGGATGTCCCACACCATATGGCATCCACTCAGCAATAAAAGCTGGGGTAAAGAAGAAGGAAGGGGGGGACATTCAGAGTGATGGCGTTTGTCTTCCCAAGAAACTGTTATGCATGATGAGCCCTGTGTTCCTGGTAGTGGCTGAATATCTGTCTGCAGATGGGAAGTAGTGAATGAATTCCTTGTTTGGTTTTGCTTGTGTGCGCCCCTTTTGCTTTACCTAGTAAACTGCCTTTATTTCATCCCATGAGTTCTCACCCTTTTACCTTCCAGATTCTCTCCCCCATCCCATCTGAGGAGAGGGAGCGAGCGGCTCTGTGGTGTTCAGCTGCCTGCCGGGGCTAAACCACAACACACAAAAGATTGTGCTGGGCCCAGGCAGCAGTGGACCTGCTGGTATCTCCAGGTTGCTGGCTATCACACTTACTGCAGCAGCAAGCTCTATGGCAAGGTAATTCCCCGGTAGCTTTTTGTTGCCAATTTTCATTTGCATTTGTACCTCCTGACATGTCAGAGTCTGAATTTACCTGGCCCTCAGTTTCTGTACGCCCTTAGAGGTGAAACTACTTCAAAATGAATAATCCAGTAGGACTGAATTCTGCTGGTGTAAAAGCTTTACAGTGCTGTCCACAACTGCCTCTCCACCAGTAGTTATTACTTATGGTTCTGCTTCTTTCCAAAGGTTTCTGGTTCAGAGGATGCTTCAGAATTGTAAGGAAGGATGCAAACAGGTGGTGACCTTGAGCAGCTCTGAAAACCATTGGTTGGCTCTCTTCCACTCAATTAACAATGTGTTAATGTGTAACTTTTCCTGTGTACTTAGCTATGAACAGCATAAAGTACTGATTCCCTCTATGGTCTCTGGAAATGCTTTCTCCAAGGGAGTTGGGTTTTCCATCAGTAAGGAGTATGGAGCTACAACTTATAGGAGCAAGTCAGACATGCAGGAGTCCACAATGTCCTACTGATGGTATTGGGATTTTAGAGTTTTAGTAAAAACAAGATTGTTTGTGTTTATGGTCTTGGTTGCAGATAAATGTGAGGTGAGATGAGAAAGGATTCAGAAAAACATTATATGCTTGAAAAAATTAGAATTCAGGTAAAATTACTTGAAATTATCTTTAGTTGAGTTGTAGAAGAATTAATAAGAATGATACTCAGCATTAATACATAACTTTTTCCTCTAGGTCTAGTTCTATATCATATCTACGCTTGTTTGGGTGTCTGTGTTTAAGAAGAGAAACGAGCACTAAGAAAATCAACTACAGTGACAAAACTTATTTTTTCTAGTGAAGGACACTTGTTCTCTAGAGCTTTATACAGCACAAAAAAACAGTTAGGATGATGTTGTTTTAGGTTGTATTTGGCCACTGGAAATTTGTCACCTAATGCAAGATAGTTGGCAAGGCTCAATCTGCAGTTCATATTTTCCTTCTCCTAACTTTGATCAGACACCTAAATTTTAAATGATGTGAGGCATGTAAGATGAGTTTTCCTTGGTTAAACAAAATATTTCATGTTAGCACATTGTTACAACTTCTCAGTGATGAGGAGAATGAGGATGAAAGAAAGGACCAGCGGTCAATTTCATTTATTCACTTGAAAATTGTAAGAAACCAAACAATCCACTGTTGACTGCAATGTGGATGTCTCAGTGATGGGGTACAATAGGACTGAGGATATGGTGGGTGTCTTCTAGTATTTCGCCTGAGTGATGAAGGTAGAGCAAACAATAAAAGAGTATATCAGTGCCAGTGGCAGGACTGGATCACCTGATGGGGCATCACACATCTCAGTGTGCTCCCTGCATCTCTTCCCTGACACAGGCATTTTTACTTCACTAGTAATCTAGTCTCTGGATATTGAAATCTCAGCGTGTTTTCAAACCAACTTCATTTATTTGCAGTATGTCATCTGTGATATCTAATAATTTTTCTTTTACTCTTGCAAAACAAGTAAAAGTAATTTATTCTTGTAGGTAAAGAACTCAGTTCAAAAGTTGAAAGGCTTGTTCTCTGCATATTCATACCTGGTGAGATCTAATTCTTTTTTTAAGGACTCAACTAAAATTCAAATACCTTTTGTGCATAGAATTTGTAAATCACTTTCTTTTTGATCAGTACTGGTTCATAAGAATTCAGCAGATTTTCTGTGCTTTGTGTTTGCATGGCTTTTTTTTAGCTGGTTTTGATATATTTTCTGATTTGCTTCTCTTACATAACTTATTGTGCAGTTCCTGTAATTTGTCCTTGGAAATAATGTGGGCTTGCACTTGTTAAGGAATATAATACAAAGAAATGGAAGAGACATGGGGAGACAAATGAAGAAAATTCAGTGGAGAGGTCTCTTGACCGGTCATGATCCTTAGGAGTACATATGAATAATAGTCACATTAAGGTGGTTGTTGTTGTTGTTGTTTTTTCCATTATGTCTACTTCAGAATCTACTGCATTTTATTCTTTATTGGCATACTCTTACCAACAAGAAAAAGACTACTAGTATGAGCTGAAATTCTTAAGGAACAATGTCCTCTTAAAATGTCCTGGTATACCCCAGGTTGGCACTATTCTGCCTATGACATCTGTTAAAATCAACTAAGTGAGAAGTCTCTGTTTTCAAATAATTTCCAAAACTTATTTACTGCTTACATGCTAAATAGACAGCGTTATGAAGGGACCGTTTTAAGTAAGAGTTTATTCTTCTGGGTTATTGCTACCACAGGTGAGACTGGGAAGGCCCATTTTAGAGAGTCTTTCATCATTTACATGCATTGTCTTATTTCACCAGGCTGCTGGTCACCTTGAAGGGCTCAATGGTAATGAACAAACAAGAATCTCCCACACCACAACACAGCCTAGCAGTGTTGAATGAAGAGTACACCTTGCCTAGCTGGTAGCAGCAAGACACCCATTCTCTGCAGTGGATCACCTGGCAGAGTGACATGTAATGCTCAATTTGTCACCATTTTCCATTAGTTTCTGCTCATTCTGCGCTGCTGCTGAACAGCTGTTCAAAGCTCAAATGGCTCTTTGTGCTAGTCTCCATCGCTTGTGGGGATGGAAGACAGAGTGGTGAGCACAGGAACCACACAGCACAGACCTGTCACCTAAACAAATCCTGGTCATATTGTGCTTCAACCAAAGATTTAGGTGTATACTTATGTATGTACACACACATACACACAGATTGTTTTGCGTTAAAAAAACATTGAAATAAAAAAGGCCTAGGCACGCAGATCAAACGGCTAGTCCAGTATCCTAAAATTGGGCTGGAAGGTTACTGCAATTTCTTTTCCAGACATCTGCCACATCCAGCCTCCTTTCTGACCAGATGAAACCAATGAAGCCAAACAAAGATGAAAAGCTGTAAGGGCAATGCAGTTAACACTTACCCCCTTAGAAAGAAAATGTAGTGTTATCAGCATGAGCGTGTTACTTGGGCTGCAGCCGCTGTGCTGCTCCGAGCCAAGGCTCTGGCTGCAAGAGCATCCTGGGAGGGACAACTGCGCAGCTACTGCTGGAAGAAATAGCTGTATGAAAATGTGCAGCCTACTTCAGTGAGGAAGCAGGTGGTTTTATTGAAATGTATGAACAGCAATATTTGTGAAAGGAGGAGATTGAGTTGCTCATGTCTGAAATAAGTTTATTCAGCCTTTGATGGGAAAACTTTTGTCCAATTATTCACTGATATTATACAAGAAGCACTGGAAAGAATACATTTAGTCCTACAGTATTGAAACTTGATGTCAGCTAATGCAGAATGCTGGATTTGATCCAACATTTGAGAGTGAATGAGACCATGTGAAATATTAGAAGCCTTTCTGTATGTACCGGATCCAAAGATCCATAACAAACACCACTCATCCAGATTTTAAAGAATTATTTTTTAATTTTTAAAATGTGGATAAAATATTAATATAGCAGAGCTGTGGGGAAATAGGGATTTGTGATGTAGCTGTTACCAATGACCAACAGAGATATCTCAATATTAATTTAGCCATTGTTTAAGTTAAAGTGAGAAATTTGCCCAGAATAGTCTTCAGGTCATAGCTTGAAACTTTGAACATTTTTTCTTTTAAAGTGTTTATAATTCTGGCTGAACATCTGTGTAAATGCAAACATTTACAATAGAGCTGCAAGTGACAGACTCACAGTGCAGCATTCATTATTGTGCCATAATAAATAAAACCACATTTGCAGGATTGTGCATGACAAATACAGATTTATATATAAATATGCAATTAATAAAAATGGCAATTTTCATAAACAGCAGAATAGTAGTTGTTTTTACACTATAGTTAAAGTTGTCCCTGCAGTAACAATATTTCTATTGCTGAAATTATCACCACATTCAAAATACACAAAACTAACTGCATCAGCAAATGCAGAGACATTGTATGGCAGCTATGATGGGAATTGGCATAGCACTGATCTAGACACTCCTACATCCATTCAAACATGCCTGATAATTCCTGCCCCCCTCATTCCCACCTCCTTTTCTAGTAAACTCCTGGGGCTGCAGGTTAATCTTGAAAAATCCTTTCTGTCATGCTGCCGGATGCAATAGCAATGGAAACCTGTACACATTTCACACACATCTGTAAATATTGAGGAGGACTTAAGTTCCTGACTCACACATCATATATTCAGTTCTTTATAATACTGCGATTTGAAAATCCACCTACCCAGCCTGATGAATCATTCAACTATTCTTTGTAGCACAGATAAAATCTAGTAGGGGGCTCTCTCAATAACTCTGTGACTCACTAACCCTTTTTTTTTTTTCTATTGCTACCAAAGTACTCATTTAAAAATGAAAGATCTAGTACAGTTTTGTAGGTTAACATGTGAATGCTGACTAGAAGGACTTCCTCATAATGGTAGTGCTGAGGTCTGCTACCACCAAGTATAAATACCAGCCAGCTCATCGGTTTAATCTCTGACTGAGACAGGGTATTTGCAGAAGTAAAGTAATGGTGACACGTTTCCCTGCTGTGCCATACTGCTGGCTCAGCTCCTTAGCCAATTTAAATCAGCATTGTGCTTGTGATGCCAGTCATGCTGGAGGGATTCTTGGCGGCCGAAGGCCTGCCCCACAAAGTGCTGCTCCAGGTTGTGGCTGAGGCCAGGCAGATGGCAGAACGTGACAGGATGTTTCTGAGTAAATAACTCCTTCAACGGCATGTGGAACGTCTGGGGTTTTCCAGTACTTGGTGGGAAGGTGAAGGACAAAAGGCTCCTTGTGCCACAGCTGGATGATTTGGGCAGTAAGCAGTGAAGTGGGAGAGCACATGCAGGCCTCAGGCCTGCCAGCTTCTCCAATAGCTCCAACAGCACAGTGGAGTGGGAGAGCCAAATTCTTAACACCCTAAACAACAAGCCTAACACATTAGCCAGCGAGACCCACCACAGGTTAACAACCAGCTATTTTAATACATCTGGTTTTGTGAAAACTTCCAGTGTAGATTGAAAGCAAAAACCTAACCCCAGAACTCACCACCAAATGGAGGCCCAAACCAGCTCCAGCTGCTCCTGGTATCCCTACACGTCCCACCTCTCTAGGTGCAAATCACCCGCTAATTTTGAAGTCTGTGGTGTTACTCTGTACTACAACCAGTGTAAAACAGAAAATTAAGTAAAATTGTTTACCAGCCATGATAAATTAATACACAAAAGAACAAAACTATCTTGCCCAATGTCACAGGTGGAACATGGCAATGCAAACGCTGTCAGAAAACTACAAACCACATTGACTTGAATCCAGTCCTTCATTCTCTCAAGACATCTGTCACCTTTCAAAGACTTTTCTGTGAAATATTTTTAAGTAATAGGCTTGTAATAAAACACAAGTTTTGATTACAAACTAGATTCTCTCATGAATGTTTTGACAGCCTCTTTGCATAAAATGTCTCATCATTAAATGAGGGTGAGAAAAATGCTCATCAATTTGTTTTTCACCAAGAACATTCCTCAAGGCATAGAAACAAAGGTCAGATGAAATTCTGAGCTCAACTTTAAAAATATTCACTGAGAAAGGAAAACGTATGCAGAATACATGTAACGGCACTAAAATAATAACAGTGTGCTCAGGATACAAAATATCAGA
This sequence comes from Anseranas semipalmata, assembly GCA_013399115.1. Taxonomy (NCBI): domain Eukaryota; kingdom Metazoa; phylum Chordata; class Aves; order Anseriformes; family Anseranatidae; genus Anseranas; species Anseranas semipalmata. Next base: position 323,859 of record VXAA01005301.1, read on the forward strand.
AAATGCTTGGAACATTTGTAGGCATTTAAATTCCAAGCAAAACAACTGTTGCAACATTTACTAGATTTTTTTTTTTTTTTTTTTTGCACAGTTTCAGTAATATAAGATACACAACTACCATTTCACTCAGAATAGGGAGATTTTGTATCGACTCTCCCTCTTCACAAAGTCAGATCACACTTTTTATTAGCTCGTTGTTAAAAAATCATAAGGCAGCTCTGGTAGGTGTATGTGATGAAAACTGTCAATTAATACCTTTGGAAGAATTTATTTGTATTGTTCACTGGAAGATCTATGGCACAGTTCAGTTCAGTTTGCTCTCTGAAACTCGCATCCAACTTTAGTAACACACAAAACTAATTATTTTTCTACTCAGGTCACTGTAAATCTGGGAGAATTATCCTGAATTTAGCCTAAAAAGAGTAAAATAGAGGATCAAGCCCATCATTTTATAATTTCATGGTTGCTATGCTAACATAAAAAAAGAATTTACTCCACTGTTTCACTTAAATACTCAATTTTTCAAGGAAAACAAACAGACCCTGATGCTTGACACCTTTTTTGACATGAACGCTATGATTGCCAGCAGTTAGGCAGTAAAAGTAGTATATTGTTGTAATCTAAGAACTGCAAACAGGATACACCATCTATTCCTGTTCCGATTTATTTCTACTATTTCTCTTGTTTCCCCACCTCTTCTCCTTGTGACCTTCATGCAGATTCCGGAAGCAAACAAGTTATTATTCATTACCGGACTTTGATGTTGTGACCTTTCCCTGATGCTGTGTGGAGTTATTGCTTTGAATTATAATTTTAGTGTGTTCAGGAACACTGTGGCACTGGAGAATTTAAATCAAATTAAAAGCAGCCAGAAGGCTGTTACGTGTTGTATTTAGCGTTTAAAAACTGTACATCATAGTATGAGATGAAAACAAGAAAATGGTAGTATGAAGAAGACGTGGAAAGGGGGCTACTGAATGATAGAGGGCAGAAACAAAACACTTAAAAAGCCTTTTCAGAGGATACATTTGTGCAACAACAATGAGAAGTTTTGAAGGGGCGCACAGTTTCTGAATAAGCAGAGCAATGTAATCTGATATGTGATAAAATTCCTCTAGTCTGTGAAAAGAAAGCAGCCCATCCCTTGAATGAAATTCTCTCACCTGTGAATGATGTGGTATCTCTGCAAATAATCCAGGGAAAGCGCCAGCTCACAGATGTACAGTTTAACGGTTCCTTCGTTAAAGTGGACGTTCTGTTGCAAATGGTAACGCAGGTCTCCTCCAAGTAAGAGATCAACCACCATGAACATGTCTTCTTCGTCTTGAAAGGAATACCTGGAAGAAGGAGTTACAGCTGAGATTTTCAGTGAAGCAGCCACAGCCGTGCCCTAGGGTAGCTCTCAGAAGTAGATCTGTTCATGCCAAGTCCATGATTTGCTCAAAAGGCACGCACTGATTTCTCCACTGCTGTGGTCCAATGCTGTGGCCAAACTTTGAATGTGGTAGGACTCTGTGTATTCAAGGCAAGCAGAGCTTGGACTGGCGCTGTGCTACTATCTCAACTCTTTTAACCATAAAATAACACCTTAATGTTGATAAAACAGTGTTTAAAACACCTTTCAAGTTTATACATTTTAAAATAACTATATATTCAGTTGGCAAAATGGCTTACTAAGTAGCAGCAATAAAATGGAAGGCCTTGAAAGACACTTGGTATTCACACACATACAACCGTAGCTCAGTACCTATGGAAAGTATCCTCTCAGGATCGAGAGCTGCTGTCCCAGGGGTATATTCCCCATTCAATAAATATATGCAGTGTTCTATTAGCTGAGTATTTTCTATAGCTTCCAGCATAGCTCCAAATTCAATAAGAAATAATACTGCAATTTTACTGTAACAATACATATTTTTTCAGCCTGCAACTTATATCTTACAAAATGACAGTCTTCCTGGTTACTGACTGAATTCTTCTGGATCCTTTCCCAGAAATGAATGTTGAATACTCTGAGGACCAAATTCTGATCTGATTTAAATCCTGTAAATCCAAAGGTGTAGCCAGCCAATGTATAGTGTACATAGTGCTTGGGCAAGCAGGAATTTCCATGTGTTTCTACTTACCTCGGATAAGCTGCCGTTGCTCTATTTTCTTCTGATCTAAGAAAACTGACAGAAACTCACTGGTTTTCATTTCTGAATGCAACTATCTAAGACATAGTATTTTAGATTTCCCAAATGGGGAATAGTGAATACCTTATTTCTAATATGAAGTCACTCTTCTCTGAGAAATGGATTTAGAATTCATTTAGTTGTGAAGTTATATTAGCTTATATCTGTTGTGGATATGAACTGCTGAGAGGTGATCCACAATGACAGTGCCTCTTCCATCACCTTTTATGCCATGATGTGTGTAACATATGTTGGCTACAGACTAGATTCTGTTGTCCTGAACTGTAAAGTGTGTAAAGAAATTTAAAAGATTGAGTTTCCAGAAAAACTGTATTAAAAAAAAAAAAAAGTCTACATTAAATTATTTTAATTGACAGTTTCATTCCCAGGCTTGCATTTTCTGAAACGAGGCACTGCTTAGGGGTTGTCACAAATGGTTCATTTTGAATTTAAATGCTTTGTGTTCTTTCTGAACACACTTCTGAGAAGCAAGTGTCTCTAGGTGCTCTGCTCTTCTGTTATGTTTCTGTATGCCTGCCAAAAGCCAGGAGGGGAAAGCCATTTTATTTGCATTAAACTTACTTCTCAATAAGACAAATCTCTGAGGTAAAATTGTAAAGTAGGTGGCACGTGGTGTCTGCTCACCTCCCGAGACTCAGAATTTCATAACACACATGCTCAAAAAGAGAAGGCTTCAATTATATTCAAATTACTCTGAATGTTACACATTACAGAGCCTGGAGCAATTTCAAAAGAAAAGATTAAATATATAGTTATTTTTAAGGTGGTTTTGGTGTTTTTTTCTTTTCTTTTCTTTTCTTTTCTTTTCTTTTCTTTTCTTTTCTTTTCTTTTCTTTTCTTTTGACACTACTCTATTTTTAAATGGAGTAGTTGTAGCTTTGAGTAGATGTAATGAGGGATGTTATCTTTTTCTTCACTTACTGCTTAAGTAAAGTGTAGACTTTTTCTGGTTTCCTCTTACAATTAAAAAAAAAAAAAAAAAGAAAAGTCATGGATTAAAACACTGTGTCTAGTCCGGGACTAAAGAGCTCTTATGGTGTCTAGGATCATATGATTACATGCCTGTAGAGATGGTTATGATGTTACTACTCTGATATCAAGACAGAAAATGTCCTGAGTAATTTCTTTAATGGTTCAGCCGTCGTGAGGCAGAGGGTGAAGGCAGGGTAAAGAGTGACTGCTGTGAACTTGCTTTTAAATGCAAAAACTATTCCCATTTCTGGGAAAATAATGAATCTGTTTGAAAGGTACTCATAAATGTTTAGTCCAGATAAAAGAGCCTTCAGAGCAATCCAGAAATAAATGTGAAATCTTGTGCACGTCCAGGTGAATGATAACACTTGATGGAACTCGGTTTGCACTTCAAGCTTGTGTTTCTGCTGAGGCTCTTTGGATTCCTGTGCTTGTGAGTGGGGGAATGGTGGTCCACATTATCTCCCAAGCAACCTTTTGGTGTATCTGTCAATCATGAATGATTTAAAAGAGAGGTAAAAAAAAAAAAAAAAAAAAAAAAGTAGAACTGGAAAGAGCTGCTACTCTATCCCATTTCATTATGTTAGGAAATGCTACTATTTGAATAGTAGAGTGTATCTGCCTACAGTCAGGTGCAGAGAGGTGAATGTTATTTCTGCTCATGTTCCATAACAACCTAAGAGCAACCACACTGGGCCAGACTAGGTGTCCATGTAGTCTGGGAGTCACCAGAGAAAAGACACTCAGAGAGGTATAAAAAACAGTATGGAGATATACAAAGCTTTCCTCCAGGACTCAGCCAACCTCTACCCATGCTCCAGGACTTTCTGGGACTTAGTTTGGCATCTCTGGGAATCCAGGCTGGGATGATGAGAGATGGGTTTTGTTCTGGGACCTGTCAGTCCAATTAGTGACCGGGAACCTGCTACTACACCTTGCCTTTCAGGTAAACATATTAAGGTAAGCACAACCCTTACAAACAGAACTACAAGGCTTACAGAGAAGATTCTAGCTCTGTAATAACATATTTTGAATCCAAACAGATGAAATAAGAGCCAAACCAAGCCAGGATCAGAAGCATGTTTGCATTGATGAGCCTTCCTGCATCTGTCTCAACCTCTAAATGACACACAGGCCAGTTTTATTTAGATATTAAAGGCAGAATGATGCAGGAGCTCTGTATATCCTCTTTTTCACTTGGAGCCAGAGTTTTCTTCCATTTTTATTGATGTGTATCTCTGGTAACTCCGCTAATCTTGGCAGAAGTTTTGTGTATTCATACTGGTGTAGTTAAGATGTGAGCTAAGCAGGTCCAGTTTGAAAGGACAGAAGCTGTAAATGGATAGAGCAGATATTTTCACCCATGTTAAATTATATCGCACCTGACACACATCACTATGCTATTTCATACACATACGGCTGTGGATAATGGTGTTTTCCCTGCACAGTTGGTCCAGTTGGCTCAAACCTACGTGGATGGCATTTCTCTGACTATCTGGATCAGACCAGGGTGAGATAAAAGGTGCTGGAAACAAGGCTATTCCAAGAGATTTTTTGGAGGGTAAATGAGTTTATCCCAGTGAAATTATGTGTTTACAACCTAGAGGAGAGCTTGGACACAGCCAACAGCAGAAGGCCTCTGGAGCTGATGGCCACTCCACTAAGTAGCTCCTGCAGCTACAAATTGTTAAGCCACTGAATGCAGAGCAGGAGTAGCTCCAGGTCTTGCTGTGCAGCTGGGTAGTACCAAATACTGTGTCTGTAGCATGGTCCTGCTCTGTGTTAAGGACTCACAGGACTTGGTGTACCAACTCCTGTCTTGTTTCGTTTGTCATGATCACAAGAAGTTTTGTCCTCTGTCTCTCTTCCTTATACAAATCCAATATTCTTTCTTTATACAAGAAATGAAGTATTCCCTTTTAGCTTCTTGCTTTTCAATATTTCAAGAAATAAGTGGTTCTGATTTATTTGGTCTAAGAATTGAAATTGACAGCAAGTGAAATATTAGCCACCTGAAAAATGAATCTTTGAAACTATTGCTGCAGTCTAGGGAGGGGCTGGTGGCAAATCAGCCCAGTGGAGATTAGCTTTGTGAGTAAGCACTGTAATTTTACTTTTGCAAGCTTCTTATCTGATCAAAGGCAAATGACATACCAAAAGACTGATTGGTTTTGAAGTAAAATCAGAAGTTGTTTGGGATTTTTATTTTAACCAGGTAGCTGAGAAATATCTTACTGAATGAATTACAGCCTTGTGACTGATATTGAACACTATATTACTAACTTGCTGTAAAGCCAAAATTTTAAAGCTCAGTGAAATGAAAGTTTAAATGGCTTGGAGTAAATTTCTTTTTTTGGTTTCTTTTTTTCTTTTTTTTTCTTCTTCTTTTTTTTTTTTTTTAAGTAGTGTCATGAGCCAGTTGTAGGAAAACTATTCTAATTACAGAACTAGCCTCTGCTTTCTCTTGCTTGAAGAAAAGTTTTAATGCATTAGAGTAAGCTTTCTTCAAATTAAGATAAAATAATAATGCTCCTAGCAACAGCAAATTGGATTTTTGATTATCTTCAGACTGGAAGATAAATTACAATTGAACAATATCCTCCATGGAAACAAATTTAAACAGAGCACTTTCTGAATAAGTTATATCTGTTTTCATATTTATATCTGTATATTTGTTTTAATAATATCTTTTTTGTATTTATATTTATATTTGTTATTTGTATCTCTGTCTCTTCACAAAAGCAGTTACAGATGAATTATTAAGGTCATTTTTCCCCTTTAGATTCCATCATCTTAGTTAGCTAGGGTAATTTTTTTGCTGAAATCCTGCCAGATATGGCACCCACTTTCCAGAGTTCTTGTTTCATATGTATTACCTGGGGAAAAGGACATCATGATTGATACTTTGTATCTGACTTTAATTTAAGAGTAAAAAACACATTACATAATTTTCATCATTAAGCCCAAGCCAAACTTCATAAATCTGAAGTAATCAGTTAAAGCAAGATATGCACAGTTCAGATATTCAGATAATACCTTTGCTCTTTATTGAATATGAAAAATGATTAAGACTTGGTAGCTCCTAATTAGAAATTTAAAGAGGGATCATTTTCCATTTTTCCCCTGGTAGCATTAAAAAGAAGAGGTAATTTTATTTTTTTTCTCAACATGAAGCTGTTAATGATTGTAGATTTTCCTGTATGCTAGAAAAGTAGATGGAACGCACCAGAGCCTGAAGTTCTCTTTACAGATACTTTATGTTCCAGAACAGTGCAAAGCAGAGAACCACAGCAGCGCACTGGTTCCTAACATTACAGTCAAGACAAGGAATGCAAAGGGCCTGGGAAGAACTAGCCTTGTGTCTTGGTGCCTTATGGGTTCTCTCTGTGAGCTCTTCTCAATACCTGTTGCAGAGCTGCTCAGTGTTGGTCTGGGTTAGCAAAGCCTTGAGGAACCTTTCAAACACAGACAAATCCCAGTAAGGAAAACTTGTCCCTAAATTATGTAAGCCAATTCATCTTGTCCAAGAGAGGGCAGGCAGTTAATGGCTTAACCCACATTAACTGGTCAGACTGGTCTCCTTCCAAGGAATCACGTGGCTACATCTGGACTGCCTAGTGGAATCTCGTGTAGATTTCTGAAATGGGTCTGAACAAACCACCTCATCCAGACATAGCATTAGTTGTAGCACCTTGGTGCTGTCCCTTTTGTGAAAGCAGAATTTATTAAACCTAGCATGATGTTAGTCTAATTAGGCTAGTCTGGCTTCCTAAATGTAAGCTGGCACCTCTATGAGGTGTTGTGTGAACACATCAGTTTCTCTGGGAAGTCAGCTCTATTTACCAGTGCTTCATTTGTGTTGCAGTGTTCAGATGGATTTTGAATTACCTGAGTTACCACTAACCTTGTCCATAAGTGAAGACTTCCGTTCTGTAAGAACCTCTGGCAATGTGCTAAGAATGGTACTCATCTTTGGAATGAAAAGAAGAATTTCAAGATCCCTGTGGAAGGGAAATTCTGAGCAAAAAGTTTGCACTTTCAAACAGATTGTTCAAAAGCAAATTTTAAACTTTACATAGGAATGCAAATTTCAGAGCCATTAGTCCAAACCAGAGTTTCTAGCTCTGAGCTAGGAATCTCCTGATGTTTCCAGAGATCTCTAGATCTCTTCATCTCATAGCAAAATGTTCAGAAGTAGTAGAGTGTCGATGCTAATGCCATTTCCTAGGAAACTATGCCAGTAAGATGTGGATCCCAAAGGTCTGGAAAACCTTCTTGGAAGATACTTCAAAGCTGAAAATGAGGACCTTTACTTAAGGACAAGCTTTTGAACAAAGACTTGCTTTCTGCCAGAAAGACAGTGTGAATCCTCATGTTACCACAGCTTGTTCTGCTTGGCTTTCATATTGATGAAACAGAAATTTTTAGCAGCAAAACTGTTACTGAATTTGTTTTTACATTATGGATAGTTCTACATGACTCCTAACTTGAAGAAATCATCTTGCTACATAGCTAAACAGCTAAATTAATGCTGCAGTTGTATGTGCCTAATAAAGATGCACAATAAATGTCATGAGAGTACTGAGACAGGACTTTGGTTTCTGCAGAGCTCTTAAGGCTTGCACAAAATAAGCATGGATAGAAACTGCCTGCGGATAGAGGAAAATGGAAAACACTATGAAAGCCTCTCTAGGAAATGTGAGGTGAAATGCTTAGGGGCACCACACTCACAAGACTAGATAAGGCACAGCAAATGCAGCTGCAGGTGGAGCAGGGTGAAGGGAAGCTGCAGCTGCCTTGGCTGCACTGCCCTCTTCTCCCTGCAGTGCAAGCACTCTGGGAGCTTTCCCAATTCTTCTGCTTGTCCTCCAAGCTTTTGGGGGCAGAAGAAACTCTTCTATATTGATTGCATGGAACATAGCATAAAGAAGATGACAAGGCTAGGGTACCCACGTGCTGATGACATAATAATAATATTCACTAAGATTTGTGTCTAGTGGAAGGATTGTTAGTGTTAGGTCTTAGGTTGAACTAGGTGATCTTGAAGGTCTCTTCCAACATAAAAGATTCTGTGATTCTGTGATTCTGTGATTCTGTGATTCTGTGTTCTAGGTAACTATGATCCCATAGCTAACTGCCTTGTAGTTTGTACAAGAATACAAGATTGCCAGGATAGAAAATCAGCATTTTATCTTCCCTTTATGAAGTAAAACACAAAGTGTTATTATGCTTAGTTTTCTGAAAAAGGACAAACAGTTAAACAAAAGAAAAGGTCAATTGGTAGTCTGTGTGTGACTTATGACAAGGTATATGTATCAGTTATCAGAGAAACATAGCCAGGTTTTGTTTGAATATATAGTAAAAAGCAAATGCAAAATTAGGAAAAAATCACTGCTTTAGCCTTTAAATCTAAGGAATTTTTTGTCTGGAATTAGTAAGAAAGTACATTAAAAACTAACAAAGTTATTAATCCTTATGTGCTCTAGATTATGCTGTATAGAAAGGTTTGATTGCTAAAGAAAACTTAAACCACTATGACATTAAAGTATAGCTTGGTGTACGGTACTTCTTAAAATTCGACGATATTACCAATGAATTTGTGAGGTTATAGGCAACTTACATCATCATCATCATCATGTATGGGTAATGCATTGTCCTACAATTAAGACGATTCTGCCACAATGTCCCTGTGTAAGCAGAGGACATAATTATGGGTCATGGTGTCATTATTTCTTGATACGCTTGCCTTGCTTTATTTTTTTGGCAGTCCAGTTTATGTAACTGTGTTATAGAATGCTCCTCATCTACTGCTAGGCAGTAATGGGGTCCCCCAAGACTTGCTGTACTGAAAAAGAACATATCACTTAAAGACCTGAATAATTTGGCATTTGACAGATAACTTTATACTGAAGAGCTAAGCAGAGAAGAAAAGGATAGGTGCAAAACAGCCTGACACAGGTATGGTGTGGTGTGGTATGGTATGGTATGGTATGGTATGGTATAATATAGGTAAGGTATAGGCTGGTATAAATATAGGTGTATATAACGATAGGTATAGTATGAGTGACCAAAATAACAACTTTGTTCATTCTTACTTCAAGTCATTACAAACTATAAGCCTGTGCTGAAAAGGTAAATGAAAACTATTGTACTCACTGTGACTGGGAATAGCAAATGCTTATCTTTGAATTATTTCTTTTTATAAAAATGAGATGTTCAAGCTAAACAAATATATGTCAAGTTTGTGTTTGCTGCCAAGACAAGGACAAGTCTCAAGAGAAAACAAAACAAACAAAACAAAACAAAACAAAACAAACAAACAAACAAAAACAATAAGATTTATGAACTTTGTAAATACAAGTATGCAAGTATTATGGAGGAATATTTGAAATGTTCCTTCATAATGTCTGTTTTGCTTACATTTCTGAAAATTTCTTTTGTCCTTTTGGAAACTGGGTAAGCATTGGTTATTGGAATTTGCAATTTGTGCTTACAAAACATTTAATAGAAGTCTATTGTTGCAAAGAAATTGAAATACATTTATTTCCAAGCTCAAAAAAACAAGAGTTACTTCTCCAAATGCTGCTGAGAACAAAGGAAGATTTCTTCCTTTATTTCTTTATAAATATGTAAAAAATACCTTTCAAAATTATGTAAAAAAATAAAATTCTGGGAACAAGAAAACCCTTCTATAAAAAATTAAATTGTTTATGCTTATTTGAAATACCTTCTGAAACTCTATTTAGACCAGATGAGACCAAAGGGGACAGCTAAGAAAATTGACTACATAAAAATAGCATGAAATAAAGTTGAAAGATGCCCAGAATTTCTGTCCCAACAAAGATAGTAAGAAATATGTTGCAGAGTCATTAGAATGCTATATATTTATATAACCAATATCAATTAATATTAGCTCCCAACCAGCTAAGGTCTGTCAATTACAGCCAGTTTACTATTCATCCACACATGGAGGAAAAGTCTTTTTCTCTCTCCATGAGGATGAAGAGAGGCCACAAACCCTCTCTGATCTGAAAAACAGCTGCTTGTCATTCCCTTGTGCATTGCCATAACATTTGGCTCAGCTCTTCCCAGGCACACTCTCCAACCATACAGCAGGCAGGCAGAAACAATTAAGATATACAAGCAAAATGCAAAAAAAAAATAACTGGTGTTTACTGTTTTACTATGCACTTTGCTTTCATCTAGTGAGACAAACCTCATTACTGTACTTTCACATACATAAGCTATGGGTTATTAATAAGAGCTGTGTTGAACTGATCAAGTTCTTTGTGAGTCCTGATCATTTGAGATGTTGTACCTCAGAGCTGCTTCTCCTTTAATCCTTCATCTGGCTGTAATTAACTGACACTTTGCTCCCTTTAAAAGTAACTTCTTTATTTCTGCCTCTGATTTTGTACATGCTAGCTGAGGATGAGCTCATTTGATATGTGAGTTATGGTAGTAACTATGGATATTTTGCTTGACCTTAATCCTGATGTCTTCCCCAGTATGGTAGAGGCACCATATAATCAAAATGGTGGTAATCTTCTGTATTAGAAAACATTATTACTGTTTAGACTGTTTTCCGTTCCTCTAGACTGGAGGTGAAGAGCTTAGAGCCAGGGATTGCGTAAGACCTACAGTCAAGTGATATACACATTTTTTTACATTGTTGTTGAATAGTGTCCACTGAACATTGAAAAAGACTGGTACAATAATTTAGGTTGGAAGGGCTCTCTGGAGGTCACCAAGTTCAACCTCTTACTCTATTACTCAGGGCTAATTTCAAACTTAGGTCAGGTTGCTCAGGGCCTCACCAAGGGCAGTTTGGAAAATCTCCAAGGATAGAAATTCCACAGCCTCTGCAAGGAGATTGTTCCAGCCAGTCACTGAGTTTTCAAGAGATTTGTTTGCTTTTATCCAGGTGGGATTTCCCTTGCTGCACCATGTCACTCTTGTCACTTGTCCTTTCAGTGTACATCTTCAAAAAGGGTTTTTCTCCATCTGTAGTTGTTGCCACCTTTATGTCATCACCACCACCCCCTGGGTAGTGGGAGATTGTAATTAGTTTTTCCCCTCAAACTCCTCTCCTTGCTCCTTTCTTCTCCAAGCTTAACCCACCACCATCCCCTTGAATATCAAATGCTCCGGCCCCCAGTCATCCTAGCGGATCTCCATTGGACTCCTTCCAGTTTGTTGACATCTCCCTTGCACTAGAGGACCCCAAACTTGACACAGTTCTCCAGATGTGACTCACAAATGCCAGAGTAACTATTTCCATCATTTGCTGGTTATGATTTTGCTACTGAACCTTAGTATGTCTTCCCAAAGACCACGAGGATGGGCAGAATCGGAGTCAGAGCTCAGCAGCATCATGTCCCAGCTCTGCCCTCTAACCCAGAAGAGACAGTGCCTCTCCAAAATTTAATAATCTTGTAGACTAGAACTTTTTCCAAGAGACACCACTGCAGGAGGTAATTTTTGAGATAATCCGTGACATTTGCTGAACTCTTCACAAACATTTGTTTGGGATTTAGAAAGTTTCAGACAAATAGGATGAACTTTTGGAATACTGTGAATGACTGAAAGTGGAAAAACTACCAAGCAGCCACATTGCTAGCAATTACTATGACTCTGGCAATATTTATATGCCCATACACTAAGTGATTCATTTTTTCACGTGGTCCATCTCTAGAAGTACCTTCTGACAATTTGTTTTTCATGAGAAAATTAATTACATTTCTGGCTCATTTGCTCATATACTTGTACACTTAATGGCACAGTCTCATGATAAAGTCTGTTTTCTCAAATATTATTAGACCCATGATAAAGTAAGATGTGCAAATGAATGCAAAATAGGCTCATGTCTCAGTTTATTTGTTTAGGATATTTTAGCAGACTTGGATGCAATATCATCAAAGATCACTTTAATTGTTCTGTCACAAAGAGCACAGAAGCTTTCACCAAGTTCACTCAGTTTCACTGAGTCCCAAGTTGGCTTCATTCTTCAAGTTTTTTGTTGTTTTTGTTTTTGTTTTTGTTTTCCAAGTGCTTTATCTTTCATATATGTTTTGTTAAGCGGATTAAAGAAAAGTCTCCCCTATCTCCTGTTCTGTGTATAGCCTTCTTTTAGAGTAGGTATGTCACAATCACACATGAAAGCTATATTCTGGTTGAGTGAATAAGAGCATATATAGAAGGCACTTGGAATTTGCTGATCTGAGCACAGTCTTTAAAATCCATTCAGTTGTGTCAGAGATGTGCTGTGACTGGCTATGCTCATTTTACTTAGCCAGCAGTGAACTTATGTTCACTTCACCAAAGTGAACATACCATTTTGTGTTATTATCACTGCTAATTTATATCACTTCATATGCACATGGCATTACAGCAGTAACAATTATTTGTATAGTACTAACTAGTCTCTCTTGTCTCCTGCTTGTCACAGACACACCCAATTAAATCAAGCAACAGAGAGCACATATGAAGAACTCAGGAAAACCACTTCTCAGACAAACAATGCCTCACTACCAATGACCCTGAAACCAGAGGGAAAGCCTGGAGAAGGAACTTACCCTGGGAGGAAGAGGACCAGATTAGGAAGCACTTTAAAAAACTGGACATGCATAAATCCATGGGGCCTGATGGGTTGCACCCATGAGTGCTGAGGGAGCTGGCTGATGTCATTTCAAGTCTGCTGTCAATTAGCTTTGGAAGGTCCTGGCAACTGGAAGAGGTGCCTAAGGACTGGAAAAAAGCAAACGTCACTCCTATCTTCAAGAAAGGCAACAAGAAAGCTCTGGGGAACTACAGTCTGCTCAGCCTCACCTTTGCACTTAGCAAGGTGGCGGAGCAACTAAACCTGGAAACCATTTCCAAACACATGAAGAGCAAGAAGGTAATTGGGAGTAGTCAACAAAGATTTACAAAGGAGAAATTGTGCTTGAACAACCTGATATTCATTAATGACCCACATGCTGGGACAGGAATGCACCCTCAGCAAGTTCATAGATGATATAAACCTGGGAAGAATGGCTTATACACCAACTGAGTGTGCTGCCATCGGAAAGACCTGTACAGGCTGGAGAACTAGGCTGAGATGAACCTCCTGAAGTTCAGCAGAGGGAAATGCAAAGTCCTGCACATAGGAAGGATTAAGCCCAGGCACCAGTATATGCTGGGGGGCAACTGACTGGAAAGCAGTTTTTCAGAGAAAGACCTTGGGGTCCTGGTGGACACTGAGTTGACCATGAGCCAGCAACGTGCCCTTACAAGTACACCAAGAGCATCCTGGGCTGCATTAGGAAGATTGTAGCACGCAGGTTGAGGGAGGTGATCCTTCCCCTCAGCACTGGTGAGGCCACATCTGGAGTGCTGTGTCTAGTCTCGGGCTTTCCAGTATGAGAAAGAGTCCACTACTGGGCCACAAAGATGATTAAAGGACTGAAGCACTCTTCGTATGTGAAGAGGCAGAGAGAGATGGAACTGTTCACCCTGGAGAAGAGAAGGCTCGGGGGAATCGTATCATTGCGTATGAATACCTGAAGTGTAGGGAATAAAGAAGATGGAGCCAGACTCTTCTCAGTAATGCCCAGTGACACAGGACAAGAGTAGACACAAATTAAAACACCTGAAATTCCATCTGAACACAAGAAAACTCTTTTTCACTGTAAGGGTTGTCAAACATGTGGACAGGTTGCCCAAAGAGGTTGTGCAGCTTTTGTATGAGAAGATACTCAAAACCCATCTGGACATGGTCATGGGCAATCTGCTTCAGCACAGGGGTTGAACTAGATAAACACAACAGGTCCCTTCCAACCTAAATGATTCTCTGATTCTCTCGTCTTTTCAGTGCACCACTAACTAACTGGTTCTCTAAAGTTGGGCTACATACAAGAAAAGGAGCGTCAAAGAATGGAGTTCAAGCAGGTATTTGTCTCATGAATATCCTTTGTTTCCCTTCCCTTTCTCACATAACCTCATTGTCTGAGGTTGACAGTACTTAATTTAGTTGAAGATTAAAAAAAAAAAAAAAAAAGGTTGTCGTATTTCTAAATAGAGATAACTTTTAATTACTAAACAAGGATTTCAGCAAGATCAAATAACCCAAAGTTTCAAAGTATTTAAATCTTAGGTTTAGCTAGGGCAACAGGTGCTATTGGAAAATGTCTGTTGAAGGTCTGGACTCATACTTTGGTGGAACCCAAAGTTCAGTAGGCAAACTTGTTATAGATTACAATAAATGAATTCCAAATCCTCTCTCTTTTTAACTTCAAACACTGTTCTGTTTTAGTAACACTTTTATAAGATTTTTTTTTTCAGGTCTATGAAGCAAAGAAACATCAAAGTTGCATTGCTTACCATTAAGCTTCAATCATAACAAGATTTAACCCTCATCACATGAAAAACTTCATTGAATGAAAAATAAATGAACACATTTTGGAGTTAATAATAGGCATAAGTCCTTGCAGTATATAACCCTAGACACTGCAGTTATTGTGTATGTGTATCTGTGTGTGTGAGGCTGCATTGCTTTAGAGATTTAAAATAGTGCTTTTCTTTTTTATTTATTTAGGTATGAACCAGGTTTTCCTCTGAGCTACATGAAAACATTCATTTTTCCTTTTATGGGACCTAGAAAAAGCAGGCTAGGCTAACCTTGCACATGTATGCCTTCTGTAGCTAGTTGCCTCACTGGAATTGAACAAATTTCCATTTACAACCCTCCCTCTGCCTCACTTTACTATAGACTAAAACCTCTCTCTGCTACTGCAATGAATGATTTATTTTCTTTTCCTTTTGTTAGAAACACCCAAACACTTTTCATCCAGTTTCCAGCAGAATGTCCTCCATTGTGATACTGGTAAATACTGATCCTGGTAAATAAATACTGATACTGATACTGATCCTGGTAAATAAAGCCCGGTACTCAAAATGTCTCACACAAGCAGCTCCTCCTTTTTTTTTTTTTTCAGAAAATAAATTAGTTATTTTAAAACTGAGGTGCTGAAGTGTAATACTTTCAACCACATGTAGATGCCTACTAATATTTTCAGTGAAACCAGACATACCTCTTAATAATATGTATCCCATTTTTAATTGTGAACATTTCTAAAACATCAAAATAAATTAAAGAAGTTGGACTGAAACACTGTTCACACTGTTGAATCTGTACTAGTTCATTTCATGCATACCTTCTGAATTGGCATACAAGTTGTTTTGCAAGCTTTCCAAGCCCAAAAGACAGAGTAAAAATCTGAATAGTGATGTGAAGAATATAGAGCAGAGAAAATCAAGCTTATTGTCTCACTGTCATTTTAAATGAGGACAGAAAGCTGTTTGCACTTTCAACTTAAAGATAATTTTTTCATCACAAAAATTTCCTTGCAATCAATTCTTCTGGAAGGGACACAAGATAGCAATGTGATATAAGTGATTCCCCAGGTGGCACGAGCATACGTAAAGCAACCTTTTCTTTTTACTGTTATCACCTGCACACCAAATTTAAGAGAAACCTTGGAAAACATAGAAATAAAGAGGTTTTGGTTTGCTTTCTAGAACATCACTCCAGTTCAACTGGACAAGGTGGGTTGAACTCAACAACTTACTATAATTGAGCTACTTTAGACCTAGTTTTGCCCTGACTACCTTCAGGCACTTTATTAATGTGCTTTGAGTTAGAAGAGTGGTTTCTCTAGGATCACTGTGTAGTAAGGAGACAGTCCTGATTGTAGGTGTACTGAACTACTTTCTGGAGCGCCCTTCCTTTTTCCACTGATTACAGAGGTACCCTAAGGAGATGGGGCTGATGTCTGAAGTCAGCTAGGAAGAATTCAAGTCCTCTAGATTTTGTCTCTTCTGTTTTGGGAAGTCTCTAATACGATCAGCACATCACATTCACCTGTACATTTTGGCTGCTGAAGAAGGGTTGATAAATGTAGCTGACAGTGAATATTTTTTTGTTTGATCAGCAAAGCAAAAAAGAAGAAAACATTTCTGACTTATGCTGGTTTTACAAGTGGTGAGTTCCTTCCTTTAACTGTGGTGTGTATCTTGCTTCTGATCACTTAATTGATTTTACATTTAGCTCCAGGAAAACAGACCTTCATTTATTCACATTGAAAAGAGAGGAGAGGTATTAAGTTACAAATGCGATAATTTACAGTGCATAATCCCCCACTGGGGGGCAGTGGGGCAAATAATGAAAGCTTCCTTAATTTTCTGTCTCTGTTCCTCAACCTCTTCTGGAGCAGCTGTTAGCTGCTGTTCAATGTCATGTAAATGACACCTTCTTCTTCAGCAAGAACAAGATTTACTGGAAGGAGACATGGACGAAATGAGGAACACTTTAGGTTAGGGATCCTGGAGGCAGGAAAAGGTTTATAAGGCAGTTATAAAACTAGAAATAAGTAGAATTTAACAACAATAGACCCTTTCCCTGTGCTTCTGAGAGTGGTATTTTCCTTTAGATTACATAAAAACAATATTGATCTTTTATATTGATGTGTCTAACTTAATCCCAGCATATCAGTGAAACCTAAAGGAAGAAAAGCTGCTCAAAAATCACTTCTCTTTCACATATCTTATTCTCACAAAATATCGAAATGATAAGCAACTGAGTTGGCACACATACTGTGCTGATCCAACACACATCTGGTCACAAAATAACCTGCATCAGTTAGCACAGCTATAAAGATAGGCTAGCATACATCTAAAGCTAGTTCTTAGCCTTTTAAACTAAATTAATTTGAATACAAGCAGCCAGATAAGCAAACCCTAAGTTTTTTAGCATTATGTTTTATGGTAGTTCTTGTGCAATACTCATTGCCATAAGAACTAAGGGCTTCCATCTGTATTTTGTGTGACACCACTACATACGTGTCATGTGTTCATGTCCCCCCATCTCCCCCACCCCCCTTTTTCTTAGCAGGTGAAGTGGAACATCTTCCCTTGGCAGAGCTTTTGGGTCTTTTTGTTTTCTGAATTGCACAGCATTGTGAGAACTATGTTAGAAAAGCTCTTCTTTGCTCTTAGAAAAGCTCTTTCTTGCTCTCAGCAGAAAGTTAAGAGGTTTGATATGGCCCTCAGATCCTGGAGAAATCTATGTTTCTAAAGAAAAAAAAAAAAAAGGAAAGAAAAATGCTTTTACTGCATTACATCATCCAACTTCAGTGTCATGAATTAGCCAAGGCTCTTAGTAAACCAGTGCACTGTATGGCCATCCAGGTGCTGGAGAACAATGAGGGGAATGGCAGCCACTGAGTGGTTAAGTCTTCCTCAGCTCATCCTCCAAGCAGAACACCTGCCACAAATGTATGGAGAGCATGTGTTTCTCAAACCCTTTTGCCCAGGAATAGGATTTTATCACCTCATCACATTCAAATAATAATGAACTTTAATTCTGCCTGTTTTCTCTTTGTTTAAATTTTCTGGGAACTACTGTCAATGACTCACTACTCTTTAATCATTGTAACTGCTACCAAAGAGCAATGTTTTTGGTATGGCAGAATTTTATTTCAGAATATGAATAATCAGATCCCTTTGCCACTTCTAGATTCAGCATCTTGTTTTCCCACTTCCAATTATAATCACAACTGGCAAAATTTATTATAAAACTCAGACACCTCTTGCCATCTTAGTTTACAGTTGAGTTTATCAGGTTGATTCAGAGCAATCACAAAGAAGGAACTTCAGTTGTCAACTACAATCATTCTATCTCACCCTAGACATCTAAATTTATTCTGCAAGTTTGCCTGCCAAGCCTTCAGGGTTTATTATTCTTTTTTATTAATTTTAACATTGCGCAGTGATGTTATTTGTAGTAACAGCAATTGGTGTAACTGAGGTACAGTGAGGAGGAGCATATCATACTGTCAGGAACAAGGGAGAGGCCCCAGTGACAGCAAAGAAGATAATCTTTAAAAGCAACATTGTATTAAGGAAGGATCATTAACTCTGGGGCTGTACCCTGAGCCTATGTCATATGGCATCTTGTCTCCAGCAGCAGACAGGATCAGATATGAAGGAGTAATGCTGAAAGCGCACATACTGCCTTGCATGCACTACTTCCCAGCTTCCACATGTAGAGCTTCTTGAGTCATTGCTTATATATTAAGAATACAGTGGGCATTAATTGTACACAGTAGCTATCAACAGACTTACTGGTGTCTTCCTTGCTGCATGGCATGCACTAGTAAAGGACTCCTGATAGAGATAGTTTGGGCTATTGGTCATGACAATGAGATGGGGAATAAGTTGGATGCAATTCTTGTGGGTGCCCAAATCTACAGCTGAAGAGCTACAGTTCTTTCTCTGCATTGCTGAATTAATGGCTGAACAGCTTCTTCTTCAGGTGGCTCAGCATGATAGGATCCAGCAATACTTCCTTTCCTGACCCATCCCGTCTCATCGCACGTATGACCTTATCTTACCCTGAATCTCTCTCAACCTGCTTCTTTACAAATAAAATAGGAGGAGGAAGGAGATTCAAGCTAAGTGCTTTAAAATTTGGTTCACTGGTGTTCAAAACATACCCAGAAATCCCAGTTTTTTATCCTTTTTATTTTTTTTTCTTTTTAACCCTATATCTAATCACCACAAAAGTTGGTAGAAGTACTACCACAGCCAAAGTAAAAGAGTCTTGTCATTTAAAAATATTATTATTCTAAATTCTGGATACAAATGGAGTGGAGAGGGAGAGGTTCTGGGACTATAGCACCCTGAGTATTTCCTTTGAAGTATTTTTCTCTGAGGAAAGCTTGCACCAGAAGCTCCCGAGCTTACATGCTGCTACGGAGCTTGTTCCTGTGAGGCACAGAAGAGGTACCAGTGGCCTGCAGATGTGAAAACCCCAGAGCTGGGTAGTCCAGGTACCAAGGCAGGTGGAGATCTTTGGGCTGCATGTGGGAGGAGGCAGAAAGCCCAGCTGGGAGCCCTTTCTTGTTCACAACCCACTAGCAAAGGAGCCTAGAGCCTGGCTGTCAAACATTCTTCCAGGCAAGACGAGAAGGGGGCAAGTTTCCAACAAAATTTTGTCTTAATTGGCATATGTCTCCAGAACATTTGATTCACTTTAATTGAGTTTTTCCTCATAGAAAGTTCCCCTGGAAAAATTACATCCTGATCCAATAACAGCAAATTTATCTTACTGCACACAAAGAGAAAATCATTATAAGTTGTTCCCCCAAGTTGTATTTATCTTAATTTGAAGTAATAATTGCAGTGGATCTGACTTTCAGTGCTAAGGCTGGCAGCTGTAGCTAAATTGGATAGGACAATGGAAACAATATATTCCTTTAATAAGCTAGTGTAAAACTGAAAAACATATTGGGTTAGGACTAGGAGAGAAATGCCACTTTGTTGTAGACATTAACTAAAGCTTCTAACAGTAGCTGATGGCAATTTACACACTATAGAAATTGAAAGTGGAAATCTACTTTTAGCATTAGATATGTAGACTGAAGCAGTAAATTTATCCTCTGACAGAGAGAAGCAAAAAGCTGAAGAAATCATCCTTTGTGAACACATGGGCTAATTGTGGTCTTGAGTACTGATTCAGAAATATAGTGAAAGCAGCCAAGAAAGCTGAAATTCTGGCAATGAAGCTGGATAACAGCCTAAACACAAGACTGACATGGACAAAACCTTCATTTCTTTCTGCGTCTCACGTTCTTTTGTAATTCTTAGGCCACATCTATATATAGACATTAAACAATCAGGAAATAGCTTTTATATCTATCAGTTCTTTCGTCTGTGTGAAAATATGGAGCCACCTATGTAAATTCCTGAGTATTAGGCCAGTGGGATAAGTCTCTGTCATTTCTCTTCTCTTCTGTAATGATGACAATATTCAGCACCCTCACAGACTTGCAGGGAGAAGGAAATGATCTCTACAGTGTCAGCCTACCATGTTGGTTTCTGGTTCCACATCTGAAAAGTGAATTTTAACACAGATTGTATGTGTGGCTGGTCTGCAAAACAGAAATGAAAAGGAAGAGAAGAAGAGGTGGCTTTGTAAACATCGTCAAGACAAACACTGGTCTTCTGTCACTGCTCTGCTTCTTTTTCAACAGCATCCTATTTTAACAAGAGCATAGCTCATCTGCTACACAGAGATATTTGCAGTCCACCTTCCCAGTGGGTGAGCAATCAACCAGCACTGGTTTGAGATGGAACCGTCTGACTGAAATGGATATCTATGAGGAAACCAGCCTAAAATTTTCTTCTTCACCCACCAGCTTGTCACATAAAATGGGAAGAACAAACGGCACTTGCACCACTGTTATTAGAAAAGATCTGTTTCACTCCTGAAAAGGAGCCCAGTTGCCAACACACAGGAGAGCTATCTGGGCTGTGACACCCATGCAGATAAAGGCTCTCCCAAGCTGAGCTAGGTGAGGGACAGAAATCCCAAAGAAGTATATGGGCCTTTTTTTATCAGCTCGCAATGCCAGGCTGGGTTTTACACACCCAACCTGTGGAGTCCAAATCATCTCCTCCCTTCCTTCCCTGCAGGTGCTAACACGAGTCCTGCAATCCCCAACCCAGGGCTCTGCTTGTTCTATATCACATTGCTCAGTGCTAAGACATGTCCTTGTACTGGGTCTGGCTGGGATAGAGTTAACTTTCCCTGCAGCAGCCCATATAGCATTGTACTCTGCACTTGTAGCTAGAACAGCGCTGGTATCACACCAGTGTTTTGGCTACTGCCGAGCAGTGCTGGCACAGCACCAGGACTCTCTCCAGACCCCACCGAAGCCAGTAGGTGGGGGGTGGGCAAGAAGTGGGGAGGGGACATGGCCAGGGCAGCTGACCTAAAGCAACCAAAGGGATATTCCATACCATATGATGTCACACTCAGCAATAAAAGCTAGGAAAGGGAAGGAGAGGGGGGGGCTCTCGTTGTGAAGACGTCTGTCCTCCCGAACAACCGCCACGCGTATTAAGGCCCTGCTTCCCAAGACGTGGCCGAACACCACTCACTGATGGGGAAGTAGAGAATTTTTTTTTTCCCCTTTCCCCTCTGTGCTTCCGCGCGGCCTTCGCTTGTTCTTTCCTTTTTTTCTCTTTAATTAAAACTACCCTTATGTCAACCTGTGAGAGACCCTGTTTCCTTACATCATACTTTCTTCTCCTCCTCTTCTTTGAGGAGGGGGAGTGAGAGAGCGGCTGTGGTGGAGTTCAGCTGCCCGGCAGGGTAAAACCACTACAGTCCTTTCCACTTTGGCTCTGCAAATCATGTCTACTCAAAGTGCTTTGCTGTGAACCCTCTCTGGCTTAATCACTGAACAGTGACTATTGACATTACTTCCTATGGAAAAGTAGATCCAGTCTGGAAAAGCACATCTTAAAAGCAAGTCTTCTCACCTGCTGGGAGGCAGGTCTTTCAAAAAGAAGCTCAGTATTTTTGGATTATAACTGACTGACACTTTGTTGCTTATAACAAGGAAGGAAAATCAGTATTTAATCAGAAGATCTCAAAAGTAATCGCTTCTGTAACATGAAATTTATGATGACGTATATGTGATGAAGATGCTCAGAAAGATAAGGGCAGAGCAGGAGATAAAAATTCACCTCAAATAAATCATCAAGGGAGTAATATTTAGCATAAAAGTGTGCTAATACAATTATTTTCCCAAACGCCATACTGTAAGTCACCTTGCCTCAGAGATTCAAATTTTCTGTCACAATATGGGAGTGAAATAATCAATTATAAAAAATACACATTGCATTCACTGCACAAAAGTCTACAGAATTCAATAAAAACAGGCAAAACAATTACTACAGAAGTAAAAAAGTACTTTTACAAGATCTATTTAAAATACCTATAAGGAATTATGAACCATTTGTTTCTTTCTTTGCCACTGTTATAACACTCTTGCTTTGTTATTGGCACAACTGATGCACCAGTCCTCAAAGAGAAGATCCAGTGGGAATGAGAAAGGAAACAGAAGAACATCAGCAATTATTGAAATGCTAAAATGGTAAAAACTGCACAATCAGCTGATGGCAGCATGAAGCCATCAAGGCACCAGCAGTACTGAAATTTGGTCTATGTGCCAATGGCATAAATTGTGTATGAAATGAATATTTGAAAGGTAGGGAGGAAGCCCTTTGAAGCACCAGGGTTTCATCAGAGAGCACAGAAAAAGGCCACTGAATATCCCTACCTAAATATTTTCAGATCAACAGTTTGACAGCTGGGAAACTTACACCTTTTTTACTTTCTATAGGCCCCCAACTTTTTTCCACGTCAGCAGCACAACTAAGTTCTTTGCGTTGATGACGTGCTGACACATTTGTCAGACCTGCTGACGTGTACATTTGGATTTTTCAAATATTCTGAGGTATGCATTTCTCCCCAGCTATAGCAAGTGTTTTTCCTACTTTTCTAGTTATCCAGACTTCAGATTTGGAGGGAGTGGGAGGGGGAAGGGTAATATACTGGTTTAGCAAGTTAGCAATTTCACCCCTCTTACTAGTGGATTAATCTTCTTTTCTGGCATTTCCTAGTACTATGAAACAAGAAAGTTGCCAAAGTACATTTAGATAAGCAATAAATATCCCATTCTGCTTTTTTATGACTTTGCCTATATATACTTAATACATCATACTGAGTGCTTATTTGTTTGATTCACAGAACCACAGAATCACAGAACTATCTAGGTTGGAAAAGACCTCCAAGATCATCCAGTCCAACCTATAACCTAACACTAACAAGTCCTCCACTAAACCATGTCTCTAAGCTCTACTTCTAAACGTCTTTTGAATACCTCCAGGGTTGGTGACTCAACCACCTCCCTGGGCAGCATGTTCCAATGCCTCACAACCCTTTCATTAAAGAAGTTTTTCCTAATATCTAACCTAAACCTCCCCTGGCGCAACTTAAACCCATTCTCCCTCGTCCTGTCACCTGGCACATGGGAGAAGAGACCAATAAATTTCCATAATATAATTCCCAACAGAGATCTTTATTATTATTATTGTTATTGTTATTATTATTATTACTATTGTTGTTGCTGTTATTATTATTATTATTTGTGTGCATTTGACCAATAATTCACAGAAAGGTATTGATTAGTTTTGGTCTCTTTTTGCCCTCTTGTCTCTTGCATTTTGATAGTGTCTCAAAACCTGAATTTTGTAACTTAGGGGAACTCTGAATGATAAGACTTTCTAGCAGCCACCCTTTCTCCCCTTTTCCATGGTCACATCAACTACTATTCCGACCAGCACCAAAATGAAGCAGACTAAGAAGCAGAAGAAACAGAGATAATATTAGCTGAATCTTTATTTCATGAAGTCAAATTAGTGACAAATGTGACTTTAAAAATGCCAGATTCAATTTCTAATAAATTGGTTTTGTTAAATCAGCACTCTGTTCACTTTCAGTTTCAAATTTTATACCAATTTAAGCAATTTCAAAATGCAGTCCTCCTCATTTCGCCATCAACTCCCATTCCAGCTGAGCACACTCAGTGTCAGGGATAGTACCAACTTAGGGAATCAATCCCTTGGTTAAAATAAAACTAAACTGCTCTCAGTCCATTAGCACTTATCCCGTCTTTTAAATCATTATTGCTGTCACGTCTCCCAGAACACCAGGACCCATTTCTTGCCATGAGAGTTATTGTTCCTCATTGCCTCTCATTCCAGAAACTCATTCTTCATCTCAAGCCTGCTTTTTCTTTGCTTCTGTCTGTCTGTCTAAGTTCAGTTTACCAAGTCTTCAAGAAGAGGTGCATGTGCAACCTGCTCCATCCCCTCCTTCCATCTGTCCACATCATAGTCTGCCCACAGAGGCAACCTGTGACCGTGTGTGTATTCATACAATAATGTCAGAGGTGCTAGTTCTAGCAGGGCTGGACTCTTTTACATCGGAAGAAAAGCTTCCTGTGTAAATACACTGCTGCTTTGTCCCTCTTTTTCCGTTCTTCCTGTCTGTCTGCAGTGGCTTCTTCCCATACCTCACGAGTCACTAGACAGCACAAACATACTGAGCTTTTCAAAACAAAAGATATGAGCTCCCTGCAAAAGCTAGTCTCCTTCACTCATCTTTATGCAGCAAAAGGCCATTAAAGAGAAAGAATATCACATTGATATGAATTAAAGAGTTAATAGATCTCAAGTGTAGTGCTAATTAATGATTGCTAATTGCATTCATAACATTCCTGCAAATTATGTGGGCAGCATTCATGTCTCCATTCTACTAATATATATTTGAAACACTCACATAACCTAAAGTTGCTGAGAACCATTTATCTCATCAGTACTGGCACCTGATATTAAAAGGCCAGGATTTCCCAATTCCTATCAGTGGACCCACTCCGCCATAATTGCTCAGCTATACCACAAAATGAAATAAAATTCACTACTGTGGTGTGTATCATTTCATTATGTGAAATAGTGAATGTAATTGTTTTAATTATGAAACAGCTTGTTAGTATGCCATAGTTGCAGTTCTTCCTTAAATACTCTGGTAGAAAATTGGGATATTGATATTTCAGATGCTTTAAAAGAGAAAAAAAAATAAAATCATGACCAAAACCTCAGTTTTAATACCTACTGCAGAAACACTACCTGAATCTGTGGTGTAATGTTGTGATCTTTTAATGTACATATTATGACAAATTCTTAGAAGAAAGATGACGTGTAAGAGTCGGGACACTTGGAATTCACCCATGAAAAAAGTGACTTGGGAAACAAATGAGCCTGAAAGTCTAACAGAAATTTGCTACTTAATAATGACAACAATGTGCTGCTTCTGTAGCTGAATTACCAGATGTTTTAAACAGTAGCTGACTAGTTGTCAGCTACTGCTCATAGAAAAGTGAGTGCTGTTCTGACAGAATGGTTTCTGGGCTATTTTACCTGCAAATATGATTCTCTACTGGTGCTGGGATGTTCATGTTGAATCATGAGTGGTTGGGTGGTTAACTAAGATTGGCACATGACTTTGGGCTATTTTTTACTACACAACTGATGTGTAAGTGATTTCATAGCACAGAAAACACAGTGAATGTTGTTTAAAAAAATGGGGGGGGG
>VXAA01005301.1:358666-371881 GCA_013399115.1 Anseranas semipalmata
AAATAAAAAAAAAAAAAAAAAAAAAAAAAAAAAAAAAGACTGTGTGCCTATTGCTCCCATTAGCTTTGTCACGAAATGCAGTAGCTGGGCATTAAAACAAACAAACAAACAAACAAACAAACAAACAAACCTTACAGCAAAACAAAAGGCCAACTATGATTCAGAAATACATCTTCAGGCATCCAAGATTAAAAATGCTCAGGTACAGTACATGGGTTTAAACAAATACAATCAACTTCTAACTTTTTTATTTTAATTATATTTAAAAATACACATATCTACAGTCATAGTGGGAGTTAATGGATTTTGAGCTGGTCAAATTTTGAGAGATAGGCAACAGCGTTTTCATTTTTTTAAGTTGAGGATGAAAGTTGACGAAGTTTTAACTCACTGGTTTCAGGATACAATTTTAAATATAGAAGAAATAAAAGTGCTCTGAGAAACAACTGAGCAAAATGGGCTTTCCATCTAATATGTAATGTTAAGGTTTTAAAGTCTTTTCTTATTTGAGAATTTGAAGAAAATATTGTCATGTCTGAATTTTGAGAAATGCTTTAAGAAGCAACTAAAATAAATCATTTTGGCTGGTGGTACAAAATTTAAAAAATTATTAAAATCCTTTACAACCTGTACATGTTATAAGCTGTAGCAGGTCTGATGAAACATCTGTATCTGTATTTCATTTTCATTAATTCTTACTGATTTATTTATTTATTTATTTATTTTTGACAGTGGCTATGAAATATTTCAGACCAAGGAATATGTTTAAGTTTTCCAGTAAAAGATTGAAGAAGGTGACAAAACTGACTTGCTCTGATAAAAAGAAATTACATTTTTATATAAAATGGGAACAATGAACATTGCTACTTTATCTTCTGCCACATTTTGTCATTCACATGGTACTGTACTTTCTTTTCCTAGCAGTATATGTGGTATTATGTGTATTGTTGGTGGTAGTTTTTCTGTTTTTTTGTTTGTTTGCTTGTTTGTTTGTTTTAGGTTTTTTTTTTTGGGGGGGGGGAGAAGTGTTCAACAAACAGTTTCTAATGATAAAGAAAATTTATCCCTTTTTCAAGATCCAAATTTACAAGCAAAATAGAATAAGTGGATTCATATCAGTAATTTATTTTTTGGAGAGACATAAATACTGTTCTTTTACCATTTCTAAAAAAGATCTATTGCACTAGAAAAAGTACGTTTGACATATGGTTTCTTAAATTCAAGAGATTTCTACACAGCATTGACCTTTTTCTGAGAAGAATCAGAAAATGAGCTAACCTTAAGTAAGACTCTTCCTTTCTGAGATCAAGGACCCATGTACCATGTGGCTAATTCTTGATGGCTGAATAACAAAGAGGTTACAGCTCACAGATAGTTCACATGCTTTGCCCACTGACATAAACATAATATCATGAATGCAACAAACTCAATCCCAACTGGAGCAGTTGCTCCAAAATGCTCATTTCAGAAACGATTTGCACATTTAACTATTGTGGCTGTGCCAGTGCTACAGATAACAGTTTGCAGCAAAAAATCTTTTTGGGGCAGACTTTACAAGAATAGCACAAGGAATGATGACCAAAGCTTTCCTGTGTGATACCTGAAACAAGCGTCATATCCAAGAAGTGTAATGAAAGAAGTACAATGCCATTCCTCTTCTTATTTTACTTATATATTTACACGGTCATTTAGAAATTAGCCTGACCCAGCCTGTTCTACTCAAGTATTTATTCTTATACATTAACCAAATTTTCAAAATAGAAACATTTTCTTTATTGAATATATATAATATTTCAGAATACCATATATTCTATGTATATTATATGTGGAATACTATATATTTTATTATGATATATTCCATTATAGAACAATAGTAATGACAGCATCTTAAAAGTGTTACTGTTTTCCAAATTCTAAGGAATTTCAAGGGACTTATAGAACTAGTTAGCAAATAAACAATAAACTTACTGAAAAGTACAAAAACAAAAACAAAAACAAACAAGCAAGCAAACAAACAACAACAACAACAACAACAACAACAACAACAAAAAAAAAAACAGCAGCATAACAAAGATGTCCTTAGAGTCAGGAATTGGAGTGTTTAAAATGAGTGGCCCAAAATCAGCACCGTCTTAGTATAGGGAAATGAAGACTGTCATCACAGCAGCCCTCAGGAAACAGAAATTTAATAAATCACAGGAGAGCACAGTTGACAGTTTGGATGCAACTCAGTATTATTAGGCTTCTTTAATGCAGTGCTCTGCTCTCTGTGCAACATTTGTGCAAGGAAAGAAGGACATCTCGGTGCACAACATTCAAATTAACTCTGACCTAACACTTTATTATTGGAAGGTTTGTCACTGAATTCTTCTCATAAAAAGATTACCTAAAGCTTCACTGCCGACTAATCACAGATCCAAAGGTTTTAGAGGACATTTTAATCCATCCTACTATAGAATGAAATATATGTAATGACAAAGATTCATCTGCATTAAAATCTGAATCTGCGTAGAATCTGCTGGAGGCAAACCATTTAGACATTTGGATAACTTGTATGCATTTATCATTATCTGTGTTACAGATAGCATAATGCTAATGACTAAATTTTACTCTCAGAAACACTTGTACAACCTTAAAGCCTTCATCTATACAGTGTAATATCAGTAAGTCTCAAATCTAAGAAAGATAATTTGGTTTATTTCCTAGTTATTTTATTCAATCAGGTCTTTCAGATATTCTTTTCTATTTAGGTAGCAAAGAATCCTTACATTTTCCTCTTACAGTCTACAATTCCTCTTACATTGATGACAGAATAAACAACTTCCCCTCCTCTTTATAGCTATTATGACCACTTAAGTATTTCTGAGGCAGCCACAGCACTGTCTTACATGAAAAAAAAAAAAANAAAAAAAAAAAAAAAAAAAAAAAAAAAAAAAACTTCAGAAAGTTTTAGATGTAATAAAACCTGTCCACATTAAAGAAATTAATTTCAGTGAAGCTCTACTTATAGCACTGAACTTTACTTTAGTACCAAATGTTTCTATGGATAAGGGCTTTAAGGCTGTAAATCAGCTGCAAAAGTACAAAAAAAAAAAAAAAACAGAGCAATGTAGCTATAACAGATGATCTGCTGACTACAAGGCAAGGACAGAGTCAGATGCAATGGTCCCATGTACATGTACAGTACCTTGGAGCCAACATAACAACATTAGGCTGAAGCAACCAGTAGGACAGCAAATTAATGATGGATCCTTAGAAATAGATGTAATGATCTTTCACATATCTAGATGTCTTTTCTTGTACCTACACTCAACAGATTGCTTGCTAGAGATAGAACTGGTTATTGACCAGATAGAGTGTTTTTAGTCAGATTGCTCTATTTAGGAACTATGCATGAGAGGCTGATACGCGGGTGGAAAACACATGCAGCATTGGCAAAAGGAGGTAATATTTCCTGTATTCTAGAAAATACTACATTAATATTTACAAATGGATGCGAGAATGGAGGGTGTTATTGGTGCTGCTTTCATTTCCATCAAAACACCGGATTGACCGGATGGTGCCAATAAGTAGAAAAAAAAAGTTTTACTAAAAGGAAGAGTAAATATGAGTGAACAGCTGAAAGAGAAACAAATAAAGATCAGAAAAGAAAAGAGGATGAAGGAGCAGGCACGGAGAGGACAGAAAAGGGATGACAAGAAATAAGGCAGAAATTTGTCAGTCCCAGAGCATGAATCAGTTACACTTGGATGACCTGAGGCTCCTCTGAAGACTGCTCCAGGTA
The DNA here is from genome assembly GCA_013399115.1 of Anseranas semipalmata. NCBI lineage: Eukaryota > Metazoa > Chordata > Aves > Anseriformes > Anseranatidae > Anseranas > Anseranas semipalmata. Next base: position 362,451 of record VXAA01005301.1, read on the forward strand.
ATGGCACACAAGAGAGAAGTTTGTACTTTTCACAACTTTCAACTTTATAAATCCCCAGCCAAAAAGTCTTGGGACTTATTGAAGACAGAGAAGGGCGGGTGGTGACAGCTACCGATGTAATTCTGAGGTAAAGCTTACTTTCCACAGCAAGAAATTTTAATTGCTTTGCAGTCAACACCCTGGAGACCAAAAGAAAAAAGGATGAAAACAAGTATAAGGAAAAAACAGACTTTTAAGCATGTGGAAAATCTGTTTCTGTGAACAGTTACACTTTCAGATTTTGATCTTCAGGAAAGAGATTAGAGAGAGTATTTACTGAATCTGCTAAGAGCAAAATTAGAGTAGCCTTATTAACTCAAAAAATAACACTGGTGTAAATCTGGTGATACAACTCAGATTTAATGAAAATCTTCTTGTTTGTACAGCTAGAACACAAAACAAAACCCCAAAATAAATAGTAGTTAGGTCTGACATTTCCTTGTTTCCAACCTGCTGTAATCCTTTCTGTTAGCGCAAAGAAGGCATGAATGGTGCTAATTGCTGTAAAAGTGCTGTCACAACTGAATGAAAGCATTTCACACCCATTCTCTATGGAAATATATACAATTTGAAACAGCAGAGACTTCAGCCAGAAAAAAAGCGTGTCATATTTAAACTAATTCTGTGCTGTTGACAACTTTAAATGTAAGACAAAAATTACAAGTTACTGAACTGCTGTTAGAAAATTCACTGGATTTCAAGACCCTCTTCCTGAAGTGGAAGAAATTTTCATCCTCCTTGTATATGTATTTTCCTTTAATTTTGAGGAAACAGAGGCTAAATAACCCTTAGGGTATTTTTTCATTGCAAAACATTCAGAAGGTGAGGGAAAAGTGAGATGTTACCAGGAAAGGGTACACACCTAGAGGAAAGACAAACGCCACGGATGCACTGAGAGTGCATGTGACAGCACTGACCTGTGGACTCCCGAAACTCAGGAAATTCAAGGATAGAGAAAAGTCTACATGAAGAGTAACTAATAATTCATCTCTCCACAGTCAGCTCCTAATCTTTTATCTAGACATGGGGTAACTATTTTTTTGCATTAGAGATGCATTCGTCTTTTCTTATATGGATAAGAACTTCAGCCCAAAGGGAAGCACGGTCACATTCATCAGATAGATACATGCTTCCCTGAAGGAAGGAGAGGTACCATTCTTCTATAGCTGGCTGTTTATTTCTCTGAAACATAAAAATTATTCTGATACCCTGACTGCTTCCTGTTCAAACAGAGACAGATTTGGTTGCTGAAAGTGCCACACAGATGCATCTTTCATTTCCTCCCTTTCAGCTGCTACCGTTTGTGACTCACTATTAGGAATTTTAATTGTAAAAGCATCCCGTTATCATTTTTGCATTCTACCATTGTTACTTATTACTAAGTACGTAACTCTAATTACAATGAGGTAATTACCATTGTGGAATGATGACAGTCCTCCATCTTTGATTTAAAATATTAGAATCAATGATTCTGCCTCTAAAGAAGTCACCACCATAAAATATTGATCAAATAACTTTACACACAGTGTCTGGAAGGAGCAAAAGATGGATATTTAAGACTAGCAATTAGCAGGAGACTTCTCTGAACACAATGGCATTTAAATCACCAGTGGATGTCTGAAAGGACAAAGATACAATTATCTGCAATATGTATGAACTGTGGGGTGCTTATCACTTAATGAGGGTTAAAGCTTTCACTGTTCTGAACCAGGTCCTTGGAGACCAATTCCAAAATAATATTTGTTGCATGGTGCCTTAGGTGTTTTAAGTACTGTACTACTGAGGACCTTTCATCTCCAACCATGTTGCCCACCCCTCACTTGTAACCTTTTACCTGCACACCGCAAAGAGGCTGTATCAGTGCCTTCACCTCAAGGGGAAGCATCCCAATTGCCTTCACCTTCACGATGCTGCATTGCCAGATTCTGCAACACTATGTTTGCAGGTTGGCCTTACGGCTTTTAGTCTGTAACCTCATACTCTTCACATTCCCCTGGCAGCTTCTAGTTTGTAACTTCACAAACCAGTAGATAACATAGTCCATAATCATTTACATATCTCAAAATATTACCTAACAATATCTATACACAGAGGTTAGTAGCCAGTCAGCATAGCACAGAATCACAGAGTCACAGAATGTTAGGGATTGGAAGGGACCTTGAAAGATCATCTAGTCCAACCCCTTGCCAGAGCAGGAACACCTAGGTCAGGTCACACAGGAATGCGTCCAGGGGGGTTTTGAAAGTCTCTAGAGAAGGAGACTCCACAACATCTCTGGGCAGCCTGTTCCAGTGTTCTGTCACCCTCACCATGAAGAAGTTTCTTATATTTACGTGGAACCTCCTATGTTCCAGCTTGCACCCATTGCCCCTTGTCTTATCATTGGATGTCACTGAGAAGAGCCTGGCTCCATCCTCCTGACACTCACCCTTTACATATTTATAAACATTCATGAGGTCACTCCTCAGTCTCCTCTTCTCCAAGCTAAAGAGACCCAGCTCCCTCAGCCTTTCCTCTTAAGGAAGATGCTCCACTCCCTTAATCATCTTTGTGGCTCTGCGCTGGACTCTCTCAAGCAGTTCTGTGTCCCTCTTGAACTGAGGGGCCCAGAACGGGGCACAATATTCCAGATGCAGTCTCACCAGGGCAGAGTAGACGGGGAGGAGAACCTCTCTATGGCACATGCACCTGAAGAAGTGTGCTCCATGAGTGCTAATGGCATCATAAGCAAGGCAATGACAGGAAGATTGAGGGAGTCCTGATGAAAGGTATGTAATTCCTGTGGAATAGTGTTTGGAGACACTTGTGCACTGGAAAGGATGTCCATCCAGGGCCCTGCCACTTCTTCCAGCTGGCCACTATTGAGCTTTTTCCCTTCTCTATTTTTACTCCTTTTCTCCTACTGCAGAGGGGAGGGAGGGGACCATCTTCTCTCGACTAACTTTGTGCCACCAGTTGTGGACCCTGCTGGTATACATACACATATATATGTATTATATATATTGCATGCTCATATATATTTATATTTATATCTATATCTATATCTATATCTATATCTATATCTATATCTATATTTATATTTATATATGAGCGTGCAAGCTTGCCTCAACTTTTTGTGCACCATATTGGTATTCCTTTGGATATCAGTGTCCTCTGGGAGAGCTTTGCTATTTCCGTTTGTTTTGATAGGCTTTTGTTTTCATTGTCTAAGTAAGGCATTACAGTTGCGCCTTTGAATGTCTTCTAAGTGACATAAGCCTAGAGCTCCATACTATATTGAGAATTACTGACATTTGGGAGATACCACAAAATGTGTCTAAATTACAACTTCAGATTAGGAGCATAATTCTGAAGTGATTCTACCCACAGCCCCAACTACTGTGGTCTGATACACTTACTGAGCAGTCTAGAAGCCAATTCATTTTGGAATGAGCTGGAAGATGCACTTTAGAGATGCAGCTAGTGCACACCACGAGACACTCAGCCCACTGGCCCAAACTAGATTTAGGTTGGAGTAAAGCACCCTGAAATTAACATAACGGGGTTCTTAGATCCTCAGCAACAATTGCTTCACTCTACAAATCCATTCCTAAAGGGCAAGCAGTGTTCTGCTTGCTAATACAAACACAGCCTTAGAGAACATAATAAAATGTAGTCAGAAGTTTTAGCTACCTGTCAGCTATTGACTGTTGGTTGCAAAAAAAATTTCTCTTTCTCCAAAAAGGACTGGTACTTACTTCTGTCTTATGGAGAAATTAATCTAGCTCTTCACCCACCATTCTTCATCATTTTACTTTTCTGTAATAAAGACCAATGTATTCCAGTTCATTCTCAATCAAAACTGATCTGAACTAGTAAGCCTGTGGGTTTTGGAAGACTAAGCTGAAGAAAAGCAAAGCCTTGACTCTGGTCTCTATATTAAAAACATGCTACTCCATCAGTTTCAAATACTGGATTTTTTTTTTCTCTTCACAGTCTCCTACAGAAGAGATACTAACTTCAGTTGAACTCTCAGTTCAAAAAAAAGTTCATTATGCAAAACAACCTGCTGCAACTCAGATGAGAGGACAACATCAAACTCAAAAGATAGGAAATAACTCTACCTAGCTAAGTTTTCTCAAGGTCATGAAGGAAAGTTTATGATTATGTTAGTAGGAAAGGATATTTACATTGCCAATCCAGATAGAAAGCTTTGCTTTCCAGTGGAGAAGGTAATGCATTTATTAGCCTAAAAATTGAGAAGAGTGGAAGGCAACTTTAATGCATCGTTTGCAACAATATATTAAAAAACAAAGAAACATGCCTAAAATAGGCATCTTTCCTATATTGGACCCCAGTGAACCATAGCCCTAAGCTTAGTTGTCTAATCTGTTTTTTTCCTCTGAGTTAGTGAGGTGCTTTGATAGGCAGATCTCATGTGGGAAATACAAGTCAGGATACCTTGGAAAGCAAAGGCAAAAGGTATACAACAACCCCTTAAAAATAAAATAAAAGACTGTTTCAGACGATAGCCATTCTTTGGCACAGAATCCCCTTTCTTTCTGCACCAGTTAGACTTCAGCTACACCCTGCTTACCCTATTGTACTGCTCTTTCCCCCCACCAAAGGCAAGAAGCATCTTTCTTCCTCCAGAAGAGCTCTTCTCCTAGCCTTCTTGCCCCTGAGGGTGCTGGGGGGATTACAGAAGCCCTCCTTGCCAGCAGCTTCTGCAAGGTTAGGAGGCCAAAACAGCATTACTGCATGGGAAGGTCATTTTGATTGTTCCAATTCTTAAATTACAAAAAAAAAAAAAAAAAAAAAAAAAAAAAAAAAAAAAAAAAAACCAACAACTTTGGTTATTTCAGGGTCAAAGAGTTCTTCTGTCAAGTACTTGAGTAACTCCTGTTTTCCCAGCTTTTTGGACATACTTCTTGCCTTGTGTAGCATATTTACTATTCATAGAATTAGTTACACCTTGCATATGCCTGTGTGTTACAACAGTTTGCAGTAAACTACTCCTGGATTAATTTGCATAAATGTCAATCTTGACTCTAAATTCAGACAAAAAACAGGCCCTGAGATACTGAAACCTTACCTTGAATAAGCCTCCAAGCACTAAAGAATATCTACTCTTTTGTTCAGGAACCATCAATTGGCTTAAATATAAGGCATCCCCATTTCCCTGGTCCCTGTAACATTGGTGTCTGCTATCTTGTGTCTGATTTGAAAATCACTAGAACTGTGTTTACTTCTCTTCTGCCCCACTTCATTACTTCATGCTTTTTTCTCTTCTCTTCTCTTCTCTTCTCTTCTCTTCTCTTCTCTTCTCTTCTCTTCTCTTCTCTTCTCTTCTCTTCTCTTCTCTTCTCTTCTCTTTTTGGCAGGGGTGGTGGCAGAGGTGGAAGGTTAGTGGTTGGATTAAAGGCGCTTGTGTTTTCTGTGGTAGCTTCATAGATGCACCACACTATCACATCCCTTAGAGCTTTTATGCTATTTGCTGTCAGATCAGTCTCCTGGATCAGTAGAAGAGCATTGCAGATACTCTTTCAATACCCCTTTACAGACAAAAAGTTAATCCATCCTTCATCTCCAAGACTTATTCACTTCCAGAAAGCCCATTACTATTGTCACTGTCATTATTCCCGCTTCTTCAACTGTCTTCAACTTTGTCTGATCCTCAGATTATGTCAGCAGTACATAGAGGGGGAGGCAGAATTACTCTAAGATAAACTGAGCCAAAGGGGAGGGTTTTGAGTATCCCCACAAATAATGAACCAGTCTCTAACACTCTCCTGTAATTCCTTCTCTTTGAATGCAGGCTGTCACCACTGTAATCAGACTCCTATTCAACCCATCCATATTTGTAATGACCTAATTCTCCAATGCATCCTGTATTAGGAGGTTCAGTTTGGGCTTTCATTTATAATTCTTTTCACTCTCATCACATCTTTACACATCAAGCCCACTTTCAGAGGTTTCTTTTTCATGTAGCTACCTCATCCTTCCATCCTCAGGATTTCCAAGGGCCTTATTTTCTTCAGCAGGCAATGCTTTGCTTTCCTAAAATGTTAACAGAATCAATAGGTTTGCTTTGGCAAACTCCTTGTACAAAGTGGACCTTTTAATTGTCAAAGGGAGAATTTAAAGAAATCAATTTTTGCCTGGTATTTTTCCTTAAAGGCAAGTAGTTACAGCAATCATTTACTCCAGTCCAATGTTACCTACTCAGTAGAAGTCTATAACATGCACCCCAATACTTGATTAAACCTTAACACGAGACCATTTGTCTCAAGAATCTGGATGTGAGCTTGTCTTCTTTCTCACTGCAGTTGTTTCCAGTGTTTGATTTCCTTAAAAACCCCAAAGGAAACAAGCAAGCCCTTTTCCCACCACTCTAGCCCCCTCCAGAGAATACATCTTTGTGCTGTTTAGTGGTTCTGGTGTTTAGGTTGTGCAGAGTTTTCTACCATTTGTCACTTGATCTCACCTGTATGCAGTAAGAGAGATAAGGTATGAAATAAAACTTCTTATGCATAGCACACTACCAGTTAGGAGGAGCAGGGTGGGGCTTGCTTATAACCAGATGTCCTGCAGTCACTTGCTTGAGCATTTGTAGACATCCATAAGACCACCTCTAGAAGGGCTCAGGGTGATGGTTAGGCAGGAGACACACACATATAATTTTTGTAGCTGACCAGCTTTTGCATACCATCAAGACTGAGGTCTCATCAAGTCAGAAACTTCAGATCATCCTCTCCAGATGCTCCTATGTATTTTTCAACTGAATATTCTCAATAGTTGAATTGGGCACTTTCATTCATTTTGTCATAAAATATGACAACTGCCCCGCAGGTGTCTGACCCTGAATTTTCATACTTTAAAGGTCCTGCTGCTTCAAATTTCTCTTGGGATGGGGAAGGGAGGGACACAACCACAGCAACTTCTCTGGCTTCTGCCAGAGACACAGATGTAACACCTCATGTTTCATTATTTTTGGAGCTATTTTAGGAGAAGTATTCACAGACACTTATGCTCCAGAAAGGCAGCTGAAAATAGGAAGAGATATTCTGCATGTGTGTGTTTCAACAAAATATGTCAGTGCTCTCCATCTCATGAAACAGAAATAGCATTTTAAAGTGGAAGACACTGTTCATACAAAGTCAGCTGAGCATTTTGGAAAAGGCTCCCATATTTTGAAGACCTAAATCAGATCCATTTGACAGTAAGTGTGCAGAGAGCATTCAGACCTCTACCCGCCTCAAATTTCTCCTCTGCCAGCATTTGTGAAAATTTACACTGACTTCACAACTCCCCTCTTGACAGTTCTACATGGGGAAGCCTACAACTATCTTAAATACTTATGCAACAGGGTAACACTAATGATTAAGAACATTAATATAACTCATATGTTTAAAGAAGTGTTTGTCTAAACACTTCTTGCGGTAAGGAACAAGCTTTCGCTAAAATATGTATGCAAACTAGATTGTCACATGTGCCTGAGCTCCTGTCTGCCTCCTGACTGAAACAGTGAGCAAATGTATGACTGCAATTTTGCAGTAGGACAATCAAGATGTTTTCAGATATTCTGAAGTTTTTCAGTAGAAGAAAGACATTTGGAAAAAAGAATTAGATTTTGATCAACAAGCCATTAATTTTTCCATTAAATTTTCTGTTAAAACCACTTTCAACCAGCTCTTATATACAACTTTCATAAAAATATGTAGTTGGGCTACAGCACAACTGCCCACACCCTGCTTTTATTACTACTATTACTGCATCAGTTCGGATAAAAATCCTTCTTGGATTTGAACAGACTACTCTGCAAATAGCAAAGAACTGGAGCTGCAGATCAACATCCCACAATAGTTTATATTTTTGTAGAAGACTGCTGTAAATGAAGAGACAGCAGTATAACATGTGACCAAACACTCAGACAATTTAATTCTTTAAATGTACATCACATTTTTAAGGCTAGTGATCAGAATGTGAATTGTCAGTTTTAACTACTGGCTTTGATTGATTTGTCTCTCTTTGCTGTCATGGAAACCCACATAAAATTAAAGGCAAAGAAACAATGGAACCTAATTAATTAACGTCCCATGCATCTTTTGTACAGCAGAAGTACTGTGCAAGGATTCGGAACATTATGGCAGCACCCACAACATGCTTTTCAAATGCATAGTCAAAGAACTGCCACTCCCCCCCCCACACACACAAAAAAAAAGTATGCATATAAAACATAAAAATATATAAAGAGAAACAAGATGGCATAAGCACAGGATGGATAGAAGAGACTCCATCCCTCTGTTCACCTCACATATTTTGGAGGGAGTATAGAATTAAAGGAGAAAAGGTCAATTTGAGCTGCCCTTTTATTTAGTTTCTGAAGCCTGGTAGTTGCTTCATAAGAGTAAAAACCACCCTGGGTTACAAACAACAGCCGGTTAAGTAGCTTTGAAAGGAGACATAAGGGTATGGTCTCTGGTACAGGGAAGAATTATCAAGTGATGAGAGGATGTTAAAGAAACATTTGAGAAAGAAGGATCTCTCCTTGTTAAACACTGTCATCTGCCTTCTCTCACTCATCTGCAATGATATCTGTATATATTACTTACAGATCTGATTTTTCCCCAAACATTCAATGTTTGAAGAGCTAGGAAGCACCACATCTTACTTTTTTAGACTGGTCTAGACCTTAGAAGAAGGTTCTGCAGGCATGACAGCACACACAATGCTTTTATGTTCCTGATGCAGCTTCAGGTTAAAATTCAGTATTCATGGAGAACATGGAAGAGGGTAGAGGATAGCACAACTTGGATTTCTTTATTTTTATTTGGTCAAGTTCTCCAAGTAAGGAAGACAGGAGATTAAAAGAAATGTGGTGTTTTGTTGTTTTTTTTTTTCCCCAAGTTAATCAATAGATGGCTAGACCACTGATGACCATGAAAAAAATACCACGTCTCAGTGAGACGCTTGTTGGACACTATCATTTAATTTCACTATAGCTATGCATTCTCCACTTCTGGGAAGTATGAATGAATAAACCAAAACAAAGCATCTGAATCAATTTACACACAAGTGATGAAGTGGAGGGGGGTGGGGAGGAGGCAGGAAGAAAAGTGTTTGAGCAGAGAGTGGGTCGATTTCTGCTGACACAACACTGGAGGGTCTGACAGCGGCAGTAACAGGACCCCCATGCCCGCTGCCCCGGACCATCAGCCTGGCTGGAAAGCCCCGGCCATGACTCCTGTCCTTTTCTGTGCATTGTGCTGCTCCTCCCGATCTGATTGCATTTGACAGCTCTATTATCCTGAAGTTACTAACAGTGCCCTTAGTTGCTGGTGCCATATAGCTTAAAAACAGGTCATGCCTGCCAGTACACAGAAGGTGTTATCTCTAAGGGGAAAATGGAT
>VXAA01005302.1:0-13170 GCA_013399115.1 Anseranas semipalmata
AAAAAAAAAAAAAAGACCAGATTTTATTACCCCTAGGCAAGTTTGCTGGCATTTAATTACATAGTCTTACTGGGAAAATCTTAAAAGGCTCAACATACAGCTAGCAGCCCTGGAGCAGAGAGAGACCGATTTTTAAATCCCTGCAATATTAAGCATTTCGAAGGAATGATTCCTGACATAATGTAGACAGACGGAAGGTACTGCCTAAGACTGCAGAGAGGCCTTAGAACTAAGTCTGCAGCTCCCATGCTGTTATCATGCTCTCGGTAGATTTTCCTTCCCAAAGCCCCGAACCTGGTTAAGGGAGCCAGTGATTTCAGGTACAGTGCATACAGCAGTTTTTCTTGAACAAAGCTTTCCCCTTCCAAAACTGCCACTAAAATAAACAGTATATTTTCAGCAACCATTTACATACAAAATATAAACTGTATTGATTCTATCTTGACTAATTTGTCTGAAACATATTGCTGTAAGTCCACAGACACTGGGAGAGAATTCAATTAATTGCTTCACCTCACTCTTGCATAAATGTGTAATAGAAAGTGTATAGGTGCCAACAGGAATGCCTTTTCTATTTCTATATGTATCTGACTTCTTGACTGTTGCACAGCACAGCTGACATGGACCAGCCAGAGACACAATGTGGAGGACAACTACACAGCATGTGATTTTTGTGCTGTTATCCCCAGCAGTCTATTTGCAGTTTTCATTTGCACTTATGCTCACTGCTAAACCAGACACTTATGCTTGAAACAGCATTTTTATGGTCTTTATCTATAGCACCCTCTGAACCAGAAATCATGTGGAGTTTTTATTTAAGGGATAATTCTTAGCCTATAGCTAGGAACGGTCATACTAAGATGCACACTCCTAAATATTACAGTTTGTCAATGGTAAGTGACAAAAACATTAAATGAACTGTTTTGTATTAGTTTGGCCATAATGATTCATTTCTTGCTTGACAGGACATTGTGATTGTAAGGCCAAATGCAGAAGATATTGATTTTTTTTTTTAAGCTTTTCTTCAGGCCAGATGAGTTTTATTTACCAGGTTTACTTACCACCATGGGGCTTTTTCCACAAAGCAGTTTTGATGATCTCATGACCAGTGAATGACAGCACGTACCATTAGACAACCAGCAAAGTTAATTGTCTTTTAGTATGAGCAAAGACTTCAGCGTTTACCCAGTAATGTAAAGTCCATTAAAACCGAATAAATCAAAACACAGAGGTGAATTTCCTTTCATTTAACTGTGTGGAATGCTAAAGTTATTACGTTCAAATTAGTACCACCTTAGCAGCTCCCACAGAAGTAGTTCTGGGTACAAACAGCTCAGTAGGAAAGCCAATTTAAGGACTTTTTATCCCTTTTCTTGGTCACGATGACTCTTTTCCTCCCTTGCCCCATGGTACACCAGATACTCTAGACATGTTGTTTCCCATGTCTACTCATATTGGAATAACCGTCCTGGAGATGTGCAGTAAACTGGGTCAATAACTGACCTGGGACAAAATAACCCACCTTTCTGCTGTTCTAACCAGAAGACCAGTCCTAATGCAGCCAGGTGGTGATTTTGGAGCAGTGCAGGGGTAGGAATCAGAAGCTCTTTAAGACTGCTCTTAAAACACCTGTATCGAGGCTCTACAGCTTGATTGTCCCCTCTGTAGAGCAGCCTTGAGAAATTAAAGGAAATCATTCTGCTGACAGACAGGAACAACCAAATAGGAACAGCTTCAATAAATTGATAAATACAAATCTTTTCTTTCTGATAAAAATACTTTCATTGGGGTAGAAATTTAATCATTTGCATTTCTTATGTTGCTCTTAGACTATTATTCTCTACCAATAAATATAGGTTGAGGTTTTTTGGTTTTGTTTTACATTTTCTGGTTTTCCTAAAGGAAACAAATTGGATATTGCAAATACAACAAATGTGATAGATCACATTTAACTCTGTCTAGTTATCTGCCTGTTGTTCCCCTGCCCTTCATAATATTTCAACCCTTCTGTCTGTATTCAGCTACATATGAAAGAGAAGTATCAAAGATAATTATGTTCCTTCAAGTATTGTGAAAATCAGCAGTTAGAGGGAAGGATAGGGTATAAACTGCTGTCCTGCTGAGAGAAAGACAAACAGATTTCTGCCAGTACACACTCCATTTGGCAGCAGCTTTCCAGCGAGTCAGCAAGTGCATCCTGGCTGGCTGATCAGTACGCAGATAGTTCCAGACTAGGTATAGCATTGCTGTCTCTCGCCTGCAAGGGATATCATAGATGACATGAAAGAGAACTCAGCTGGAAAAGGTTAGAGACAGATGACACAAATTATAAGAGAAAAGACTTCATTAGTTCAGCTGTTTGTGGAGCAGCCAATAATCTTAGACCATATGAATTACTTCATGCAAGTATGTCGCCTAAAATAATCTATTTTCTAGATATTAATTATTAGGCAAGGTGCAAATTATGTGGCAGAAAAGAAATGTTAACATTAGGAAGACTGAAACTTTTCAGCCATAGCAAAGTTACATTGTAGAATATGATTAAGTTGGACACTTTGTCCTGTTTCTCCTGCTTTTTTGCCTTTTTTCCTGACTTGGAAAGTTCTGCTCTTTGCTCAGCTGCTGCTGCATTTTTATTCTCTCAGACATTTTGTAGGTCACAAGGGTATCATTCTGACTGAGATGTGGTCAGAGAGAATAAGAAAAAATCGATTTTGGAAAACCTCTGTTAGCACTCTTTCATGAACATTTTTGTTATATCCATTGTGAGCTTTTAAAAGACTGAACCTGTGAATTTGCTATTGCCATGTCTTTGTATGATTTTCGTAGGCTTATAAGCTGAAAAAGAGAAGCACAGCATAGAAAACACCCCAGTCTTCATGTGCACTGGGACAGATTCCCTTTTGTATTAGATTGTAATTTAATATTCTGTGCACAGGCATGCAGAATTTCTTGCTGGGCACTGAATTATGCAGAGAACTGTAGATCTGCAAACAGGAAGCTAAGCTTAGAAAGGATAATATATTGAAAGCGCCAGTAAAAAGCTGCTCTGCTTTCTATGTTCTTTAACTCCCCCTAAAAGTCCTCTGACTCTTTCTAGATCTACAGGAAGATATGTGGTACAAATATATTGAAAGGTAAAGTTTTTTCAAAGACTTGAAAACTACTGGTCCTGTCTATCTGCCAAGCTTTTATATGGTTCCCTTCACCATAACACCTTGGAATTTCCACTGATCAGGTCTGAAAAAAAATCAATGTAGAAGATGAATTAAGTACATCTGAGTGTTTGTGCAAGACCGAAAAGCCTTTCGATTCACAATTTCAGCACTGTTTTTTAGTTTCATTCCACAGTAGCAGAGTGGAGGAAAAAAGTAAGGACTTGTGATTAGATAAACTCCTTTTAATTTTTCCATCCTCTCTTAGCCAGATGGAAACCCATGGACAATTGGTTTACAGAGATCTTTATCCTCTCTCCTTCATTAGCACCACGGGGAAGTTTCTATAGTGGCTAATGCACTTACTGACATGGTTTCAACAATTTAATCACCCAGAAGCCTCTCTGTAAGGTCATTCTCTACATTTGTTCCAACTCATTTACTGAGTAGAAAGGTGAACTTTTTCATTCCAGGTATGTCATTATGGAAATCGTGTTAATGAATCAAGACACTGGAGGGCATATGTATCTCTGTTAGTGCAAGATTAATGGAGACTTTATCAAAGAGGATTCAGTCTTAGATTCTTCTGGTAAATCCATGTCTGAAGTTGAACTGTACATTAACAGTCAGGATTTTATACTGGCATATCATCTTCCATCTCAGAGAAACTCAAAACATTTTACAAACATCAAACAGTACACACAAGGAACAATTCTTCTATTACTGAAACACAACCACCTGAGGGCACAAAGAAGTTGTGGCACGCAGTACCACATAGTAAACTGGGATGGAGGTCAGGACACGCACATTAAGAATCCTCTTCCTACCAGAAAGATCTTTTGGTCAATTAACAGCTATTTGTGTGTGTGTGTATATGTATATGTGTGTGTGTTTTATATTTTATGTACAATAATACACATTATATGTGTATATGTTTTATATTTTATGTATGTGTATATATATACACATACATAAAATATAAAACAATTGCTTACCACATATGTAGTATGTAATATTATATGTTTGTTTTGAAGTTCCCTGGCATAGAATCTCTCTTCATTGTTTTATGACTGCAGAGTGAACTGAACAACAACGTCAGCATGCTGTCAAAATGCAAATGTCCACATAGTATTCCCTAAAAATGTGCTACAGAAATGACTCTTTGATTCCAGAAAAAAAAGTAGTGAAAAATATTTCATGATTTAATCAGCTTTCCTGGTCATGAAAGCTTCCAGACACCAAACGGAATGGTAAGAAAAGGGACTGAAAAGAATAATAAATAGTAATCTAGAATTAGTGGGAAGTGACATTTCTAATTCTTCCCATGATAAGTATCATTAATTCTTGTCCCTTCATGATTCAAAAGCCTGAAGGAGAGGAAAGGAAGCACAGGTGCACTGAATATAGGAATTCTTTATAGCTGAAAAAGATGGATAATTTCTTTACTTCTAAGGTAGCTTCAGGTCATAATGTGATTTTGGGCTCTACTTCCATCTCTGTTTTAGAGAACAATTTGAATACATTTGCAATTAACAGAAAGCTATATTCTAAAAAGACATGGTTCCTCTAATACAACCTAATCCTATTTTTTTATTAATAGAATTCAACATAGTGCTATTTGGAATTAACCTTGGTTCTTCCCTTTGCTTTAGTGCTGTATTAACAAAAATTGGTAAAATCGGACTGACGCACGTTAAGAGTTCAAGCGCTTAGGAAAAAAACGTGCTCTGCTGACCTTTTCATTTTAAATCTTTTCACAACAAAAGAAATATAATCAGTTTTAAAAGCTTTCCATATCCAAAAATTCTGCTTCTTTCCGCATTTTTTTTTTCCTTTAAAAGCTTTGGGAACAAAAAAGATTTAAAGTTTGATATTTACTGTAGTTTCAAATAATGAAAAATAATCAGGCAGATCAATACAAAAATGTAGGTGACACCCAAAGACCGGCCTGGATTTCACATTCTGCTTAGATGTATTTGTGTAAGACTGTAACTCTGTCTTTGGAGAAAGAGCAAATATCTTGATCTTTTCTGTAGTACAGCATTATATCATATGTAGTGGATCTGATGAAAGAAATAGGCAGCCCTTCCTAATAATTACTGTTGCACCAATTTAGTTTCTAAATGTTTAAAAATTATTTTATTTTTAATAATTTAATATAATTTAATAATTATAAAAAACTATTAACATTATAATAAAAGTTTACCATAAAGTGACTCAAATCCTCTAATCCTGACAGAAACCAGATCCTATGATAACTATGTCTCTGAAAAGTAGAAAACAAAAAGAGAAGGTATGCACCTGTTCTGCCACATAAATGTACCTCTGTTCTCTGGGGTTGGTGACAGCTGCTGGTAATATACTGTACACGTATTCTAGCCAGGGCTATCCTAAAACACAAATGCCAGGAGGACCATTTACCATTTTAGGATGTACAGTATTTTGCAGAGAACTGTCTGCTCTCATTCCTCTTACAGGAATTCCAACTGTTTTTCACCATAGCAATAATGTACTGACTGGTGAAGGATATATATTTTAGCAGGTTGCCAGAAGTCAGGATGTAACATTAGTAAAAGTACCTTCTGCATCTTAGCAATCATAGATCCTTTGTTCCTCTGCTGAATTATGTGAATCATGCACATACAGAAGCAGAATGATCTATTTTTGCCTGGAGGACTCAAGTAATCTAGTTAGCTGCACATAAAGCAGTACAATGAAAAGAAGGAATCCTAGGGTGAATGTCAATGAAAGGTTAAATCTGACAAGTCTGGCATGCTTTGTACAGAGTAAGTGAAATAGTTTGCTTGAACTACAGCAAGCTCATGTTCAATGGCTTTGTCTTCATGTATCTATTGCTGTGAAAAAACAGCTGGCAGGGACTCCTCTCATCTATATGTGATCACAGAATGTCTGAGTTGGAAGGGACCTCTGGAGGTCAGCTGGTCCAAACCTCTGCTTGAGCAGGGCCACCTAAAGCAGGTTGACCAGGACCACGTCCAGGCAGCTTTTGAAGATCTCCAAGGAGAGTGACTCCACAACTTTGTTGGGCAACCTGTGCCAGTGCTCAGTCACCCTCACAATAAAAATTTCCTGACGTTCAGAGGGAGCCTCCTGTGTTTGTGCCCATTGCCTCTTGTCACTGAACACCACTGCAAAGAGCCTGGCTAAATCTTCTTCACATCCTCCCTTCAGGTATTTATATACATGGGAGAGATCCGCCCCTACACCTTCTCTTTTCCAGGGTGAACAGTCCCAGCTCTCTCAGCCTTACCTTACAAGACAGGTGCTCCACTTCCTTCATCATCTTTGTAGCACTTCACTGGACTCCCTCCAGTATGTCCATGTCTCTCTTTTTACTGGGGAGCCCAGACCTGGACACAGTACTCCAGATGTGGAGTACAGGGGAAGGATCACTTCCCTCGATCTGCTGGCAATATTTTGTCAAATGCAGCCCAGGATATCATTAGCCTTCCTTGCCGCAAGGGCACACTGCTGGCTTATGTGTTGTAGGTTCCCATATTTGACACAGCAATCATCTCCCTTTATAAACAATGGAGGGAAACAAGCATTCTTAAACCTTTTTTTTTTTTTTTTTGTTTTACTTTTTTTTCCAGTCTTAATCTTTTCAGGAGTCAGTTGGCTCATAAGGAATTCCTTAGGGGTTGAACAGCTGGAACCAGAGATGGAAACAGCTGTATCCGGAAACAGATCCATCACATCATAGTTTGATATATGGAAGTCTAAACCAATATAAACCAAAGCCTCATTGTTGTTAAAACTCCTTTCACAGTAACATCTCAGGTACCCGTGTGCTGGGAACTATGTTAATAGAATTTTTCCTTCATTAATAGAATGAAGTCAGTCCTCACGGAGCTGGGGAGCACTGCTGGTAGGGCAATTCCCCCACTCACAGCTGTAAATTCCTGAGAACCATCTCTGTGGATCTAAAGGATTTGTACATCTTGGATAAGAAAAGCAGCGCAAATAACTTCAGAATTTTCCTTCTATGCCTTGCTGGTGCTTCTTGCAGAGATTCTTATATAAAAGCATATGCACCATGTACAACCAAGGATCATGTGGAGGCTATGATGAGGGGTGCAAGGATAGAGACAGAACATCTTCCTTCAGCATTTATCAGGACCGAAGGAAAAAAAAAAAAAGGCAAGTTTATATGCAAATGCAGAAAAGTGGCTAGTGGACCTCCTTTAATCTGTTATAATTTAGGTTTTATGTTTAAATTGTTGAAAAATATCTATCTGTATTGCTTAGGAACTCATCTATTTAAATATAAAATGAGTCTGAAGTTATCATTTTCTGCTATATATTTTGCATTTGTGAGAGTCTTGCTTATTCTTTTCTATTGGTCTTCTGTTCCCATTTTCTTCAGTGCAAGATAAAGTAACTCTCAGCTGTGCTTTGCTGCGATAATTGAAGTAGATTGTGAGTGATTTGATAGATATGACAGAGGTAACCTTCAAATCATTCTCTTTTTTGATAGATACAACAAAACCGCTGCGCATGCTGCCTTAGCTAGGGGGTTATAAAAAGCATACCCCCCTTGCCAATATAGAGTTCACAGAGCAATGTCTTATCAATGCTCACCTCACTGCCTAGTGTTATAGATTATCAAAAAGTGCAGAGGTGCACTGGCTTCTCAAAAGAGCCTGTAGCCCTCCAATGACAGCAAGAGACAGGGACTTCCATGAATGATGCATGTAAATACAATCTGAGAAAGTGAAATCTGGGTCAGCAGAAGACTACTGTATCAATGAGGTTTTACATAAGGCAGTAGTCTACAGATTGGTACCTTTTAGATGCAGGTGTTTAATAAGCCTGAAGACCACTGCAGAGCAGAAGAGACTCTGACTGACATCCAGAGAGCTCGTATCTGCTTCTGTACAGAATGAGTGGGGATACTGTAAAAGACTCAATACAAAAATGCTTTGTTTTGCATGAAGTACTCAGATTCAGCTATGATGTACAAGCAAGAATTCTGGGTATATTAGTCAAAAGAAAATCTAATTTCTGGGTTAGAATTAGAATTCTATATATGAGAGAGCAAATGGGGCAAGGAGGAGGAAGGCAGAGAAAAGAGGAGGCAGACGTGATGCCTTATCATCCATGAATAAAGAACTAACTTCAATTCACTTCTATTCAGGGAACATGGAATAAACCAAACAATGGGCTGGGAATGATATAGGGGTCCTTTCCAGGGCTTTGTGGCAGAGTAGGACTACAAACTGTTTTTTTTTCTTTATATTAAATCAGTATATTTCTTGCTTTGAATGCTTTCTTTGAAATAAATATACAGGCTTACTGCAACAGTATTTGTTTTATAGCTGCTGTTCCAGATTTACAACAGATGATTGAGTACAACACCACAGAAAGAGTCAAGTTGAGCCTCTATTTACAGAAAGTGAACTCACTCTTTCTTTTTTTTCCCTTCTAAAAGAAATATTCCTAATGTGTTATCAATTTATTTATTAATTTGCAACTCTCATCTGCTTGTTTTTCTCATTGGTTTTATTCAAAACAACTGCCTGAAAAGTTACATATAGAGTAATACTGAAGAGGATTAATTGCTTGAAAAAAATGGCATCAATTTTTTTTTTTTTTTGAACCTAAGTGCTGCTGCTTTTATTATGTGTATTTGAATATACTGAAATTTAACTCTAGCATTGGGTGAATCTCAGACTCATAGAGAAGTTTTAAAATAATCATGGGAGTTATTGGAGTAAACCATTTATAACAGATACCAGATATAAACTTATATTTAGGAATTTTCAATTTTAGGTATTTTACTGTTTTATACTTGTTTTCACATGTTTGTGTAAAACAGTTACTGTTATAATTCCCAATGGTATAAGGCCACATCTTCAGAGTGCATTTATTGTCCTCTTGACAAAGGTAGAAAAAAGCTTTTCAGAAGGATTTTTGAGAAAAATATGGTCAGTAATTTGCTCCAGTAGTCTTCAGAAATCTCTGAATACCTGAGAATAAATGATAACAACCTCTTGGAGTCTCAAAACTCCAGAAAAGTAAAATTCCCTTTCATACATCTTTGTCAAGATATTTTTTAGTTTCCCCAAGTAATTAGTGTAGATTTGAGAAGGGAGATAAAAACATAAAGTGGGATATCAAAGCACTCTCTCACACAGAAAAGCAAGTAGCAGATTGTAATTCTATGCCTCTTGAGTACCAAAAATGGACCTGAACGGGGAGGGGGGAAGTAAAAGTGAAGTTCCCAGTCAATCTCTTCTTAATAAACCTGTTCAAAATGGATTTCCACTTGCCAGCAAAATTGCTCATTCTTTTCCTTCATCATATTTCTGTCCTCTGAACAGGTTCTACCTTGATATGTCTCATTAATTTTGTATGGTATCTGCTAACTTGCAACTCTTCAGTTCTGCTCATCTGCATCTCAGTCCCATATTGTTTCAATTTGTTGCCACGAAGCAGGATGTCATTGAGGCTTTTTGGTCTTCACCATCATCCTCTCACTCTCTGGCCTCTCAGCTCAATAATAACTCATTATTGCTTCAATATAGGAACCCTCATCCCTAAAACTCCTCACATTTAAGTGCGAGATCTAGCTGCACTTCAGACATGGTATAACTTTGAAAAAGGGTGAAGCTCCAGATTCCAAAATCCATGCTGCTGTCTAGCAAGAAAGTGTGAGACTAGAAGAGTGATTGAATAACCTAACACAAAGACAAGCAGTACAAAGGCATACCTGCTCATTACAGAAAAATTATCTCCCACAGTAGACTTGCTTAATGCAAGCTTTTTGGCGCAGAGATAGATTCTTCTTCTCTGTTTATGCAAGAAGAGTACAATGGGAGCCAAACTTCACTGGGGACATGGGGCACCAACATGACATAAAAAATCAGCATCTGAAGGAAAGAGCAACTCTCATGACAACCTGTGTGAGAATGATTGCCTCCAAATTTAGTTTCAGTCATCAAGTCAGTCACCTGCTCCTACTTGTTAATATGCTTTGGACTGAAAAAGAAGCATTTTTGTTTCCAAATGATAGTGGATTAAGAAAAGCAGGTGTCTGAGACACCGCAGCTTCCCTTTTTCCACACTTCTGGCTGTTCATCTCATTTTCAATTCTGATAATTAACAGAGCTAACCTCCAGTCAGTACTTTTTTTTCTATTTTATTGTTATAACTGGCGCACTACTCAAGGTTTTAGTGCTGATCACAAAAGAATTGCTTTGCTTCTTCTCTGCCTTATGCCTTTCTCATTGAAATGATACAGGTTTTAGCACATTTCTATTGGCCCAGGCTTCTCTCACTGCTGGCTGCCATCTCTCTTTGCAGCTTTCTCTGCTTTGTTGTGCTGCCTCCAGAGGTATGAGCTCTTTCCAAAGCAACTAAATGCGTTTAGCTGTAGTGAGGCAAAAACAATAGCAATTGGCAGCAAAGGGTAGACAGACTGACAGAGGCTTTTAAATATTATGGTGTTAGAGAGCATACAGGAATTACAGACAGAAAGAAAAAGGAAGAAAGGAAAATACAGGACAGGAGAAAGCAAAATGTAAGACAATGAAGTGGTCAAGTGACAACTTCAGCGTGCTAGGAACAGTCTATTCTATTAGTCACCAGAAACCTGGTTTACATGTAGACAGACAATACTGTCTATAGAATGATAGGACGCTTGTTTCCCTTGTTTTGCTTCCTTTGTCCTCTCTTTGTTCCATCCTCCTCCTCTCACATTTCTTTCCCTTCTTGTTCTTTGAATTACTTCTTTATACTATAGATTTTTTCAGCTCTCCAGTTTATCAGTCTTAGCTTTTTGTTCCTGTGTTTGAAGCAAAGATGAGGAAGAGGAGAGAAGCTATATAAGCTTTCAATGCTGAGGAAAAAAAGTTTGGACTTTGAAGCAGCAATGGAGAAGGAATCAGCAGAAAGAGGAAACCATTTGTTTATTTCTTTAGCTCTGGCATTACGTTCTGTTCCAGTACCCTATTAATTTTATTCTATTTTTTAACATAGCACACATTACTTTTCACTTGTTCTTTGCTCATTTCCAATAGTACACAACGATATGTGAATGACCCTGGCAACATCAGGTCGCTACTGTGCATAAGCCTTATTACCAGGTCTCACAATCTTATCACCATTCTTGTAATATTTAATGCTTTTCTTGAAGCCCCATCTCTCATATTCATATCATTATGTGACAATCTCAAGTTACACTCTTTGAAAAATAAATGAAGGGTGGGATTCATCTCACCTAATTTAATATGTGTAGAATGTAGACATCTACATCTCAGCTAACCCCCTAGGCTGCCTTTATAGTCAATGAAGAGAATTAGGCAATTTTAAAGCATGACTCTTATGATCTATTTTAGAAGTCTATTTTAGGATGAGATATGCTGCACCAAGAAGTGCCTATTTCTCTCCACCAATACAGAGAAAGCCCAGGATGAATAGCTGAGATGTAGGTGATTACATTTGGTCAGATGAATTCTTCTTACCTCTAGGCTTTGCAGAAAAAAAAAAAAAATCCGAATATGTGTAATATGGATGACCTTCTAATCACTATAATATTAATATGCAAAAAAGAATAACCCCAAATATTTTATTTAAAAACATACACAAAGTAAAAGAATTTCAGTCTCTTTGATCTATTTGATGACCAGACACTTTCTGTTGTTGTTCTGCTATTTTCGAATACCTGGAACTGGTATTAAATACTGTTTTATAAATACCCTTCTCTCTAAATCTGTTGTCTCCTACTTCTCCTACCTCATTCTTCACTGACTTTTCTGGGCTTCTTGCATTTTCTGGAATTCACTGTACTGACTTCTGCAAGGGTATGTGGAAGGCAGAAACAAGCTTCATAAGGTTATCTGATCAAGGACCTTTTCAATTCAAAAGGCGATAATAAGTAAAGGGGAAGCGATAACTCACAGTGACACAAACGTGGTAAACAAAGGATAATAGAGACAATGGCAAAGACCAAAAGTCTCCAGCTACTAATTGGTGGGCCATTAAGAAACTCCAGGCACAGTTAGCCTGTGCTTTCAACTGACAAGATGCGGGAAACAAAAGGAACATGAGGACTGGGGATATTTCTGTGGGACTTTGCAAAATCCACCAAGGAATGTTTAGGAGAAGGAAATAAGGGAGGAACAGAAAGGGGAATAGACAGAAATAGGCATAAAAGGGGTTGGCTGCATGTAAACCACAGCTGGTCAGTACGCTTGTCCGACCCAGCCCCATGCCTGGTGCTGCCGCTGGGGGGGCAAGTGTCTGTATCTCCCCCAGACCTGGTGTGCCTGTGAATTCACTTGGCAAACCTCAAGCTGGACCCACCAGCAAGTAGGAGGCCATGAGTCCAGGCAGGGAGAGAGCCCAGGCTGGTATCTGGGGGAGCCACAAGAGTGGGGTGCCTGTGGGACGAGCGTGTGAGTGCTGCTTGTGTGCAGCAAGCACCAGGCTGGACCAGCGGGTGAGGAGGAGGCCTGTGGGGCGGTAAGGGGCAGGGGTGTTGGATGGATGGAGATGCAGTACTGGCACTCAAGGTATCTGGGAATGTGCGAGTGCTTGCGAGCCTGGAGTGGTGCGAGTGAGCTTTCACTAGCGACCTTTGGAAAACTTTAGAAGACAACAGAGATTGTTATAACTGGCTTAAAAGAAAAAAAAAAAAAAAAAGGTACCAATCCCTCTCTTTTCTTTACTCAGAGTTTTTTTTCTCTTGTTTATGCACTACATCTGGCTGCATTTGACACACCTTGTAATACGTATCCCAAATAGAGCTGTGTGCAGCTTGGCAGTTTCACTTCCCAGGGGCTCATGCAATTACAGTCTGTCAAATATATATCACTTAGCTAAGCAACAACTAAGGAGAGCAATAATAACCTACAAATTTTTCATGGGAAAGCATTAGAGAAGGAGAGGCACTATTCCAAGTGACAAAACAGATTATAGCTCCAGGAAGAATAATGAGATAAAATTAAGGAGGGCGTTTGTTTTGATTATTTTGCTAAATATCAGGGGGGGG
>VXAA01005302.1:13213-26184 GCA_013399115.1 Anseranas semipalmata
GGGGTGGATGCTTTTTTCAGGCTTTTTAAAACTGTTCTAGCCTGTGAAGCATATTTTGTGGATGTGTGGGCAGCCTCTCACAAGTTATTGAACTTGTGATTTTTTTTAACAGAAACCTAGGGGAAAAAATATTCAAAAATGTTAATTGTGAGTTATTTGAACTTTTTTGATTGTTTGTTTCTGATTGCAAAGGAGTATTTTGGTTTTGCTATAGAATTAAAATGATTGGGGATGGAAATGTATGTGAAGGGAAGGGAAGGTGGGATGTTAATACCATGCCAAATAATTGTTATTTGTGATGCTTCAATGGTGAAGGCTGGACAATGGTGTGAACAGGGGGAGCAGCACCGCCCTGAGCAGAGTCGTGGGGAAGAGACTGTCCTTACTGTGGACAAAGTTTTAACACTATCTTCCAGACTTAGGAACAGGTGGGTTCTTATAATCTAAGCACTGCTATTCCAATGTCTGATCAGCAGGGTTGTAAACGAAGCCCCCATGTCTTCTTATATGGCACCAGCCAAATCCTGGCTTTTTTTTTTGGACAGAAAAGATTGTGAAACTATGTTCTTTTTTGTCTCTGGGTATTCACTCACTGTCTGCCAAACTCTCAACAGATTAAAGAGCCCTGTATTTTCTTCTGAGTTGGTGTTGGTAGTACAGCTTCACTCTGGTTTTTGGCTTCTGAGAAAACAAAATATGTAGCTGTTCTCTTTTCTTTTTCTTCTTATTTTTTGGTATTATTCTTGATGTGTGCTAAACAAATCACTGGCTAGGAAGAAAAGAGTATGAAACTAGTGTAGTTTCATCTCAAAATGAAAATAATAAATAGTCTGCAAAGGGCAAAGGTTGACTGTTTCTTGCAGAACCTAATTTGCTAAGCTTTGCAAATTAGACCAAGAAAACTGAATGTGTGTGAGGTTTTTACCTCATTTTGTACTCTGCTATTCCATAAACGGTTGCAGGATAAAACTATTCAATTAAGATAAGGTACTGTATATTGTTCAGAAAATATATTATGCCCTTTTGAAGGTAAGTTTCTGTTTTGTCATCTCTTTTTTGAAGTTTTCTTTCTTTTGGAAGAAGTTTCAGCTTTCTGGGTTCTTGCTTAACTCAAAATACTTTTTGTGATCTGCAGTTAAAAAATCTGCATTAAAAACATTGTAACATTAAAATATTATGTATTAGTTTACTGACCCCTGGCTTCAACAGGAAGACATATATCATATTTCTAGTGATAGTGTTAAATCTGTGATATCTTATTACAGAAGCATATCTAAATATAATTGTATATTAGCATATCTTTATACCTATAATTATATGTATTATACTATTATATTATTATATCTTATTATACAAGAAGTATTATACGAAACTTTAATCAAGAAAAGAAAACAGAATACTCTAGTATCTTGATACTTAAGTATCCTGTAGCACAGTAGAGCTATTGTATATTAAAAAGGACATGGGTCATAAGTGAAGATGAAACCATGACTTGAACAATTCATGTTTTAAGCTTTGTAAATCCTTCTCTGTCAGCAATTTATAAACATATATCAGAAGACATTTGCAAGATATATTCCATGGGAACAACTGCTCAATGAAGAAGATACATCATGTCACAGATAAATAAATGCACAAATCCGATCATTACCACCTACAGCTGAGTGGATGAAAAGGACAATAATCTCATCCTACACATTTTTATTTCTCCACATAATTCCAGAAAAATTGCAATCTTCTTATATTCATGGGGTTCCCTTACCCCACTGTCATAATACTGGAGTGTGCACCTGCATACATTAATGTGTTCTCACAATACCTCTCAGAATTAGGTGTGAATGATCAGATATAACAGATAAATAAGAAATTAAGCATCCCAAAGTTTCACAGCAATGAAATAGGTTTGTCCCACATTGCAGTAGCAACTCAATTTCAAAAAAAAAAAAAAAAAAGTCCATATTTAGAAAAGAACATTGTCCTGGAAGGACTGAGCATCCCTGAGCTCAATTTTCAGATGCTCAGTACTGCAAGTAAAATTTCAACTCCCAGCCTTGGCATCACAGTGTCTTAGAAGCTGAAGTGCTTGGGAATGGCATCCACTTGCAAACTCGTTATGTTAAATTAAAGAATTATAAACACTGGAGTGAGAAAAAGAGTTGCACGCAATATCCTACCTTTGCTATGGCCATGCTATGTCAGGGGTTTCGCATGTCTGGTACATCTACCTGAGACTAGAGTTTATATTCCAAAATTTTTTCTGTGCTAGCACTATGAAATCTTAAGCAAAACTTTACCTCTGTCTATGAAGAATTAGCAAAGTCATCCGTGTTTTCCACTACACTGCTCTTTAAGACACCTAAGCAGCAGCTAAGGGAAGTTACTTCATTCATTTTTCTTTCTCTCTTTCTCTCTCTCTCTTCCTTTTGCTTTCTCTCTTTCTTTTTTGTTCTCTCTTTTCCTCTCTTTCTTTTTTGTTCTCTTTCCCCTCTCTTTCCTCTCTCTTTTTTGTTCTCCCTCTCTCTTATTTTTCTTCTTTCTTTCTCCCTTTCTTTCTCTCTTGCTTTCTCTCTCTTTCTTTTGTCTTTCTCTTTCTTCCTTTCTCTCTCTCCCCTTCCCTCTTTCCTTCCTTCCCTCCTTCCTCTCTTTCTTTCTTTCTTTCTCTACCCCCATCTCCCCTCTTTCTTTCTCTTTCCCTCTTTCTTTCCTTCTCTCCTTCTGTCTCTTTTTTTTTAATGCAAACCATGAGAAGGATTTGTTGCAAACTGTTCCTGGGTTCTGGTTCCTCTTTTCAGAACTGTCTATTCTGCATTCTAAAGACACTAAGTATAAAAAATAAAAAATAAAAATAAAAATAAAAGTAAAAAAGAAGCCAAATGCATGCTTTCTGCCTCCCAGCTGAGAACTGGCAGTGCTTGGCCACAGAGTCACAAAATGGTTAAGGTTGGAAGGGACCTCTGGAGATCATCTGTTTCAACCCCCCTTGGTCTAGCAGGAACACCTAGAGCAGGCTGCCCAGGACCATGTCCAGAAGCTAGAACCCTGCATCCCCTTCTGCATAGCAGGACAGCGTCAAGAACAGGAGTCCATGCTAGAATCTACAAGCATGTTTCAGTTTAAAAATCTGTAGGTTCAGTGACAGACTACTGGTGATTATAGCTACAATACACACCAAGCTGAATTAGTGCTAATGTTCTGAGTGGTAAAACTGGTGCAATAAGAAAAGTTATTCTGCTCTTGCTGGTACAACCTTCCATTCCTGGGGAGAGAGGGAAGGCAAAGGTTTCTGTCCTAATCAGGCATCCCAGAAGCAATGTATTCTCTGTTACTGGAGGTTAAGATTAACTTGAAATCTGACAGCAGGAAGCCCCAAGCTCTCTGTCACAAAAGAGATACAGAATTATCCACCACAAAATAAACCCTTCCTCACGCACACAGCCTATCCTAAGTCTACCACACAACTCAGAAAGCTGATGAACTGTCCTGGTTTCAGCTGGGATAGAGTTAATTTTCTTCTTAGTAGCTGGTACAGTGCTGTGTTTTGAATTCAGGATGAGAACAATGCTGATAACACACCGATGTTTTAGTAGTTGCAGAGCAGTGCTTACACAGAGCCAAGGACTTTCCAGCTTCTCGTGCTGCCCTGCCAGCGAGGAGGCTGGGGGTACACAAGGAGCTGGGAGGGGACAGAACCAAGACAGCTGACCCAAAATGGCCAAAGGGATATTCCATACCATATGACGTCATGCGGAACAATTAATATGGGGTGGCTAGCCGGGGGAGGGGGGGGTTACCGCTGCTCGGGGACAGGCTGGGCATCGGTCAGCGGGTGGTGAGCAATTGCATTGTGCATCACTTGTTTTGTACATGTTATTATTATTATCACTATTATTATTATCTCCCTTCTTTTTCTGTCCTATTAAACTGTCTTTATCTCGACCCACGAGTTTTTTTCAATTCTCTCCCCCATCCCACTGGGGGAGGGGGAGAGTGAGCGAACGGCTGTGTGGTGCTCAAGCTGCCTGCTGGGTCAAACCACAACATGAACATTCCCTACTCCTGGTGACTTTACGAGGTAGATGCAACCTGAAGATCTTATACTTAGATGCACAACCATTAATTACTTTCAGTCACACAGCATAATGTCATCAGTGGTTTTCAGCTTATCTTTGCCACAAAAGACTGGGTTTATGGGCAAGCTGGTGGTGTGGGAAAGCTTGGGGAGGACACTGAAGAGATAGAGAAGTCACCTGTTCAGGGTCTCTCAGTTCTTGAGATGGAATCCACTCCAATTCACATGATTAGACTATCTCACTGCTAGTGGATTAACCCAAGAAAAACATTTAAAGCACATTATAGTGATGTTATTGCATATCAAGTTCTCAGGTAACTAATGGTGAAATATGGGCAATATATTTTATGGTCAAAAAAGTCCCACGATCCCTGTAATTTAGTCCACTGAGATTTTTATTAGGCAGAATTCAGCTTGCCCTGTCAGAAATGGGCATGTATTAGGTGTTTATCTGGAGCAACCAGGAGCAAAACAGAAGGTATGTGATAAAGAGTACACAGGCAGAAAATTAAGTCAGATGCACAAGATCTGCACTGCTTTCCTTTTCCTAAGGCTCCAGGACACATCAAAATGCCTGAAGTGCTATGGTCTGTGCCGGCTCACCAGAAGCAAAGTCTGTGCACATAAATAAATTCTATGGCATCACTGCCACAAGAAACAATTGTTGTAGGTAATTTGGCTTACCAATTAGTGTAGGCACCCCACAGAAGTACAGTTTATAATAAGTAATTTAAGCAATCTGCATGTAAAAATTAATGAATAGAAACACATGGAATTGGGATAATTTTTAAGCAAGTGAAGTAAGCTATTTTCCATGTTGCACAAACATAATAAGGTCATTTAAGAAACAATTACAAGGCACCATGGGGTGAATAAAGTATAAAACTAGAATGACTGATGGCCCATATAACCTTTCTTAGTTCCCATAATTGCCTATGTGTTCTACAAAGTTAAGTAAAGGGACACATGCAATTTAGTTCCTCCAGTGTGATTAGCTGTTACTGAGGAAATAGGATGATTCCAGAGCAAGCATTTGGCTCAAGGAATATAGAATTAAATAACAGCTTCTTCATACTGCTGGTAGCATTTTTTTCTTTTTTTTTTAAATGCACAACTTTTTAATTTTTACTTTGAGAAAATGTTCTTGCTCACTCTAAAATGTCCATCAGCCTTTCAGAATCCATCATGGAGTGCTAACACAGTAGCTGTCAGTCAGAACATAATTCTTGACAATTTTCTACCAGATAATTCAACCTACCATGTTATCTTCTCCAAGGGAGTGAAATAGCAACACAACGGGAGCTTAAATGGTGGTTTTATCCAGGGGATTATTTTGCTTGTGAAGCAGACGATTTTGAAAGGTTAGAAGTCCTACAGATGCTTTACATTGTCAACAACACAATGTACTGATAAAAGTAAAGTTAAAGCAGCCTCTCCAATTATCATCAAATAGTACAGGATATACTCATATAAAGCTTCCAAAGTCTGCTAATTTATCCATGCTTCTCTGAGTCTCATATACTTAGGACTACACAATTTTGCTTCTTATAAGGAGGAGTAGATTATACCTTATCAGTTGCTTGGAAAAAATCTTGATTTTACAGTATATAGAAGTCTGACATAAGAAAGACTTAACCATTTTCATATATCACTACTGATAGAAATATTGATCCCATTTTAAGCTTGTTAACATAACTCTTAATTAGGGCTTTTACTTAATGAATGATAGCCATTTCTGTAGTCCCTTACAGTTACCAGATTTGATGCAATCAAACCAGAAAGCTTTGTGAAGTAGAAAAAAATTGTACAGAAAATGTAAACAGGCACTTATAAATAACTATTATGTCCTTGATGTTCAAATGCACATTTTTTAAATAAAAATGTTATTCCATGTAAAAACCTAACAGCAGAGTTGGAATGAAGCTGTATTTTGCTACATTAAACCTGGATGACTTATTTTAAATTAATCAAAAATGTAGAACTCAGCAAGAGAATGCTTATTAAAATCCCCCTTACATGGATATTTCTCATTAACTTTGAAAAGCTGCTTATAGCAAACACTTCTCTAAGCTGAACACCTTTCCATTTTGTTTGAGTATTGCACTTTGTGGTTTCTTTTACAGAGTTGGCAAAAAACTTTAAGATTTTTTTCTATTCCATTGAAAGAACGGACTGTTAAAAGTAGCACTTGTAACCAAATTCATAACTTGTTTTCCAAACAACTGTACAGCCCTTCTCATATTTTTGTAAGGAATGATTATTTTTCCAATTGAAGAATTGAAGCAACAGAAAATAAATTATTTATGAAGAATCCCACTGAAAATCAAACGCAAGATACCTATGCAAATTCCCTAGGTCCTAGTCAAGATAAAAATCAATAATCCACAGTATATTGACACATTATGAGAAGAAAGCTGAGAGCCTTTTACACAGCTCACTATTTTCCAGTTCCAACCAGTTCACAACCAGTTCCAGCTTAAGATTTTCCACTAAGGTATTGTCATGGATATCTCTAAAGTCACATTTATTGAATTTCTTTTTTTTTTTTTTTTTCTGACATAAAAAGCACCTGCAGTGCCAGAGATAAGGGTCTTCTGTCTCTGATGATTGAAAAGGAGAGATCTTAGACAGTCTGGGAATTTGGGGTTGTAGTCTGAAGCCCAGGGAAGAAGAACCTGCAATGTGTTCAATTTTTCTTCTTGCAACTTCAATCCTACAGAATTTTTGAAAGGCAAATTAGAATCTAAGTAGATAGTACTGATCTGGGTGAATTTTATCTCAAGAATTTTGGAAGTCAGTGGACTTAGCGCTATAGATCTCTTCCTATGTATCTCTTATCTCCCAGCCAGAATGCGTCTACCAGTTTGCCAAGAAACAATGCCCTATAATGGCCTCAGGATAATTTACCTGCCACCCCTTGAGCTTGCCTTCCACATGAGGTCACGTATTCTTTTAGCAAAGGAGATTTGCCTCTTATTAAACTGTCTTTTTCCAAGGTTTCAGCTGAAGTAAGAATGGAATTTTCCTTTCATGTTCGGTTTTACAATTTAAGTTCAAAAACATTTAAACCTTTATTCTCCTGAATAACTGCAATCATCTGTTGTCTCTGATCTAATTTGCTCATTGGGGCAGGAATTACCTAAGAAATGTCCTCAAAACCGGACACTGAGCCCAAATGGAGAGCAAACCCGTAAGTACAGCCTGCTTGTGCCATCCAAATCATGGAAGTGTGCCAGACAGGTTGTATGCTGGTAGACACGCAGCTTGCACTTGGTCTGCGTTTCAGGTATGTGGGTGACAGTCAGGCAGGACACAGCACAATGCATTCAAAACCTCTTCAGGGGTGACTCTTTATGAGCAGTACAGACATGTCCCGTGAGCCTGATCCCACATAAAGCCTAAGTCACTATGGAAATATAAAATGATGGAGAGATGATAAAACACTTTTTAAATAAATGGAAAGAAGTTTATCTAGTTCCACACCATATACTTGTGTTTCACACAAACTTTATAATGATTGCTGAGCTGTTCAAGAGAAAGAATACTGGATATAATAATAAATGATAGAGCATTATTAGGTGATGTTAACTAAATGTATAGCAGCTAAATATGTTAGCCAAAGGTATAGCCCTCTGCCATTTTATAAAATAAATCTAAGGTAATATATTTGCACATAAAATAGTGTTGTCAAGATCCTGTAAGAATATACAGGAGGACTTTGACCTCTGCTCTTACAGTCTTTAAGCTACAGGAGGAAAAAACCTTCTGTTACATGAAAATACTTATAATGAACACATTCACCATTTTTTTTTACTTCTTAGAAAGTATTTTCTAGCTCAAGCATAAGAGTCCTTTGGAAAAAAATGTCTTTGTTACCATTACCTACAATGCCTAGTACAATGGGACTGAGACCTCTGGCTGTAACTACAAACAATAATAATGAAGATGAGTTGTATTTCAAGTCTGCAAACACTTTCTGACTCTAAATAATGCACTCTGCAGTATGCAAGTATCCAGACTTTCATTACATAGTCTAAAAATTAATTTATTTGAATGATGCTAAGTGTTCTGAGGGACATTATATTCATCTCTTTTTGAGCATTGACAGTAACAACCTTGCAGAATTTCCCTCTCCTTTGGCATAACAATGTATATGCACTACAACTGCTTCTGAAAGCATAAGATTCTCCACAGGTAATGAGAACATTTCATAAAGTAAAAAGCAGCACATAGGATTATGATTGTTCAAACAATCATCCAAACAAATCAAGCACTCATTTGGAGACTGGTAGTCTCAAGGGCCCCATGCATGTTCTGCAGTTTGTAAATCAGCTCTTACTCTATTTCTGGCAGAAAGAGCAAACAGTTTACCTTCAAGAAGCCTCTTTCCACTCTATTAGGGCTACCAATTCTAGCACCAGAACCAGAGAAGAAGGCAATTCCTGACCTTACATTCTGCTTCGCAGGCCTTGGGACCTTGTCAGTCCCAAAGGTGTAACTGGATTATTTTATTTTATTTTATTTTATTTTATTTTATTTGTCCTATGATTTGAAAGTAATGTGGAATAAAAGAGTTTCTGGAAGAAATGTCTATTCACAAAATCAACACGGGACTAAACCTGAACAAGGAACAAAATCCCATTAAATAAAGGTCTGATAATGGACAAGGCCAATTGAGCTCTGAACAAAAACACAGACCAGCACACTTATCTGCCTCCCTCTTGGAAGAGAAGAGAAATGGTTATATTCAGTAGCTAACTTCCAGTAATGTACAGGTGCCCATCATCATTGTATGATTGCTAACTCGTCTGACAATTAGCCAATACACTGATTTTTATCACTGGCACAACAGGGTCACATTTTCTTTTCCAGCAGAAGCTTTCTTTAAATAGCATCTTTTGGAGACAGCTGAAGTTCATCAGCTGATGACAAGAACAAGACAGTGCCATCTGCCTTAGCAGCAGTTCAGGTAATAATAGCAAAGAAAAGGTAATTGCCGAATTTGAAGTGTGCAGGAGTGAAATATTTTTTATAACTTCCCATTAAAAGTGGATCTATGTGGCACTATGCGATACTTTGAAGAAGCGCTCAACTTTGCTCTAAAAAAAACAAGTCCTTCCCTGGACTAACAGAGGTATTTCCAGGATGCTGCAGTCTAGAGGAGGAGCATTACTGAACTTACTAAACAGATATCACGTTCCCAGGTCCCATGTTTCCCAAAAAGTGTTCAAACTGGAGGAGCACAAAACATCTAGGAAAGGGGATCTGTGAAGTCACTTCTAGGAAGCCCAGTGGCAGCCACTGCAAGAGGTGACTGATGACTCCAGGGAGCAGAGGCCCAGAGGTGTGACCCAGAGGTGAGGTGCTCCAGCCACAAGGGGCTGCCAAGCTCTGGAGGTGTGGGGGGAAATTCTGGGCGGCCTCACAGAGAAGGGGAAAACACTTTCATTCCTCCACACAACAAGGCTGACAGCTCAGGACTGCTCTCCCCCTTCTGAGAGTGTTTTGCAAGTACATCAAAGGGAGAGGAAGGAAAATACTCAAATGGTGATGACAGGGACAGTAATACTACTCCTATTTTTCATTCGGCAACCATTTTGTTTAACACACATAAACATAACAGCAGTCAGGGACAATACATCCAGTCTACTCCATCCCAGATGGATTTTCTTAGTTCTAGGTCACAGATTCAAGCTTTCTTCTCCCACTTGTTTCTTGCATAGATATATCATTTTTTCCCACAGCAGTCCAGGTTCAGCAAGAAGAGTTGCTTGGCACCAGGTAGTCTGCAGTGAAAGTTGGGAAGTACAGGGTTTGCTCATCAAAAGTGAAGCAATCCATTGATCTGAACCTACTCCCCAGGTGCTCATGTACCCTACCACATAAGCTGCTACCTCAGGAAAAGAGCAGCGCTGTTTCAAAGGGAGAAAAAATGAGCTCTGGTCACTCTGGGCGACTCACCTGTGCCAAGATTAGGTTATAGCCCCTAGAGCTGCAGAGGTCTTGCCACCCTTGCAGCTGTGGCTAGGTGGCCCTGGAGAGTGATCCAAGCTCACAAATGTTCCTGCACTTAGATGAATTTTAGACCACAGTATGGAGCATCATGGAAAAGAGCCTGGGTTTCTGGTGCAGGCCTATGAATACTATGCAGGGAGCCAACTGCCCAACTCTGGGGAAAAGCACAAGTATCAACAGAAGTTTACATAAGATTACCTTCAAGCAAAGAACTGTTCTTGGAATTACAGCCTGTTTCTTAGAGATTATCAGTAGTAAAACTCCCGTAAAAATTTAGCATACACCTTTCAACACTATCTTCTAATCAAGCTCCAGTAGTTATTTATACTACTGAATAAAACTATTTCATATTTAGAAGATCCTTTTCCTGGCATGTACACAAAATTTCTTGGACTCCTGCACTGATTAGAATATAATTTCTATATTGGGGATCATTAGAAAAATTAAAACAATGTCTCCTGTAAAATTAAACACAAGCTGCATGGGGACTCTGTACAGCCCTGTTCTCACTTTAGAGTTTGGCAATAACAGTCAGCCCTTTGGGCCAATATCTGTGTAATCTAGATGTATTATTATCATTTCTGAAGTGTCTATAACACTGGTATCTACACACTGAAGTTTGCCAAGAATCTGAACTCCCAAAAAATGCCTTTCAAAAACTATTAAAAAAAATTACCTTATCTACTATGTTCTACACTGGATCATACACTTAAAAAGGTCACATTCTGAATGTGCGCATGGAAGAGACTTCACACAGCAGATATCAAGAGGAGAAAGGCACTACTTCATCTTATTACTGCCTGTATAAAGACATTCAAACTAATTAAAAACATGAGAATTTTTAAAGAAGAATCATGTCCTGCTCTGCTTCTGAGTCACCAGGGTTGAGAACACCCAGTCTTCTGCCCACTAGTTTTAAGTTTAGCATCAGCAAAATCTTTGCTCCATCACAGATCTAAAAATGAAAATCTGTCCTTTTCCAGAATACACTAAAACACATTTTATGCCTGTCCTTTTATTGAACTTTATAATCTCTTAAAAAGTCTTTTTATTTCCTCATCCTTTAAATCAGAACTGGAGAACAGTCTGGGAAAAATTCTATCAAAGTTCATCTTTAAGATAATACCTTTAACAAAGATTTTCTCCAGATCGATGAGAACTATAACCTTCAGCCTGTGATAATGCAGACTGTCTTTGACAGGATTACAGGAACCATGTCTAAATTATGCTTCTCTATGAAGTTGTCTTGGACTGCCACATTCTCTCTGATCCAAATTCCCATGAGCCAAAAATGTCGGATTTGGCAAGTTTGCAGTTACACATGGTCTCCAGCTGTTCTATGATAGGTTAGGAAATAAACTGGCCTCTATCCAGCCCTAGAGACTCATATCAAAAGCTGTGTAGTAAGCATTATATGAGTGCAAACATAAACATTCACATTTTATTTCCCCTTTCTCAGCAGTCCACAGATAATTTTCATATTACTGATAGAAAAGGAAACAATGGCCAGGACTTGAAAAACGAAAGGATATGTTTAACTCAAGCTGAGAACTATATGAAGTCTTAAGCACAGCCTCCTCACAAGTATATACCAAAATTATAGCTATTCCACAGTTTAAGCAATGTATACATAGTTTTCTTACAGAAGCAGTGGTTCAGAAGAGACTCAGCATTCATTAACAAAGGTATAAGTAGTTGTATTTTTGTTCCAAGCATTAGAAGTAGCTTAATGGCATTTGTCAATCATTTAAAGCCACACATAGATTATAGGAATTTGTGTGCATTTTCTTATAGGAAATTAGATTAAGTTCAGTGATATGCTTCCATGACAGGATATATGGTAACTAAAAAAAAAAAAAAAANACTTTTAAAATGAAATAAATGTGTCCCTAATCAGCATAGAAATGAAAATCCATCCATTATCCTTTGATTCTTATCACCAAAAGGCACTATAAATAGCATCTAATAGAAGGCCAAGAACAGTGCCCTCTTGCATGCCATTTCTGAAGCAGCAAAAACCATTGAGTTAGTTAGGTACAGAAACTATCTGAACACGAATCACAAGATTAAATTCAAACCAATTTGATACTTAAATAGAATTTCTGGCACCAGATCTTAAGAGAAGTAATAAGATAGAGTGATAAATTATATCAGAGAGATGACTAATAAGTCTAGAAAAGTAAGTTAGTAATTGCATTAGCACCTTTTGCTAGTAAATCACTGAAAGAATCTAAGCAGATCTTACCATAGTAGTGATTTTGCTAGAATCATGACTGAAACTTGTTAGCTACTCAGCATGGACCAAAAGAATTATATAAAATGAGGGAACTGCACTTCATAAAACTTTTGACAAATAACAATATTCTGACACTGGTATGTGAATGGAATGTAACTGGCTACATTTCAGTAAGATCAAATTTTTATTAAAAGATTTTTTCATCTTATTTTTATTCTACTGTAAAATTTTGTATATCTTACTGTTGTGACATAGTTATTTTTACCAGTGGGAAAATATAACGGATTAAGAAAAGATGAGCTAAATGATAATAACTTACATTTCCAGTAACAAAAGATGTAATTAGAAAAGCATTTGCATCTCAGCTGTCTATATACAGCCCAGCTGAGATAATGCTAAACCCTATATCAACACATGGTGAGGTCCAGACCTGACCCTACCCTAAGAGTTTACGGAGTAGGTGCGGGGTACCGAGGACTACAGTAAGTCGTAAGTGGTGGCTACTAGGTCTCCGCTAGAGACGTCACTACTGTTGTTGACATCTTATGGAGAGTATTATAGAGGGTACAAATAGTATACTACTGGCTAAAACAGAGTCTTAAAATTGATTCCAGGATCCTAGGATATCTATGATCAGATAATTATGAGGAA
>VXAA01005302.1:26196-99800 GCA_013399115.1 Anseranas semipalmata
GAAATGGGAGAGACTCAAGCAAATACTCAACTGGGACACATGCATATGTACCACCAGCCCTCTGCTCGTTCTGTCACCCATATTCAGGTGCCCTGGGCAGGGAGCCTTGTGCACTCCCACCACTGCACACTGCCCCTGAATCACAGGAATTAAGAGACCAGGACCCTGCAAGTGCTATGGCAAGCACCCACAGATCAGCTCACATGTAGCCTAAGTGACTTGCCTGATCTCAGGAAAAAAAGTTAGGGATCATCCTGGAGGAGAACCAGGGATTCCAAGCTCCTGGCCAAAAGAATGCTTCTTTTTGTATTGGAAAAGCTGACCGGCAAGAAAACGACTATGCAGTTTAGATTAGAAGTATCACAGAAGTGCGTGGAAGTAAAGGACTTCCAGGCACAAACAGTGTGTTACCAGCTGCCCAAGAGGGCTCTGGATGCAGTTCATAAGGAATGTTTTGCTATCTCCCTTAATAGATTTATCTTCTGATCAAAAATAAAGAATTTGCTTTCCCCCAAAGGCCAGGCAGACTAGAAGTAAAACACCTTTGTGTGTACTCAAAGGTAAAGGCAAGCACATGGAGCTTTAGCTGATTAGTGATTACAAGATTAGCCCTTGGAGGAAAAATATCTGCAAGATTTATAATGGGGAAGCACTTTTATAGGCCTTTGTGGACCATCTGGTAGAATTTAACAGAAAATTATGCTTGCCTCATAGAATTCTTTGCTGGCACTTTCCATTACATCCAGAGCTTTTTCTGTCAAGGATTTCTCCGTACATTTTGCTGACACTAGGATTCCCTGGGTGAAAGGATGAGCTCTGCACTCATTATAATGGACAGCTCCTCTCCACTCTTTCCTTCTACCCCTGGAAGCCTAGAAGTGACACTAGAAAAGCACATTTTGAGCCATTTACTGGCAAGATATTAAGCAGTTCTGTTCCTCCCTTAACCTATAGGGCAACATACACTGCACAACAATTATGCCCTATAGCTTCTCTTCTGTTCCCTTTTCCAGACTCTTCAAAAATAACAAAAGCATGGCATTGTCCTTATTTGTGTGAATAGGGTAGCAGTCTATTTCACGTTAGCCTATATTTTCAGTACCTGAAACTCCATTTCTTTTTCCCCTTCTTCAAACTAAAGGCTTTCCTTCCTGTTCCCTGCTTGAGACCAGTTTCTCATAGGAGACCTAGTTTGGCACAGCAGTGCAGTAAAAAAGGCATCATGATAGATTCTCTATGACGTAAATTAGAGTGCTGCAGTCCAATCACATCCCCATCAAGGTCCTCAAATGAAACCTCCCACTGAGATAGAAACTATTGGATTTCCATCTGCGTGTCTCTTGCTGTCAGTGGCTATTGTTTAAGTAAACATTGGTTTGTATTACTTTCTTTTTTTTTATTCAATACATGTTGATGCCTGGTTAAAAGGAAAGAAAATTGCAGTATTAAAAGACTAGTATTTTCAGTGTCTTGTGATGTAAATTGCTAATTTAAAACCCAAAATATTGTTAAAGTGTCTTTATTTAATAGCAGACGATTGCAAGCTGTAATTTGCAAGCTGTAGTTGCAGATGGCAATGTTTTTCTCTCTTTTCAGCAGTACAGTACAGTATTTACTGCAGTGATCTGCAGACAATGACACACCAACTGCGAAAGAAATGCTCAGGGGTAATACAAACTATCAGGATTCCCACGAGGTCCAGCATGTAAGATACCTGCCACTAAAGCATGAAATTTAAATGCCAATTAAAATGTTAAAATCTCTTACCTGGTCTCAAAAAACAACTCCTTGCAGTATACATTTTTAGCACTTACAATTGCCAAGTGTTTTTCTAATCCAAAACAACAGCACTTGTTTTCTTTCCTGATTTTTAATCCCTTTGGATTGAATACACTTATTTTCCAATTCAGACCTGGAGGCCCAAGTCTGGATTTGAAGCTGACAGCTACCATCTGGACCACACTAGCAGAAAGGATTGTGATCTGGCACATGTCTAGCATGCCATTCCACTTTTGTACATAAGGACATGCCAAAATACCAAGCATGTAGATTATCCTGCATTTATTAAACAAATTCTTTGCCTTCTATTTCATTTTGTTAAACAACTCATTAATGTTTATTTTTCAAGACAAAAATTATTTAACATTGTCTATTCAGCAGCATTGTATAAAACATTTAAATACTGTATTCTGTAGTGCCATCTAGGGGATTTAAAACCTGGAATAAAGTGCTCATCTGATAAAGTAACAATAAACACTAAGAAATCAGCTATGACTGCCAGGGCAATTTCTTATTTATATCTACTGTTTGGGATTACATTTTGTGTTACAATAGGAATATATGAACAAGGTCACACATATAGTGTCATATCTGTAGAATCCATAAATAGAAGAAGATGTATTATGCTATACTCCTGCTTTATAGCCCAATAATTCACAAAAGCAATCTTAAAAAAAAAAATCCCCAATAAAATCAGTGTCATGCTCTGAAACAGGATTTAGAAAAAATTTCCAACCTTAGTTCAGTTACCAGGAAATATGTGGGATTTGTGTGTGCTAAAGATATTTATATAAAGATTATACACGTTCTTGTATAAAATTATAGGAAACTGAAATAAAACAGGAGAGCTACAGGCACTTTCTTCAACACTCCACCTCATTCTGATTTTTTTTTATCTGAAGTTTCCTGAACTAGATGTCATTACATAGTAATTTCCAGTGCATCACTGAGTAAACTGTCAGAAATTATTAATTTTGTATCAGATCGATAGCTGGAATTACAGAATCACAGAATGATTGAGGTTGGAAGGGACCTCTGGAAGTCACCTTGTCCAACCCCCCTGCCTCTTGTGCTGGCACAGGGCACCAGAGAAAAGAGCCCGGCCGCATCCTCTTTGCACCCTCCCTTCAGATATTTATACACATTGATAAGATCCCCCCTGAGCCTTTCCTTCTCCAGGCTGAACAGTCCCAGCTCTCTCAGCCTATCTGCACAGGAGACATGCTCCAGTCCCTTGACTTTGTGACTTTCTCTCCTTAATTTTTGTGGCCCTACATTGGCTTCTTTCCAGTATGTCCACACCTCTCTTGTACTGAGGGCCCAGAACTGGAAACAGTACTCCAGGTATGGCCTCACCAACGCTGAGTGGAGTGGAATAATCTATAACTCTTTGATCACATTTGCATTCTTTGTTCATAAACAAACCAGCTGTAACAAGTTCACACATTAAATAAGTGATCACTCAAAAGGCAAGTGTAGACTAAAAATTAGAGACTATAAAAACTGGAGAACTACAACCCTACCTTCACTCAGACCCACAGACATAGTTCATTAGTTCAACACATAAAGAGATACCTCTGGACCATCAAGAGGCATCAGCTGCCAAAAAAAATCATTGAAATCAGAGGATAATTTACATAGGTGGAGAACCCAGCTACGCACTCACATGATCTTTTATTTTTTCATAGTCTCAGTAATAGCACATCAGTTTCCAACAATCAGGATGAGAGACAGGATCACTACTTTGCATTTGAATCTCCAAACCTCATATTTTGATATTCCATGGGGAAACCATGTGTGTTAAATACTTACTTAGGTGCCCTGAACATTATTTGTTCATTAGGGTAAGATTCTAAAAGCATGTTAAAAGTGTCCTAAGAACACATACACAATGGTTTTAGATGTGCTTTTTATTTGGAGCTATTTTAGGCAGTTGTCAGCCTTTCATCCTGAGAGTAGTTTCCATATTCAACTGATTGCCCCCAGCTCAGCATCCTGTCACTATAGAGCCTGTCATCTAGATGCATTATCCTTTACATCCTCCAGTCATCCACTTTACATCACACACACACACACACGCACACAAATGAAAAATAATAATTAAAAAAAAAATCATATTCCTCCATTCTCACCTCCCTAGCCCACGTTCCTGTATCTTCTCCACATTTTTTACCACATTGCACCAACTCGGTGCTACATTCAGTGCGTCTTCCAAGGCCTCTGCACTGTACTCTTGCTTGGAAGGACAAACTGCAACACTGCCTTGGGCACTTGAGAGTGCATAAGGGAGAAGGCAATGGAGCCAGGCTGTTCCTCCACATGTTCTGATCAATAGCCGTTGTAGTTTACAGGCTCCTGTCCAATGCAGATCAACGGGTATGCTGTAACTTAATGAAAGGAGAGGCAGAAGGCTCTGGATGCATATTCCTATGGGAAGTCATTCTATTATCTGTACTTAGCCCAGACCTATCTAAAAGGGATTTATAGGGAATGGTGCAATACCTGAAAGCTTGATTCTGCCACCTTGTGAAAAGACCTATCTTAGGCTCTGCCTGCCCCACACTGGCTGATGTTGACCCACCTACCAGCTGATTACTGTGGATTTTTTTGCTTTCTCCTCATTTATTTCAAGGAATTGCTTTCCTAGTCTATTGTTTCCTCCATACCAGTGCTGACCACAGGTGAAGTAGTGCTAATGGAAGAAGGAAGGTATCTTCATTTTTCTTCCAGTAAGTACAGAATGGTTATGAAGATTATAACACAAGAACAGAAAAGCAGTCAATATGTTTGAGATTCTCCAGGGTACAGAACCTGGATTGGCTTGAAAACTTTGAATGAAATAAAGTTTGAAGCAGTGTTGATATAGACAAGGATGCAAAATACAGGCTTTACAACAGCAATTATTTTTGAGGATAACAATCTGTTCACATAAAACACCATCTATATTTAAAATAAGAAGTCACAGGAGATCAGGGGAATTACAAAGCAATGAGACTTGCTGTGGTTTCAGAGAAAGTAATTAAGAGCCTAATTAAGGACAAAAACAAAAGTAAAGCTTGATGGGGGAAAAAACAGCAAAGCTTCTACTAGGGGAAGGCACTTTTTCCTGCTCTGATATATTTCATGTCAGAGCACTCAGACAAGATTCCGTGGGCCAAACTCAGACAGGAACTTGTAAAAAGGCAATTGATCCATAGAAGAGGTAACTTCTATCTCATAGTAGTATAAGGTAGAGGCTTTGGTTTCTTTTGTCACGGTGTACTAGGAGACAGACACAGTGATCCGATGAAGACAGCTTTAAACCTGGGGGTCTGCACTGAGAGGTAAGTTGGAAAATGGTGCATATGGAAAGGTCTGCATGAGAGAAAGCTGCAAAGGCACATTCCTGCTTCATGAGCTTCCGTATCAACGCTCACAGATTAGGCAAGAAACAAGATATAGAGCCAAAGT
Source organism: Anseranas semipalmata (assembly GCA_013399115.1). Classification (NCBI taxonomy): domain Eukaryota; kingdom Metazoa; phylum Chordata; class Aves; order Anseriformes; family Anseranatidae; genus Anseranas; species Anseranas semipalmata. Next base: position 31,426 of record VXAA01005302.1, read on the forward strand.
TTTCTTGGTAGTGGAGAACAATAACACGAGATGCAACAGCCAGAAGCTGCAGCTTGGGAGGGTCAGACTTGACCTGTAAAGCACTTTTCTCTGGAGGGTAGTGCAGCACTCTCTCCCTAGAGAAGTCGTGGAACCTCCATTCCTAGCAGTTTTGCAGACTTGGCTAAAAAAGCTATCGTTGAACCTGCTGACAGTAGTCCTCCACTGAGCTGGAGACTGGACTAGAGGACTTCCAGGCATCCCTTCCAAACAATACCTCTGGGATCCTGTGACACATTTAATGTGCTTTAGCTGCTAATTTGAATTTAGTCTATGGGACAGGAGCACAGCCCATCTGAAGAAAAACAGCCAAAAAAATGTATAATGTGAATGTCAGCTCCTCAGCGTCATTTTGCTCTACAAATCTGCTCCTACTGTGTTGCAGTACTTACTAAAATAGACATATCCAAAGAAGACAGTTTTAATACCTGTAGGAACTTAAAGGCTACTGATACAAACCCAGTATGATTTTCAAGAATTTCAATACCTACCTCTATTTCTTCTAATATGAAGATGTATGCTTCTGAAAATCCCTTTTGGCATCTATCTGAATCTGCAGGAAACTTTTAAAATTTAGCCCTAAATTCTCTAAGCTCCTTTGGAAAATCCCAGCGTTTATCCTTTTAGGATTGAAAAGAATGAACTGCACAACTTGAAGTTAAGAAAAAGTAATAACCCATACGCACAGTATCAGCAAATTAACTACAAACGTGTACTTAACATTATTCAAGAGAAAGAGATAGGATGCATCAGAAAGCTTATAAATCAAGATAGCAATTACTTTCAATACAGTTCTTCCAACCTGATTCTGAAGGTCTCATTTTAAATTATTTAATGGTTTTGATCAGGCCACTGTGGTTTTTTTTCATCGTTCGTTTCGCTGACTTACATAAGAAACATAATTATCGCTCAAATTTATAAAGTTTACATTTCGTCACCTTTTCAATATTATTAAATTAATCATGCAAGAAACACAAGTGCAAAGTTTAGAATGGATCATATTAAATGAATGATAAGACTGAGGGGGGACAACAAAAAACATTTTTCAAACAAAATGGCAAGCTAGCAAGACATCGTGTAAAGCTGTTACCAGTTCTGAATGATTTCTTATTTCTACCAAGCAGAAGGAATAAAACTTTTTAAATAATATTCATAAATCTGTGAGGAAGAATGCAATTATAATACCTCAGAGTTGTACTGCATCTTTCATCAGGCATCTCTGATGATCTTCCCAAACACTGAACTGCACTGACTTTGCAACTCCTCTATGAGGCACTTGTCAAACAGAACTGGGTAAACCAAGGCAACAAGAATTATATTCTTTCCCATGGTAAAGCCTGAAATAGAAAATAAGTTTCCTGCTTTTATTTCAGATAAGTCTTTTGCCAGCTCATGTAAGAAAACTGAATCCCTAATTTATTTATTTTTTTGAGCTTGGTCCAAAGTCTGGCAACATTCCTTGGGGAGAAAACACACCAATTTTACATGACTTTAGATCATCCGCTCTCAGACATTTTTAGGTCAAGAAGGACAAAGACAGATTTGTGTAGCACACTACCTAATAAACTAGCAGCTGAATCAAAGAGCTGATGTGTATAAGGAGCAAGAAGCATCTGTAATTAGGTTGGCAGGGTATAAAAAAGCAGGTTGTCCCTCCAACCTATGCTATAGATAACCTTCTTCTTGTGATGTTCACAGCCCAGACTTCTATCATGCTATTAGCAATCTTTTAGCATCAGAAATAATGCTGGTGATGCTTGTCATCTAATCCTTTCATTACAAGTTAGAGTAGGATCAGCAAAAGAGAATTAAGGAAGAAGTACTTCTCTCAAGTTATCTCCTTAGAAATAGCTGATTTAATCCTAACCTTCAGTTTATCAGCTCATAACTTTGTCCTTCGCAACAAGAAACTACTTATAGAGTATGATATGTTATTCTCTATGATATTTTCATCTTTTGACACATTGCACATCTACACTCTAATGAGACAATTAGAAACACAATAGTAAATTTGCTGCTGTAGCTGAAACATGCTGAATACTTAGAGTCTTGCAATTGAGCAGCTAGCTTGGGACTTCTGCCCCTTGGCTTTTTTCTGCACAGTGCAAGCCAGCCACTTGGATAGGTGAAGCGGCCATTATTACAACAGGTCGAGTACAGAAACCATCAATGAATTAAAGATCTGCAAGCACACGGTAAGTGATATGTAGAACAGCTATTTGCTTAGTTCAGCAGCACTTAAATTAAACATTTCTTACATGACTTTTCTTTCACAGGAAGTGTACTGTTTTAATCTCATTGCCTGGCAGTCCTACGCATATTTAACTCTTTATACCAGCCTGTATGCCAGTTCTCCGCAGCATCCCATCTGTGTGATATTCTTCAAAACACTCCCAGCTTCTCTGCTTCATGCTGCATCCTCATAATACCCAGAACTGGCATCATCTAAGCAGCATGATCCTGAGGACAACAGCCCTCAGACATGGGACCACACATACCATGGTTGTTACTGAACCGAATGAGAAGCAAAAGGATGGCTCGGGTCAGCTGGAGGCCATTTATCCTGGATGCTGACATGGCTAAGAGCTTTGATATACAACTATATGCCAATGCCAACTGACTGGTAATTTCAGAGGTGTTTAGCCTCCCTTTTGGCACTCTCTGGGTGCCATACATGCAGGAACTGTGGCAGTTGTCTCTCTGTTGCTCTTCACCTCCATTTCAACAGGTTCTGATCACGCAGGAGTCATTACACAGAAGAGGAAACAATAAACAAAATGGGCCAAATCATTTAAGCCAATGCAGAGGATAACAACATATTCTAGGGAACACAGTTGAGAAAAAGAAAAAAAGAATCTCCCTTGTTCTCTTTTCATGCACTGCCATCCATTTTCTACTATTACATTATTTTTTTCTGTTCAGTTTGGAACTCAGAAGCAGTAGCTGTTTTCCTGAACTTATTTTCCTTTCATTGTCAGTTGCTTCCTCTGTTTCTTCTTTCTCACTTTTTGCCTGTCTTTTTCCCCATACATTCATTCACTCCCTCCTCATTTTAGATATTCATTTGATTCCTCAGTATCTCTTCTCAATATTGTGTCCCCTTTTTGCCTTCACTGAGCTCTCTGCCTGCTGTTAGTCACACAGAAAAAATCTGTCTCATATGATGTGCTGTGAAAACTTGGACCCTAAATGGATGCATGTCAGTATAAAACCATAGCTGTATAGATGCATATATGATCATCTGGATCCTTCTGTTTAAATTCCATCCCAGGCAAATGAGATGCTGTGATTTCATTTCATATTTTTGCTAAAGAAGCAAGATTACTATAAATAAAGGAGCAATCATAAATGGTAAAAGAAAAATACCCGTTTCTACAGTCATTTTTCTCAGTCAGCTATATGTAAGCAAAATAAACCTGTTGCCTGACACTAGTACAGATTACCTACCTAATGGTCTATATACAATGGGTAAATCTCAGGAAATTATTATTTTGCACCACTAAGAAGCTATGACACTGGTCCTGGTCATTTAAGAAGGCAAGGAGAAAAAAAAAAATACTTCTAAAAGCATAATGTAGACTCTACACCAAAAGGTAGCAAGTAATTAATTGTACTTGTCAGAATTTTGATAAAAGAAAATTTAAATAAAATCTTTAGTACTTTCAAGATGCTGAGCAGTTCACAAAACGAAATAATGACTATCCTCAAAAGCAGCACGCTGGAACACCTACATGGATTTCGTGAAATAGTTGAAAGGTCCTGTATGCTGCACAAAATATCTGCACAGGTACCAAGAAACCTTCAAGATGCTCAATTAATCTGTTTTGGATTGCCCACTTGCACGGTTTTTAAGAATGTTACAATGATTTTTTAGGTACAGACTAATTAGAAATATTTAGTTGATACTGTTATTAAATTCAGAATGATGCTGACAGACATAGTTTTATAATACAGCTAAAATGTAGCAGATACACTGACAAAGACCAGACACAAAAGGGGTGAGGCCATAGCTGGACGTTACAATTAATCTTGAAGTCCCCCCTCCCATGCCATTGGTCTCTCATTCCCATGTTCCTTTGTCTTCTTTATTGGACCAAGGATCTGTACAGCTATGTTTGAACAAGGAAAGGGAATTTTTAAATACACATAGTTTGGTGTCCTTGTTAGCTGGGTCAGCTCCTTAATATAGGTCTACTGAGAAGCTGCAGAAGCAGAAGTACCAACACAACCATGGGAGCTGGGTGGGGATTCCCTGATTGTCATGGGACTGTCTTAGAAGACAGGCAATGTGCATTTGCATCCCAACTTTTAGAGGGGAAATCCTAGCTATTACGTTAGCAACCAGAGGTAAATTTCTCCAACTCTGTTTTTGAACCAGATACACCTTTCCGTGAGTCTAGTATGACTGTCATGTGTTGCACTTACCTTGAGCACGCCCGCTGGATGCAGTTCTGCAGAGTTTTGAATCAGGGACATCTATCTAATCAGTGAGCCCGTGTGTGTGTGTGTGTGTGTGAATGGTGAGTGCCAAGACTGGCAGCTTGGCAAAAGACTATTCCTCCAGGAATTCTCCACTGCTGGAACCCGAGTTCTGCAGACAGCATCGATACCTAAGAGGTTAGACTACAGATTTCCCAAGGCTTTAAACACAGACATCTCTCCCACATCTCATTTTAAGTACGATTCTTTTTTTTCCATGACAAGAGGATTTTTCTATCTTAAAACAAAGAAAAAATATCTTCTTAAAGTAGGCATCATAAACGAGAATACAGACTGTTCTTTGTTCAGTGCACTCCGTGCAGCTAGTGAAGGTACACAGCAGGAAGCAATGAAGAGGCAGCAAGAACAGAGAATATGAGAGGTAAACTGAAACATGAAGGAAAAGAGAGAGAGAGAGAGGAGGAGGAGGAGGATAAAGAAGAAAATGGCACCTATCATCCTAATTATGCTTTGAATTTTTAGTCACTGATGACTTTGCTTCAGAAGCCTTTCTCTGCTTTGTTGTTCTGCTTCTACTGCCTACTCTCTAATACACCTGTTCTATCCCCCTTCAGTTCAAAACAGGGAAAACACTACAGGAATTACCATGTTCAAGATCAGCAGGGACCCACTGTCAGAAAAAAATCTTTAGAAAAATTATAAAAAACAAAATGTTTGATTCAGAAACTTGCTCAAGGAGTTTGATATTCATGTTTCACCTACAGTAAAATTATCTGACATGAAATGCGCTCTGTACTCCTAAGGGCAAATTTATATATTCTTTATTATTGAGACAGAAGGTAATAACACCACGTTTTACAATTAAACTACTGTTTACATGACAATATATTAATTTTCCTCCAACCAAAATCCAGAACATAGATCCTAACAGATAAAGCCAGCAAATGTGGCCCTGTTGGCAAACACTGTTGTTGTGTTTCTAACCATTTTAATTACACAATTTCTTCTGTAATCAAGGAAATCCAGTCTCACCCTATCTGCAGTGCATGATTGGTCATCTACTTACATTGTTTTGTTTCTTATGTTTCCTGAGTGATCCAGTGAATAGTAAATAGCAGATATTTTCTTCATGCATAAATGCTCTTGTTCTAGCACAAATGTAAGAAATTCACAGGTGTTTATGTAATCAAAATCCATTAGTGTTAACTCATAGCAACAGCTATGAAAGAGTGATAGGGACATGGTCAAACCAAACAGCTGATTGCAGTTTGTTCACTTAGAATTCATGAACACACTGCTGGAGGTATTTCAGCACTCCTGACAAGATGTATGTCAGGATCAGATAATCCAGAAAACAAACATGATATGTACCTTGCACCATTGAAGTTGATGTGTGCATTATCACTATGGTCTAGATTTTCAAACATAATTCAAAGACACCAATATGGAGACAGGAATCAAAAATACTTTAGAATCAAGTCTTAACTGGATGGGTCTTTAGACCAGGATTCAGTGGTGACTTCTGGAATAAAAATGGTTCTATCTCCTGTTAAAAAGAACAATTATACTTCTCTGAAAAAGAAAAGAATGATATCTTGCAAGTAGTCAATTAAGGCAGCAAGTATTTTCACTGGTCTGCAGAAAGTCCAAGACAGAAATTTCTAACACTGTTCATAGAGAGACAGTTAATGAGAGAGCATCCAGTTGCAGGCCTGATGAGAATATTCAGCACAAAGCACATCCTTTAAATTTAACAGGCTAAGCACAAACAAACAAACGGCAGTATACATGGCTTCTCAGACAGTAAGATGTAATTTTTTTCTTCTCTGGAAACCCCTTGGCTAAGTTACACAGCTTGCCTAATATTTCTTTGGCTATTTGTTCTGGTATGGACTTCCTCAGCCTTGTTCCTTGCTGAAAATGTCAATTCAAGCAGTCCCAACAACACCATTACAGCCAGAAAATCTTTACCAGAACTAAATCCAGCAACCTTATCTAATTGCAACACCTCAGTCAACCCTTTCAGTACACTCAAGTGAATCTAATCTGGTCCAAGGTTTTGAATACATCCAGTTTCTCTAAGCAGTCCCTAACCTGTTGTTCGCCTACTCCTTGTAGTCCCTCTGCTCCCCGAGCTGTGCTGGTACATGCAGAAAATTTTGCTTGTGAAGACAGGGGCAAAAACAGCATGGAGTGATTCAGCCTTTTCTGTACCATCTGCTTCTCCTACACTCATCAATGGACCCACACTTTCCCTGAACATCCCACTGATTCTAGCATATTCTCTCATTACCCCTTATGTTCCTCACTACTTCTATCTGCAGCTGGGCTTTGGTCTTTCTGATTTTGCTCCAAATGCTCAAGCAGTTCTGTTTGTATTCCTTCTCTGTTGCCTAGTTCCCACTTCTTGTGTTTTCTTGTGTTTCAGTTCATCCAGAGGCTCCCTGCCTAGCCAAGCAGCTCTGCCAAAAATTCTCATCTTTCTGTACAAATTGAAGAAAGTTCATTTCTGAACTCTCGGTATGTTTTCTTTAAAGATCAACCACCTTGCTTATGCACTTTTTTCCCTCATGGCAGCTTCCAGAGGGAATTCTGCCTAAGAATCTGAAATTTGGTCAAAGAAATTGCCTAAACAAACTGAAATCTGCTTTTCTGAAGGCCAGAACATGACTCTGCTGCTTATCTTTCCAGCTTTCCTTCAGACCTTGACCTCAGTCATCTGTGAACAGCCAATCATGTCCACCATTATATTGCTTGACCCCCCCTACTTTGCATTGAAGTTGTCTTAAATGCCCTAAAAGTATTAGCAGCCACTTTGTTGACTTGAACACAGGACAATGCACTGTGTCCCAGTGATGAAAAATGATTCCTACTGTAAAAAAAAAAAAAAAGCAAAGGTGATTAAAAACATTCCAAAACATATAGTGTGTATATATAAATATGGTAAAGGCTTTAGGATTAGCCATTTCCTTTAACACCTACTGACTATTTAAAGCCAAGCAGCCTCTTCCTACAGTCTGTCCCCTTAGGATGCAGAAAGGCTAGAAGAAATATCGATTTTCAGATTTGTCCAGAGCACCTCATTTTCATTTTACTCAATAATAGGAAAAGAGCACATACGAAAAAAAAAAAAAANGAAAAAAAAAAAAAAAAAAAAAAAAAAAAAAAAAAAAAAGGAAGTCGCTATTTTTCTATATTCCCCATGAGGAAATTGAAATATGTCCAGACTGGATGCTACAGTAAGTCTAGTTCAAAGAGGTATGTCTCAGCTTAATAAGGTCCATTTTATTTGCCAGTGAACAGACTCCTGCAGGATGTGAGAGAGAGAAATACTATAATTTGCTCTCCAGAAACTGCTAGCATCACTTTTGGTGCATATTAATGCAGCTCAGTACTGTCAATGAGGTGATTATTTGCTCCCTAGAGAGCTCATCTCACAGAGTTTTCATTTCATGTGGTGCAAGGTAAAAGTTCTGTTCTACAGCTGATTCCAGTAATGCAGTCTCTCAGAGAAGCCATCTCCAGCTCTGCTTTTAGCCACTAATTCATAAAGGTACAGAAACAACACATGCATAACTCTTATCTTTTTATGGGGTTAAATCAGATACTCCTGCTTCTTATACCTGTGAAGCCCTTTTACCTCTTTAGAGGTTTCATATAGGTACTCTTACACTTCTCTGGATACCAACAGCTGTAAAGACACAGTGGTACTGACTTCAGTAGAGCCAGGTTCCCTAAGTGCAAAGGGTCCTGGTGCGCTTGTGTAAGCAAGTTTCTCTGCTTTGGTACCCAAATCAGAGCAGCTCAACCTGGCTGAGATGTGCATAAACAGAATTTGACCACATATAACTATTTTGTTTGTTTGTTTTTAATATTGGGCTGAATAGAGTTACTGTATTGACTGGGGGCAATGGGGACTTAAATGATGCATCTACATTATTGTTTTAATTCAGAAGTATGCATTGAAAGGATTACTTCCTGCACTTTGGCTCAAATCACAGAGGAGACTTGGAGCACACAATCTGGATGTCTTTTGGATGAAACTGGAAGAAGTACTCCAGGAGCTCATCTCATGTACTCCAAACACCAGTGGGCATTCAGTTCACCAATCCAGACTGGTGCTAAGCTGAAGAAATCCCTCTGAAATTCATGCTATGAAGACACCAGGCTCTCGGCACAGATCAGATCACTCTAAAATCTCACTTTTATTGGGATGTATTGCATCCTAATACAAACATAGCTGAACTGCAACAGATTTCACAGCTTCTTGCGTTATGAATAAGTAATATTACAGCTATTATTTTATTCTTTCATGCTACTGCAAGATAAAATCTTGCAGTTAATAGTTGGATGCAGCTTACAATTTAACCACTTAAAATTTAATGAAAATACGTCTCATTTTTTATACTTACTTCCTGTTTAGGTCCTCCAAATTCTGTTTGCAATCATAACTTCTATTATAATAGTGCACTCAGGCCAACGTGAAGATATCTATGACGTCTTTAAAGCAATTCGTCTGTTTCCCAGCAACTGACAGCAGTATTTCCTTTAGTTGATACGTACAGTGTAAACACACTGTGACACCTACTGAAAACCAGCAACCTGTCCAGAACTGTGTCCAGAGTGTATGTGACAGATCCAGAGGATCCAGTCCTGGACTGTCAAAGCAGGAAGGAAGCACACCTTGCCGTGCTAGCAGCTGCTTTAAAAGGCAGCTAGGTGGGCATGTGAAGACAGTCACACAGGATGTGACCAAGGAGATGCATTTTCTTTTCTGCATTTATCAGATTTTTGTGTGGCTGGTTGTGATGCCAGATCACTTTCACAGCCCCTCTTTGTTGTATAGCAAAAATAGTAAGGGTGGCTACCAACACAATAAGCATTTCAATAGAAGTACTAGTTCTTCCAGATTCAAACTTAGGTAAATTTGTTTTTTATATTCTCAGGACTAAGAACATAGCACAGAGATATTTCTGCCTTGGTCTTCTACCTTATTCAAGTGAAACAGCCATTGTGAATATTGTTCTTAGCATAGTTCCAACGAATTTCCTCTGCATGATGACAAAGAACAACCAGGATCTGAGAAATTCTGTATAAAGCCAGGTAATTCTCTATGTTCTCATGCCATTTTCAAAGGGAGTACTTCTGCCCAAAGGTTGGGTTTTCAGCTTGCTATAGAGTTTTTTCATCACCCAAATTATTAAAATGAGAAGGAAATACTGTGCCTTAAAAGCACCTTTCTGGAGGCTTCGTTTTCATACCTGATATAAAATCTTTCCTTCTTGTTGCTGGAACACTTAATAAGCACCTTCCACTTTATATTCCACAACAGTAACTTTGTGCTACCAGTTCCTCTTAGAGGCATAAGATGCTGCAGTAGTTATGGAAACTACCTCTGTGTCCCCACTAGTACACATTTTAAAACAGCATTATCACCACAGCTTTGTGGCATATCAGTTACAGCCAGTGTTTGTATATCTTCCTGTAAACAGTCCCTTTTAATCTTCTGAATGCAGAATCTGTTAACTCCCTCAGCAAAAGAAATAGTAAAAATGCCCGGTCACAATGTCACATACACAAATGTATATATGTCTGCAACCACCCATTAAAAAATCCCCTACATCCCATTCACAAAAGTTAATTCTGCTTGGTCTCAAAGAACAGAATTGATGTTTACTATTGCTACAGATAGACTATAGCTAGGTATCTTCTTCATTTATCTTGTTATTTTTCTAGACTCACCCATCAGTGTGTGCCATTTTAAGAGTAATTAGATATAAAAAAATGCCTCCTGTTCACAACAGCATTTGAATGAAAAGGCAAGCTTGATTCCAGTACACGCTGTATAAATTTAGAACAAATTTTGTTTGTCTAAAAGCATGTTTGTCTACATCAGCAAGCACAAAAGAGTTACCAAAGAACATTAATCCCAGCTCATGAGCACACTGAAATCAACAGCAAAAGGTTTTCAGATCAGATCTCCCATAAGTGGCTACAAAAAATCCTCCCCACTCCACCCCCAAAATTCCTCTTTAAAACTAACCCCTTAGAATAATTATCTCCCCATTGTAGCATTTATCATAGAATGCAACATGGTGATTAGTGATGTGTGTGAAGGAAAAGAAAATGTTGTATTCCTTCCACAGAAGAAATACAGCATTCTTCAAGCATTTTATCTTTTCTACCTAAAAACCTTGGACACAAATGCTATGCCCATTACCCTAGTCTATGTTAGTCACAGGGAAAATCTCCTTAGGTTTTTCTATCATGCTCTTCACTACAGTGCATTAAGTGACCTGATTAACATGTGTTCTCTTGTCACAAAAGACAATGTACATGAGCAATTCATTTAATAGGATTCTCAAAGTACTTTTAATGTATAAATATAAGTGTATTGCCATCTATTTACTTCAGGGAGGAAAGGTCACAGAAATATGCAGTCCACTTAGAGCAAACATGAATTAATCAGCATAGTATGCACTTTGTGTCGTTTGACTGCAGAGAGCCTGCACAGCTGCACAGCTCTATCATTGCTGTCCAGCTGCATCCCAGCTGAGAGACGACAGATCTTTCGGTGATCCATACTTATAGGAAATTCATGCCATAGTTATAAGCTCAGGTTTCTGAACAGGTAAGCTTAATTCTGCCATGGAGTTATATTGTGCCAGAGTGAAGTTACCTAACATCCTTCATCACGCATCTACAGCCTGGACCTTCAGGTGACTGAGGGAGGGCTATGCTTAAACTGCAGCACCCAGTAGCATTTCCTAGCTTCTGGTCCTGGTACATGCTCTGGTCACATCCAGCACACAAGAGCCCCATCTGCTTGCTCCCTGTCTCTCGTTTGAAGAAATCCTATCTATATTTGGCAGAAGAAACCTTCAGTATACTCTAGCCTGACCCCAATTTGGACAATTAAGAGAACAGAGCTACAGGACAGACCCTAGAATAGATCTGTCCACATAAAAGCCCAAAGTATCCTTTGGGATAGAAGAGAACAATTATTTAAGAAAACAGGTAAATTTAAAGAGCACTCTAAGCTCACTGGTTTTCCAAAGCTTTCTGTTCAAGGTGTCATAGTCCCTGTGAGGTATGACAATGCAGGAAAGAACATCTGGGAAGGTGAGATAGAGTCTCCTAGCTAATCAAAGACAAGATAGAGCAAAACTAAATGTATGAGAGGCCTCAGTACTCACAAGTCATTGCTATGGAAATTAACTGCTCGTAAATTGTGCAAACAGAGTACCATACTCCTCCTAACTAGCAAAAATAGAGTCAACTACCTGCAGATGTAGCATACAAATTCTCTGAAATTCAGCTACTCCTCAGAGCTCTGTTGAGACAGTATAATTGGGTCTGATGAAAGACTCTGCCTAAATAATATCCTTGTTACAGAGCTAAATAATATATTACAATGGGCTAAAAAAAATAAATCAAGAGAAAGCAAAGACATTTTCCTTCCACCAGCAAAGCTCAGGTGTTTCTGTGCAAACAGGCTCATTGTTAAACAGTGTCAGCATATTTGGTTTTGCAAGCTTTTTGACTTTGGCTTCTTCTAGTTATCTCATTAGTGAACAGCTCATATAATCAATAAATTGCCAACTGGGAAGCTAAGAGTTTCTTATCCACAGCTTTGCATGTTTCAGTGTTCTCAGAAATATTGATGAAACTGCATCCTGTTTTCCTTAAAACAGCATCTCTCTTTTTGGTTCATTTTAGCTTGTGTATTGCAGCAATTGGAATATTCTTGATGCTGCAAATAGTCTTACTGTGCCCCAAGTATTTTCTCTATATGCTGATAAAGATAAAATAGATGAGCTATATTTTATTTTTTATTTTTTCAAGAAAGATTAATTCTCTCTCTTCCAATGTCCCCCCCCAGTTAAACCTATGGACATGCAAAAAAGTTATTGAAAAAAGTCTAGGATTTGAACTTGTAGCATGTCAATTATTCCAGTGCAATTATCTGTCTGAGTACATCTTCTCATTCTGTCACAATGCTTCACAAAAAGAAAGCATCCCTCTGCAAATAGTGTGGGGTAGATAAGCAGACACTCTACTGCACAAGAACACATTCTTCGTTCACGCCCTAGCTTACCCAGCACTAATTTGTCCACATCCATACTTTCAGCAAGTAGAATGTTTTATTTTTATATAAAACAAAAGTGCAACAAATTCTATGACGCATTTCTTAAGAAACATCTTTCCGTGCTGTTTTCCACATGGCTCTACCAAGTTTTACAGCAGCCATGGTGCAGCTTTATTCAGCTTATTACAAACTGCTTATCCTATTACAAACTGCTTATCCATTGTTCACATACCACCAGGAACTGAGATGCTAAGAGATTCTCATCCAGAGTATGGCATGGTATAGCATTAATGGGGTTCCAGAATGTCTCACATAGAGACATTCTCCCCTTTGTTGACAGAAGAACTGTTTATAATGGATACCAGGGTCTAGTACTATATATTCCTGCATACACTTGCCAAGGTACTCTGAAACTAACAACCAAAATAGGGAGCAAAACTAAAATTCAGTTTACTTTTTACTGAAAGAGACGCCGCTAAAAATTGGTTCTACCTAAAACATTTTTGACAGCCAGTCTGACTACACTTGAAATATGTGGACTAACACTTTGAGCTCTCTAAATACAACCTTTCCAATCAACCCAACTCATTTCCCCATAACAAGAGTTAACAGTGCATCTGGCTAAAATTCCTTACCATCAGGAATGCCTATATGAGTATTTAAAAGCAATTTGGCTCTCTAATGGTGCAAGCTTAATACTCACTGCTTCTTAACATCTTGCCTCATAATAATTCTGCTTTCCCAGAGGTAGATGCCAACATATTTACTAATATAGAAGCATAAGACTCAAAATATTCGATCACATCAAGGTCCATCAGGTCTTAATGATCTCTAAGAGCATCCAACAAAATTGTTTCAGAGGAGAGTATAAAAATGTTGCAGACTGGAAATTATTTACAGTCTACACCAAGTTTCATCCTGGTGTCACATAATAAGAGACAAGTTTAAGCTCTGAAATTGTAGACATAATATGGTTTACAAAGTTCTTAGAATTAACTGTAACAACTCTGGATATCCTGATTATCATTATAAACATGCAATCCCATTTTAATATTGCTAAATTTGTGGTCTCATCACTTTCTGTTGCACTACAGTTCTACCATTTAATTATATTATGTGTGGAAAAAAATTATCAGTTTTCAATGTACTACCTTTTATTACACATTATCTTGCATTGCTTTCTGTACAGCATGTAGACTGTCTGAGTCCTTGTGGAATAGGTTATCCTAATGCTGCTGAAGTTTTATGTAAAGATATTTATTGTGTAATTATTTTAGGAAGCCTAGTGTCTTGGATAGACATCTCTATTATTCTAAATCTAAGTAAATAAAATAAATGTTTTCATTAACGTTCTTTTTGTTTTTGTATTATGAAACAGGAGGAAAAAAAAGCTCTTAATCTTTCTACAGTACTCAGAATTTTGCATACTTTTATTATGTCCCCACATCTCCTTTCCAAAGAAAACCCACAGCCTCTCAATTTTCTTATGAGAGCTATTCCAGATTCTCTATAAATGTTATTGTCCTCCTCTGAACCCCCTTATAGTTCTTTAATATCCCTCTGAGATGGGGTGATCAACCCTGCACACAGTATTATACAAGAACCCCTATTACTGACTCACAGAAGCATTATAATAATCTCTGTTATTATTCTTCATCCTACTTCATATGCATCCCAATATCTTGCTAACTTTCGTGACTGTAGCTCTGCAGTGAACTGACTATAATTATTTCTCTCCTTTTCTTCAAGCAATAATCTTAGCTTAGAATGCTGTAAAGTGTACAAGTAGCTTTAATTTTTAACTTCAGCATGCATGAGTTTGTATTTATTAACACTGAATGTCATTGTTTTTTTGTTATTTAAACAGCATTTTTAGGTCTCTGAAACTGGTCAATCAATAGCTCTCTCCTCTGGTCCAGAAAATTTCTTTCATCTGGGAGAGATTAAACTGACTAACTAGATTAAACTGGCCAACTAGATCTACTTGACAGGCCAGAGTATTATGACTAGGATGATAAAACAGTAAAACTGGTCTAGGGACAGGCTTAGATAATAAGCTTTCAGTTCTCAGTTAAAAAAAAAAAAAAAAAAAAGTAGTTCCCAAGAAATGTAGGTAAATAGTAAATCCTTTTCTAGTTCCAAACATCTGGCATTTGAATATATGCCAACAGAAACACTATACATGTTATTAAGAAGGATATATGCCATGTATTGAGCAAACAAGAGATGCTCTACTAGCATTCCAAACTTGGTAACATAATGGTAGCACAGCATATTATTAATTCATTGCTATGTTACCTTCTATTGTAGATAAGTCTTTTTCAAAGCTAAATCAGAACAGCAATAAATTTGCGTCCAGCACTGATTTATATTCTTATTCTTTTCCTTTTTTTTTTTTCTAAAGAGAAATATTTCTGTTAGCCATCCATTTCTTTTCTTATTTGTATTCTTATAATTCTAGGATCCATAGAAGCATGATTCATCTTCTAAATGTAATCACTTGCTTTAGATAGAGAAAACATTTCTGACTAAATTGTCAGTGCTTCACATCCTAGTAATGTGTAATCATGACTTTCAGAACCATTTGTATAAACTACAAGCTTTCATATAGACAAAGAACGTAAATTTCCCATAACACTTTAAATTTGCATGAAAAGAAGTTTATGGAAAAATGTATTTTGGAGAGCATGTAGTTTAATATTAATCTTAACATAAGAACTCTGTTCTAAATAGGTCTGACTATGCTCTGAAACATTGTGAATACAAAAAGCTAGATGACCACAATAATAAACAAATTCTCTCATTTGTCCTACATACTCTGATCTAAGAGATTTTTTTTCACATGCTTGCCCGTATTAATGGATTTTTCCTTCTTGCTTTTTTTCCAGTGTAAACCCAGAGGGACAATGACTAGGAAGGAGCAAAAGCATGAATGTCATGAATTACCATGTCACACCTCTGGATATGTCATCAGTTCATTATACAGAACTCACATCCCTTTTCAGTCTGCCTCCCTGTGATGACCTTTGCTTAGCCTAAGCATTTTGATCAATTAAAATAGAATGCTTTAATTATTTATTTTAATTGGGGAAGATTAATCTCAAAATTTCATTTTGGGGTAAAGCTAAACATCTCACTTGTCTTACTTTGGGAGGGGGCATGAAAGATGTTTGTTTTGTTGAATAATGTTGTTTGCTTTTATTTTTTTCTGAAGCTATTTATCAAATGCATTAAGATAATAAATCAATATGCTTTGTGGTTTTAAAAACCATTCTCCTGAAATGTTTTGGCTTGGTCTAATTATGGCATCATTTAGTTTCTTCTGGAACTATAGTGCTCAAACTAATTGCATTTACCCTCAGACATAACTTTCCTTCTTTTTGTTTCCATCATTCCCTCCTCTAATTTTATGACTTGTTTTTCATGAATGCATGTGAAAATAGCTTTAAGCAATTGGGAGTACTCAATTCAAAACTCTATTTTTGGTTACACATCATTCTCAGAAGTTTCAATATAGTAAGAAACCTTGCCACATAATCCTTCCCCCACTAAAACTAATCAATGATTAACCATGACCTTCAATCAGACCAGAACTGCATCCATGATTTCTGCACAATGCTAAAATGAAGAAGCAAAAATAACTTGAACAAAATCAGTTCAGGCACTGGTATGGAAAAGAGAGAAAAATACATGTTTTGCAATTATAGAATAATTCTTGCAGCAGCTACTTGAAAAGTTCTAACACAAAACAAGTTGTAGCAGTGACGTAAAAATCTGAAAAAAAAAAAAAAAAACCTTTGAATATAAACAATGTCTCTGGTGAAATTTATTTGATTGCACTCATTTTTTATACTCTTTCAAAATCTTCTGTATAACATATTTCCCATACAATTCCTTTGCCAGTAAATACCTGTAGAATACCAGAGACAGTGGTATTCAAACAAATACAACCAGTGTAGCTGCTAAAAATATTTTAAAATATATTAAAATTACAAGAAACAAAAGCAATGCACAGAAAGAAATATTAAGATGGGAAACATTTACCATGAAACTTTTTCATGAAACAAACTCTTTTTTTTTTTTGATATATATTATCTTCTTATGATCTGTATTTAAACAGACAATATAGATTTTTTCTAGCTGCAGATACGTTATACTATTTTCCTTATGAAAGGCTTTATTAAAATACCTTTCATTATTAAAAAAAAAAAAAATACAAGAACAAAGTATAAACAATCCATGCTAAACGTATTAAGCACTGCGAACTGAACAAACCATGTGAAACATCCCATGACAGACATACACACACATCACAACACCTTGCATCCATGACCCAGTGAATGGCAATAGAGTTATACCAGGGATGATTCAGGTCCAATGAATGATTATATCAATTTAGTAATTTCAGTATGGGAAATTGGTTACTTTCAAAGGTGTCCATTGACTTCGAGGAGGATAAAATTTTGTCACAAGTCTTTGAAGAGGAATGGGAAGGGGACTAGGAAGGCAAGGCACAGGGACTGAAGTTACAAAAGTTATGAAAACGAGGGGAGAGGGGTCTTTCGGCTTAGGAGTCCAGATGATATGAACAAATACCGTCCTCACTTTCTCCTGCTGTAGTTAATTAGGACATCCTAATACTCACCTGATCTGTACACACTGAAAACCTGCACACAAATGAAAAGAGGTTCTTCAAATGTCATTTTGCATCCAGATGGAGGGATCAAGCAGAAGCTCTGAGAAAAGAGGCCTGACAGATCAATCAGTCTTTAATTCGCAGTTTTCGTTACTAAGTATTCTCAGTGAAAGATGGAAGGAAAATCACTGCTGACTCTTGAGCAGGTTGGCACCTCTGCACATGAAAACCTGCTATTTTTTCTTATTCAAAAACATGGTCAGTCAAAGTTATTCCTGTATATTCACTTTGATACTTACAAAGACAGAATCACAGAATCATTTAGGTTGGAAGAGACCTCCAAGAGCACCTAGTCCAACCTATGATCTAACACTAACAAGCCCTCCACTAAACCATATCACTAAGCTCTACACCTACACGTCTTTTGAATACCTCCAGGGATGGTGACTCAACCACTTCCCTGGGCAGCCTGTTCCAATGCCTCACAACCCTTTCAGTAAAGAAGTTTTTCCTAATACCTAACCTAAACCTCCCCTGGTGCAACTTTAGCCCATTCCCCCTCGTCCTATCACTGGACATGTGGGAGATGAGACCAATCCCCACCTTGCTACGGCCTCCTTTAAGGTACCTGTAGAGAACAATAAGGTCGCCCCTGAGCCTCCTCTTCTCCAGGCTGAACAACCCCAGCTCCCTCAGCTGCTCCTCGTAGGACTTGTTCTCCAGACCCCTCACCAGCTTCGTTGCCCTTCTCTGGACATGCTCCAGCACCTCGATGTCCTTCCTGTAGTGAGGGGCCCAAAACTAAACACAGGACTCGAGGTGCGGCCTCACCAGAGCCGAGTACAGGGGGACAATCACTTCCCTAGTCCTGCTGGCCACACTGTTCCTGATACAAGCCAGGATGCTGTTGGCCTTCTTGGCCACCTGAGCACACTGCTGGCTCATATTCAGCCCACTATCAACCAATACTCCCAGGTCCTTCTCTGCCAGGCAGCTTTCCAGCCACTCATCCCCCAGCCTATAGCGCTGCTTGGGGTTGTTGTGCCCCAAGTGCAGGACCTGGCACTTGGCCTTGTTGAACTTAGTTGGCCTCGGCCCATTGGTCCAGCCTATCCAAATCTTCCTGCAGAGCCTTCCTACCTCGAGCAGATCAACACATGCACCTAATTTGGTGTCGTGTGCAATGTCGACATTAAATGATTATAGGATAGCAATGCTGTCAGCAAGACAGTCCAGCATTTTCAAGTTTCTTCCCATCTGAGATGAAGCATTTAGTCTTTTCAATAAGCATAAATGTGAAGAAAAAATTGCAGCCTGAATGATTTTCCAAGTGAGAGCTGATTAAAGCTCAGTATGAGCTCATAGGACATGAGCAGCTCATACTGGCAGAACAGGTGTTCATCTTTGTGTTTATAAAAGAAAGCCAATGGGAAGATACAATGAGGTTGCAATGGATCACTGCTTGAATTAGAAAAAAAAACAGTAGGAGCCTGTAGGACATGGGTTATGTCCTACACCAAAAAGTTGGAATGTAATTCCAAAAAGTAATGCTAAACTGGGTAATATACATGGTCCCCATATATGTTTTAAAGCAGCTCGTTCCAAAATAGCATATGCATTTTGTTATTGCTTGCTAATATATCCCTAGGCTTTTACTGTGAGCAAATGGCTTTTTAAATTTCACTGAGATCTTTTATCATTGCTTTTGGCATTCAGTGCTGCATGAAGGTTTTCTTCAGTCATGTTCACTAGAGATGTTTGCCTTTCCCTAATTCCTCCTCCATCTTCCTACCTCTCTGCTATTTGAACGACCCTGCAATGGCTCTTTTAAAAACACCTAATTTTAAGTGAGAGATCTGGTGTACAAGAGGTATCCAGAAACTACAAATTGCAAGGACAATATCCATTTGTGGCATCTTGGAAGGACCTCTGTTGATGGCTTAAGTATAATGGTACAGTTTTCTCTGAATAAATAGCTGAGGTGCTTTGGGAGTCCCCATAGACACATGCCTACATGCACACCCAGAGGTATATTTTACAAGTGTTTCATTAAGCTAATAACTACCTTAAAATATTTACTACTCCAGAATATTTTCTACCCTTTCTTTTTGCTCTGTGTCCTGTTCATTTTAATGTACTTATTATCTTTTGTCTTTTCTTCCCCTTACCTCACCCCACTGAATTTTCATTTTTCTTTAATTCCTCCTTTTTCCTAAACCTCACAAACCTTGTGCTTATTTTGCTTGCCCTAGTGTGATTTTGCAATGATACCCTTTAAACATCTAGAAGATCAGTGGAAGAAAAGAGAGTAATTTGTTGATAAACAGATCAGTAAAGAAAGAAGAATAAATCATTAGCTAAAGGACATAATTAAAGGGGACATTGCTATAAAAGCTATTATAGTCTTTCATTTATTTTATATGTTCAGTGATAAAAATTTCTCTCCAGAATGTGGAAGAAAGTTACTCCCTTTGTGTGTCCTTCAAATTAATTCTGAACACATCAGGGCACATCCTTGTCGTAGTTACATCAGTTTCATTTGGATAGAATCCCCTGTTTTACCAAAAGCTGAATTTGGGAAGCTATATTTGTGGAGTCTGGTGTCATTACATCATAGCGCCATTGCAAATGGTACAGCAATAGACCGTAAAACACATAGCACAGCTGTGTGTCGACACAAGAGGAATCCATCTACCGGAGACAGTTTCTACCTTTTACAACACTGAAAGCAAAATATATCTGGTGGGTTGAACTTGGCTGCATCCAGGTGCCCACCCAGCTGTTCTCGCACTTCTCGACAGGACGTGGGAGAAATAATATGGACAAGCTCGTGGGCTAAAGTAAAGCCAGAGATCATCTACCTATTACCATCATGGGCCAAACAGACTTGACTTGGAGAAGATTAATTCAACATATTGATAATTTAAAATAGAGTGGGATGGTGAGAAACAAAGGCAAAACTAAAAACACCTTCTCCCCACTCCCCTCCTTCTTCCCAGCCTCAAATGCAGTTCTCCATTCCCAAATCTCCTACCAGCTCCCACCCTACACAGTGCAGGAGGAATGGGGAATAGGGGCTGTGGTCAGTCCATATCACTTATCTATGCCAATCTTTCCTCCACACTTGAGGATCCACACTTCTCCCCTGCTTCACCATGGGGTTCTTCCCACAGGATACAGTCCTTCACAAACTTCTCCTGTGTGGGTCCTTCCCACAGGCTGCAGTTCTTCATGAACTGCTCCAGCATGGGTCCATTCCACGGGCTGCAGTCCTTCAGGAACAGTGCTCCAGTGTGGGTCCCCCACGGGCTGCAGCTCCTGCCAGGAGCCTGCTCCTTCATGGGTTCTCCATTGGCCACAGGGCAACCTCTGCTCCAGCACCTGGAGCACCTCTCTCCCCTCCTTCTTCACTGACCTTGGTGATGGCAGAGCTGTTCCCCTCATATTTTTCTCACTCCTCTTTCTCACAGCCTCTGTGTAGCATTTTTTACCCTTTCTTAAATATGTTTTCACAGAGAAGCCATCAGCTTCATCGATGGGCTTAGCTTGGGCAAGCAGTGGGTCTGTTTTGGAGCAGGCAGGAACTGGCTTTGTGTAACATGGGGGCAGCCCAGGGTCTCGTCTCACAGAGGCCACCCCTGGAGCCTCCTCCCCAGCAAAATCTTTCCATGTAAACCCGATACACTGTGAAAAATAAAGCAACAGTTGGTTTGTCCTGGCTATACCCTGGACTCTCTCTAAAGTCACTTTGAACATCTGTTTTCTCAACATTTGTTTCTGTGGAAGTACTCAGTGAAAAAGCAGCAGCAACCAAAACTTGGAGATAATTTTATAGTAAGAGGGAGAAAATGAGAGAGCTGCAGGATAAACAACGAGCTCAATTTTTACTGTAACTAAGTAAGACACTAGGAAAGGAAATCGTTAAGTATTTGACAGGTCCTGACAAGTGTGAATCTCGCTAATAGTGAATGAAACCTGGGGTACATAGAATTGTAGGAAAGACTTCCTGGTAAAAGGTTCTCATTTGGTACTCAGACTTTATCATCAATATAAAAGTAGTAAGTAGGCATTTTCTGCAAGTAGTTTATGCATTAAAAATTGTCCTTAATTTCAAAGTTATCTGTGTATAAGTACTGAGAAAAAAAAATGGAATTTACTGGAAATATAGATAAAAATATGTTTGATGCCTATAATCAAGAAAATTGAGCAGAATTGTCAACTAATTGTTTGTAAGTCTCTACTGTATCCCTGCAGCTACTCAGAAAGCCAGTTTCATAAAACCAGGTTGGATATATTTTATTCATTTATACATTTTTAACAGAGTATATGAAATGATCACCATAGGCAGAAACAGATTTGAATATTGACTAAGAGTGAGCAGCTCAAATTAAAAAGAAATGAAAAAAAAAAATCAAATGAATGAAACATGCATGGAATAGTGAAATGGTTTCGGTAACGTTTTTTTTTTTTCCAGCAGTGAACTGCATTTTTTACACATGCTTTGCTTTTGGGTGGATCTATAGCGAAAAGAGTTGAAGATAGCTGCCTTCTGTCTAGAGGCCATATTCCTCCTCCTTTAATTTCCCTAGCACTCTGAACAAGAACAGTGTCCCACCTTCAGACAATCGGAGCCCGAGTCCAACTATCTCCAGCAAGGCACAAGGATTTGTTTTGCCAGGGAAGTGGCAGCACGGGAGCCTGTTTTCTGAGATGACACAATGAAGCGGGTAACAAAAGAACAAAGTGACAGTTTAAGACAAAGACAGAACCAAAGTAACCTGGCAGGGAAAAAAACTTAGCTCCTATGGAATCTCAATGACAAGGTATTGAGAGAAATACCATAGGGGACAAGGAAAGGCAAATTACACTGTGCATATTTCAGAGGTTTTAATTTATGAAGCTCGCAAAGTAGGCAAAAAGAACACATTTCTTGTACTTGTCATGATGGAAGCTGATCCTGAGGCAGGATTAACATTGCAAACTAATATCAAATACACACAAAAATCATGAATATTTATGATAATGTATTTCATAAACACATAGAGCCAATAACTGCAATCCTAAATAACCTGGTGCTGTTAAATCTACAAACAAGGAAGTTACAAAGAAAATGATGCAGCATTTCTATATAAAATACCAAATGACATATTCAAACGGGCTGTAAGAATTATTATATTAGGAATAGAGAGCAAATGAAATAAATGTCATCCATAACAAAAGGCTTACTAATGTTTCAGCACCAGACTGCCGTGTCCTCTCAGAAAAAAAGAAATTACCTTGATGGTTGGAAGAAAGCACTAATTTAGTCTAAAACTTTAAGTAATAAACAGAAAGCAGACACAATCATGTCATCAAATAATCACCAGATAGATAAACCAAAACAAATCAGTAAGAAGCATGGCTAAAGAAGATCAAATAAAGATAGACCTTCTGAATGGTAAGGATTTACCAGGGAAAATGTAAGAATGGAAACAGAACTCTAAAGAAAGAGATAAATTCAGAAATGTAAGGGGAGTAGAAGCCCGGTTCTGATAAGCTCATAGCACTTCGGAGGCCAAGTGAAGCCATCATTTTACAAGGACTCCACCCAGTTGCTTTCTGGAGGGGTTGCCACATACTCAACACTTCGGGAAATCTAACCCAGAGGGAGAAATGAGAAAATGCCAAAAGTAGGCAGTGTTTTTCATGTCACGTTAGATAAAACAACAACAACAAAAAGCAGCATCAAAGCAACCAAGAGCCTTGCCTGTGCAGTGAGCTTTGCACAGAAGGGCTTTCCACACTGTTCTACCCTGCCCCAGCAGGGCAAGCCCAGAAAAGAGGAGGTAACAAAAATTGTTCATTAAGCAGTAAGACAAATCAACAGCAAGCACATACATAAAAAATAAGTCCCTAGAATACAGGGAAAAGTCTAGAATGACAGCAACAGAAACACCTACTACAACATACAAATGCACATAATCCCAGGATTTCGGTTTTACATTTTTCTAGATATGTCTACTAGAATATCTGTTTTATCTGTCTGAAGTCACAGCCTGGGGACATCCAAAAGACCTGCAATTCAGAATTACCTGTAGTTTTCTTATCACAGCATGAAATGATCTGGCATCTCAGCTGTTCAAAGAGAAGTTTCGTTTTCTGCAGCTGCATCCTATGTTTATTCTGTATTTTGCTCTGCATCACTACCATCCAAAAAATATCTGCAGCAAAATTTCCCTACACATTAGGTAGTTTAAATTTTGAAGTATTTAAACACATCAGGAATGAATAAATCACCACCTCTCAGAATCACTGCATTTTAGTGCTTACAACATAAGCATGAAATTGTTTGTGTTCAAATAATGGATGAATGTTAGATGATTTCACCTGCAATTGCTGACCAACCGTGTCAAGCCCTTAGACTGGAATTTCTATAGGAAACAAAACACATGATCTTTCTGCTTTCATAGGAATATAATGATTAATAACTTTTTATGAAATTTTAGTATGGTTTCTGAACAAATTTCCTGTGGAAAGGAAATAAAGTCTTGATTTTCTAACCCCCTTGGCTGTATCTATGGTTTATAGCAATACAAGGCAGGTAATTTTCTATAGTACATTTCATACTTGTCAGTGTCCACCTTAACATGCACATATGGCCAAACAGATTCCACACAAACAGTAAATCAATATGACAAAGCTATTTTGAATTAATATATGCTATAGAAAAACTAAGCCTAAGTTACAAGCAAGCTAAGATTTCAGTCAGTAATACATTAGAATATGCATCTTGACATGCCTTTGATTAAGTAACTTCAGCACATTTAGCTGCAGTTCTGAACAAAGAGTCAAATGAAAACTTGCAGTTTTTTAGCAATTTAATCTATTCCAGAGACTGCATGAGTGTAATGTGGCAGTTGCTATAGTAACCACATTTTTCTTGGAACTCAGAGTAGATACATGTGTAAACGATTTCTCCATCTCATTGTCTAAGCTACTGTTGTGCTGCGATGCTGCAGCAGTAACTCACAGTTGGTAATTCTTTAAGATATATTTACAATTTGCCAAAATATCTCTTTTTGAATATTTAATTCTACCCTGTGGTGTTCTGATCTTGCACCTTTTCATAAATCCATTAAGTGACAATTCAGAGAAAGGAAAAAAGTTGAACAATTGCAAAAAAAGTAGTGAACATATCCACTTATAATTTATAAATTATATTTAAATTATAATTTACACTTATAATATATAAAAAATTGTCCACACTTTACCCTTGAATTTTCTTCTGAGGATGTTCTTTGAGGTATAGTTTGGTGGCAAATGATCCCAAAGGAGCTGAAACTGTTAAAAAGTCATTACTTATTGATAGTCACTGCAAAGCATCTTCATTTTGTGCCACATTTTCACTGAACTCACTCTTAATCAAAATAGTCCAGAACTCAAGCCATGTTGGTAATTTACACCTCTGTAAATGCATTAGCAGGCTCTGCTGTTTCGATGCCTGCCTTTCTGATTAACTCACATTTATAAAAGGTGCAGGTATCATTCTACTTGCATTTAGTTGCAAAAGACTAAACCTGCTAAATTTGCTAGAGGTGCAAAGGTACAGTAGTACAGGAACAAGAAAATGTGTATTTTTACATTAGCTAATACATCAACATATTAGTCAGGCAAAATGTAGGGGACTCTGCACTCAAAAGTGTGGTGAAATAAATGGAACAAATTGAGTACACGGTGTCAGGGATTTCAGGGGTGCTGAGTATCCACAGATCCAAGTGAAAAGAACAGGAATTGACGTCAATTGAATTATACCAGCTTTCAGCAGCTGTGAATTTGGCCTGAAGGTGACCTAATATGTCTTTTCCATCTTTCATTTCTGTTTGACAGCTCTCAGCACAACCAAAATATTTACTCTTCTTCACAATCAAACTAAGCAAATAAGTTTTATAGAATAGACCATTTGATATATTGAGGCACTTTCCTGTGTAAGAATTGTCAAAACTTTTGATTATTGATTATCATTATTCAAATTCTGCCAAGAATATTTTTATATTAAAAATTCCCATAAACTCCTCTCAAGTTAATAAGAATCAATTTAAAATTCAGACAGTGTATAATCATTTTGATTGGATGCAGAGTCATCTGTTTATATCTTATCTCTGAGTGAGTTAATACTCAGAGATACTCAGATATTCAACTATAATTTTTGGTCCCTAGATTTCCAATTATAAATTCAACATTTTAATTTTGCAAAGGGTCCTTTCATTTTTAGTTTGTCAGACAGTACTAGCCTTGCCCACTAGTTTTCCAGTAGCAGGAAACAAGAAGCTGAGGCTTAAAATCTGAGTACCATGCTCAGACAACACTCAGTGGGATCTGCTCATGCAACTTTAGGGAGGTTCAGACAAACTCTCAGTGTCCCACGGAGTTTCATGGGTTTCATTTCTAAAAGCTGGCCATTCCTTCCAAGATACTTTTTATGTTGGCTGTGACTGCCTGTTACAAAGCACTGCCTCTTACACAAGAGTCTCAGATTATCCTCATCACTGGAACTCTCCACAGAACTCTTCTAGGAGAGAAATGGATGTTTCACCACTCCTGTTTAAACCAAACCAGTCCACAGGAAATAATTCAAGATGTACTGGTAAGCAGAAAGAGCTAAAATATCATTCTTTACCTCGTGGGAATGAATTAGGCAGTATGGAGTAACCAAGCTGCTGATTTCCTATGTTTATTAAAAATAAAAAATAAAAAAAAAATAATAAAAATAGTTTGATAATCCTGTTGTTTTTTTCAATGTCTTTTTCCTTCTGTTTGTGTATGCCATGCATAATCCAGCTGGGCTGGTCAGGAAAACGGGTTAATCTGGTGACAGCAGCTTCACCATGGACTACTATGCTGGGTGCTCCAACTAAAGATGTGCACAGGGGCAAATGTTCTCCATGCCTCATCCTGACATGCAGCCAGGAGGAGCTGAATTGGCAGGGATACTGCAGGTCTTGGTGCATAGACCCAGCTGGGTGCTTTGGTATCCTTACTATGTAGTTTAAAGCTAACACTAGTGTCTGCAGAAACTCCAAATGTACATGCTTGCAAAGTCATCCGTGTCATAATGCTGAGTAAAACAATGCTTAAATGACTTTAAAAGTCTCTATTTTTCAGTTTTACCCTCTGTAAAAATGACGGTGTTGGCAATGTTGAAAATAATAATCTATTTCACAGACTTTTGGCAAGGAGTAATTAGTTAATGTTTATGCTGCATCTCAGAGACAGCAAGTAATGCTGGTAGGATACATGATTAAGTTTGGAGCCAGCATAAAGCCTCAGGAAGTTTCCCTACTTTTGGAAAATGAGGATGTACTGACCTTGTGCAATGTGACAAAACACTGTTAGTTCCCAATGAGTGATGGATAAGACAGACGTCTTTTCCTGCAAGGAAAGCTGGTTGTGTGCCCTCCCCTAGTTACCATTCTGAATTAAATTGCATTTTGTAATCTACTCATATGCGCAGTGCAAAGGTCAGACATTTCTTATGTTTCTCAACCAAAGCAAACCACCTGTCATCTTTTTCTATTTGATTTACTACATAACAGCTTATAACTGCACCAGACCTTGTGACAATTTCCTGCAAGCAAATTTGCTATTTCTTATCTAATCCAAATAGCAGTAATTGTTTACTGTACCTCTCCTGTCAGACTTAAAATATGAAGCCACTATTGTCAACAGCATTTTGATTTCCACGTAGACAGCACTGTTTCTTAGTATAAAATTTTCATTCAGCAAGCTGCCTGTTTCCATTACCCAAAGTTAAACTTCAGATTACATTTTGCTACTACTTTGCTTTCCCTCATTTAGGGTTTTTTCCCCTGTTCCTCCTCTTGCTTCTTCCTCCTACCTCCAGTATACATGTATCCATTCAAGATTAAGAACTAACATAACATAAAATTAAAAAAAATAAATAAATCCTTGTTTCATGCAAAGAACTCTGGGATACTGACAGATGAGTTAAACTTGAGTTGTCAGAACATTTGTTTTCAGCTTGAACCCAGGTCATTTTTTCCTCTTAACTTAAAATAGTATTTCTATAACTCAAGTCATTGTGGTATAATCCTAAGGAAATAATCAAGAAAGTACAACCAACATCCTAACACAGCTTAATTGCTAGTAAATTGATTTCTTCTCTGTCCCTACTAAATTAAATTGAAGTGTAATGATTTATAGTATTGCCATGTGACAACAGTCAGTACATTAGACATTACATTATCCATTAAGCTCAAAAGATTTTATTTATACTGCTTTGTTTTTCAGAAGCATGTGATGACCTCCACCAGTAAATAAGTATTATGTCACCATAATGGATTCCACATGTAAATTGCAACTCCATCTATAACACAGCTTTCCCCAGCCTGCCCAGTTTTAGTCAAATAAATATTCTTACTAAAGCAAGTAGTCTGTTGTTCCTATTAATCTGTAAGATGGATTAAAGAATCAGATTCCTTGAATGTTAATCTTTTTGCCACATTCTGCTAATATTTTCTGAAGTGTTCAGAGCCCACATGCATTAAAGTATTTAGGCTCCCACATGAAATCAAGGGGCTTGTATGATGCGAGCTTACAGGATTTAGGCTTTTATCCCATTTCAAAAGTGAGTCAGGCACATGGATCAGATTCATGGGGCTTTAGGAGAATGATTTTTTGGTTCTGTCTTCTTTCCAATTCATAGAAATACAAAACAAGTCAATTTCTAAATATTTTAAAGCAACTGTAATAGTGATGTACAGTTCCTACTTGGAAACCAACAAGTTTGGAAGTGGAAAGTTTCACATTTTAGCAGAAAGGAGAAGAAAGATTAAGAACAAAAGGAAAAGGAGGGCAGGAATGATAATACTGCACATAATAATCACACTGGCACTGATATTATTTTGCAGTGAGAATACATTTTCATCAAGCACTTTGTTGTTGTGCTTTTAGTCTGCTGTATTTCTCTCAGTTTGTAAGCACAGGCAATGTAGCCATGATAAAGATGGATCTGTTCCAGGGTCCAGTGCAAGTCAAAGATTAAATGCTATTAAATTTTCCCTCTCATCAGAATGAATACAATATGCTAGCAACCCAACACAAAACCCACTGTACTCAGTCATGCATGTTATCAGAAGGCCATAAACTGTTACCACCAGACCGGGAGTGTGACACTGAATTCCCCTGACTTATTTTGTTTAACCTTTTTAGCTTTATATTAACGGAAAATGGTTTTTGTTTGTTTTTGTCTATGAAGATGCTTTTGCAAAAGTTCTACTTTAGTTAGGGACATATTTTTAGTTAATCTGAATGCAAAACTATTAACTGCCTCACAGCTGAAGTCATCTCCTGCTGGATCATGCTGACTTATGGGGGACCCCATAACTTAGAACAAGTACAACCTAACAATTTTGCTTTGTTTGAGGGTGACAGAGGTTTCAATTGCCACCATAGATAATACCCTTTGGAATAATCTATTTGCCACTTGGTGATCATTAATATACTTTATATGATCTTTACACCATGAATCCAACACCAATGTTTAAGCCATCTTACAGGCACAGAGAAGAGCCTTAAGAACAGCGAGTCTTATTCTGATGTAAGTGCATCTGTTTCGATATACCTCATCACATTTATTTCAATAGATTTAGTCCCAGCATGCCCTTGCTTAGGTGATATCAGAATCCAACCGTAACATAAAAGTGAAAGTATTTATTTTTAATGACTTTTTCTTCCAATACTGCCACAGAATGATAATCAGCATCTGCATAACTATAGACAATTTAAAAAACACATTATTTTTTAAACTGATGCAAGATTTACTTTCAGATTGATGTTTAGAGACTACATTGACCTTAACCCTATTGTTGTGGTAGCTTGTTAAAACTCTCTGGTTCATGTTTTTCTCCTTTTCATTACCATAGGTTTTCTGATTTTTCATTCCAAGTTCTCATTTAATTTTTATTCAGCAGGCTTCTGACTTTCCTCCACCACCTATTTTGCTAATAGCTATAACAATGTTTCACAGATTGCAAAAAAAGCAACAAGAGAGGAAAAGAAAGAGAATTGGCTGCCGGTCTCCTTAATTCACCTGTGAGACCTTTCAGTTTTGGAAGCACATGAAAACCACCAAGGCACCCATCCTTCTGGCAAGACATGACCACTCCCATTCAAACAAATTCTGCTTGCATTAGTGCTACTTCTTGACTTCTGAGGACAATGGTCTAATAAAATCAGGTGATATTATACACAACACATACTTAGGTGATACTATGCAACAACAAGGTATCATGCAGTAGGTCAAGGAAAAGCAATGACACCTATTACATCATCACCTGATAACAGTACACAGCCAGACTTACTTAATTGGTAAAATACTCCATGGCACTGGAAGACATCACATAGTTTGGTTACCTGACTGCCAGGGCTGTGACTATCAGTTTTGCTCTGTACAATGAAGGAAGGCTACTCGACATAGCCTGAGACTAGCAGCATCTGTTTTATATTAACTAATGATATACCAGTCAATAACCCTAAAGTCCCTTCTGTTTGTGAAAGGAAGACTCAGAAATCTTTACCATTTCACCTTGCGAGCTTGTGCTGATAAATACTTGTATTTGCTCATAAGAGTTCATATTGACACTAATGAAAGCTACCAGACAAAGTTCCTGCAAATGAATTGGCAATATGAACAGAGAAGAGTGAGACATCAGACACATCAAAGAGAAATTCATACCTGGCAGTGGTTTTCAGACCTTCTAAAATGCAGGAGGCAAGAGGTAGATACGGAGAGTTAAATCCAAGCCCATTTTGAAGAATCATTTTATCAGAAAACTGCTGAGAAAAACAAAAAGATTAACAAGGATGAATCAGGGATAAAGAACACAGGAATATTTCTCTTTCAACTTTAATCCCACCAATTGCATACAAACATACAAAGCTTTGTAGTCAGACATAAGATTAAATTTCCCATATAATTGCATTCCAGACTACTTTTTTCTTCTTTCTCACATATTCATCCTCTAATTAGGCCTAGGAAGATGACTAAACATTTTTATTTCTGTTACCATGTATGCAGAATCCAGCTATGTGTTGTTAACCACAGATCTTGTCAGATCCATTCTACAACAAAAGTGTAGCTCACATAAATTCTGATCTACATATTTTTTACATTGTACATTATTTGATGGAGCTTAGTGTTTTGGAAACTCTTCATGTCCATTCGCTTTGAGAAAGATAAATCCAGATCCAATGTACAAATTCTCATTGGCTATGCATTTAGTCTTAAAGCCTTCTGCCTATGCTACAAACCAGTATAGCCAAAAATAATCTGCATGCTCTTTTTAGAAACATCTTTAAAACATATGAAAGCCTTGAGAAATTACTATGATTGGAAAATATTTCACTTTTTCATTGTTTCTTTTCCAATGAGTTTCCTTGGGGAAATGCAACTTTTCTTTGTGGACAGAAGTGGAATAATGTAGCTCTAACACTAAATGGGATTTACCTCTTTGAAACAAAAAGATTGCCTTTGGTATGCCAACTCCATAATTGTGGCTGTCAAATCTGAGCTGCTGCCTGAGAAATGAACAGCGGGGAAATGAGGGAAATACAGCATTTTTCAATCAAAAAGTCAGGTTCAATTTCGTTTACCAACATCTCCTTTCTCTTCACATACTTTACCAGTTTACATCATAAACATCAGACATTCAGCCATATTTGCATCTTGTGCAAATTTTGGACATTCCTTTTTTTTCTGTACAACTGCACACACACAAAAACATACATACAAATGGATCAATAACAATACCCAGAAATCAAGGATGTGTGTAAACAGACTTCTTAACTTCTAAAAAAATTATTAGCAGGGTGGGATTCTGGAGCATTTCATACTGCTGTACTTAAAATAGGACAGGGCACTTACAGAATACAAGGTATATTGAATTTCCCACAGAGCTATTGAAGCTAGAATACATTTCTTTGTATTAACTTGCAGTATTAGTTGTAAATACTATAAATACACTGATTTCCTTATGTTTATACTTTGTCAACAAATAATCACATTAGATCTCTTGTGGCTAGTGTATATAACCACACGCAATGGCAGCCATTCACTGCTGAGGACACTGCATTCATCTTCTAAGATGCAGATCTTTAGAACTCAGTGCAGGGTCTTGCAAAAATACTCAGCTAGCACAGACACAAAATGCAATATTGCTGTGTTTATTAGCACACTCACCTTAGTCTTATATTGCCTGTGGAGAAGCACTCATTAACCCTGACAGAGGGCCACACTAACACAGTTATATTGCCTTCCGGATCCTTGATAGTACATTCAAGCCCGATTGTAGTATCCCTGAGCATGTTTGTGCCACGCAAACATAGTCTAGATGGAAACTCCACCAATTAATTGCACTGTTAATTTTGGACAGTTATATTCATCACCTTGCAAGAGCAAACTTCACTTGCACCCACAGATGCCACTCCTCTATATCATTCTACTTTCCACTAGAATTAAATAATCTTACAAATGATCTCAAATATTTCTTTTAATGTTATATTGAGGAACTTTGGCAACCATCACCTTTCTCAGAGAACTTTGTTGATCTTCAAAATTATGTCTATTTGACTGATATAGAGTCAACAGGACCCTCTCTGTGTGCAAGATAATCCCCTAAGTATTACAGCTCCTCTCAAACACTTAATTATCACTTTAAAGCCCTCTTGAAGAGTCAGGTGAATTCTGAAGTGTTCTGTTTGCAGAAAAAGATTCATTTTAACTATTTTCTGAATTATTTAAACAATCCTCAATCTACACCACTGCAATATTTCACTTTTATATATCTAGTTTATCTCATAACCCTTTCCATCGCACTACCCATAAATGCCTAGTAATACCTATGTAGTGCTGTTCAGTGCATGTTTATCAGTCTGTTTTGTTTCCCCTTTAACTTAACTTTAATTATTGGCCAGCTAGAACGAGCACGACCAAGGAAGTAAGGTGTCAGAGTCTTCACTTCCACTTAACTTCTACAAAAATATGCAGCAAGATAGAGGACAGAGTTCACATTAATTTCCCCACTTATGAAAAGACTGTAGCATGAACTCCCATTCATAAACACTTATGATTACCTAACAAATATATCTCCCCTCATACCTATTTGTTGGCAGCGTTGTAGCATGAACTCATCCTCCCTCAGACACAGAGGCTCCACAGCAGTGCTCACTCTTAAGACATAAATCCCTAAGAACCAGGCCTCCTTATTTCCACTGCTCATTGAATTACTTGTGTCACACAAATATATACCAAATGTTGTCTGACGTTGAATATTACGTTGTGTGAATATACTATGCTATTCATAATAGTGCAAGCAGAAGTATGAACCTGAAATTGTGGCATATTATTATGTGAGGGATCACAAAACAAAATAGATTTTCCCAAAATGAATATATCTGTTGAAAGATCTATGGTGAAGTGCCAATACAGACAAATTGCAGGCTGACAAGCAACATATTCACTTCTTCTTGCTTGCTTTGTGGCCTCTAGGCAATATATGAATACAACATCACCAGTCAAGAGAGCAAAATCTGCTGATCGCAGACTGTAACAACATAAGGCAGTCAAACATTCCAGCATCTGCTCTGTTTCTGTGTGGTTGCTGAGGGTGATGTGTCTACATCTCCCCCTTGCTCACCTCGAGCCTAATGACCTCTTAAACCTAAGTGAGTCAGCAGAGTGACATCTCTGCAGAACAACAGAGAAGTTTTTCTGGATGCCATCTCTACTGAAATCGAAAAAAACAGGTCACAAAGTCCCAACTGAACAATTGCATTGAGTTTCTGTTAGATTTAGCATCTGCTAATCTTCTTACAGAACTTACAAGTAACAGCTACTGTTGAGATATATAGGACAAAATAAAAGACATTCAGCTTTAATAGTACAGCTGCAGACAGTACAGGCACTCCCAGCTACAGTTTGGGGATCCTCTCTTGGATTCCCAGTTGGTCTTTCTACACCCAAAGAGAAAAGCTCCTCGCTCTTGGCAAACAACAGAACATTTTGCACGATTTTTGCTGTTCTGCAAATCTGAAAGTTGAAAGAAAAATCTCAACCCTGCATAGTTTTCACTGATCTGTGAAAAGGCATTGTCACATTAAGCTGACTTGGTCTTTGGAGCCTCACAGAAAGAATATCAAGGTGTGGGAAACAGGATCCCTTGGAAAGAATAGCATGCCAGTGGGAAAAGTACGTCAGGGGGAGACTGGTAATTACAGCTTGTCAAGGCTATCTGAAAGGACACTATCTAAACAATTTAGCACAGTAATAACTCAGGTAGTAACACTGTTGTACTGATTCAAATGCCCTCTAGATAAAATGGTTATACCTGATTTACAGTACTTAGAGAAAAAAGCTTACAGTTCTGAATCTTTCTAAGGTTTCCCAAAGTTTCTGGTCTCAAGAGGATCATGAAGAAAGGACAGCCATTCCAGAAATATCAGCAAAATAATATTCTGT
This sequence comes from Anseranas semipalmata, assembly GCA_013399115.1. Lineage (NCBI taxonomy): Eukaryota > Metazoa > Chordata > Aves > Anseriformes > Anseranatidae > Anseranas > Anseranas semipalmata. Next base: position 65,143 of record VXAA01005302.1, read on the forward strand.
GGTATTTTCTCATCACCTATTACCAAATACTTAAATATGTTAACATCAAGTTCTCTTTCAGTTCTTAGTTTCTTCACTAATTTGACGAGGGATTAGGTGGGCTTCTCTTGTCACAGAGAGAAATGTAAATTGGAGTCCAAAACAAATTTATTTTGAGTCAAATAACCACATCCACAATTTACCAGAACAACAACAACAGCAACAAATCCATTTTAATAATCTTTAGTTTCTGTTTACCGGATGAAATATTTCCTTCTTTTTAGTAAATTATATTTGCACAAGCCAAACATTATTATTATGCAACTTTGAATAACTTGGAAAATGATTTTCATAGCACTGATTGAATTAAGGCAATAATATCATCAGGATTTGAAATGTATTTTCCCCTATTGATATGCTTTATGGATTCTGTCCTTGCTGAACTTTTTGGTCATTCTTTATTCAGGTCATGTCAAAGAAAAGAGCAGAATGGACCAGTGAGTAAAAGTACTCTAACAAGCTAAGATAAGACGCTCCATCACTTTGTGATGAAATATTCAAACACATTGCCCACTGGTATCAGCTTATTCATGACTGATTTAAATGATACACTGAAAAATGTGCTTTAATCTTCCATATAATAAGTTTTAAAAAATTAAAACTGAAATCACAGTTTAAAGAAAAAAGCTAGCAGACATTTCAGTCATCACTTACTTGACTGTACATTTTCTGATATTAAATGTCTGGTTTCATTAAAGAACTTAATACAGCTGCAAGTGTAATGCACTTTATGATCTAGAGTCAATAATTTGTAAGCTACTGAATATCTTGGTGGGTATTGATGTCATTACCCTTCACATTAAAAGAACAACGTTCTTCCCAATTATTTTTCACCTGTAAAGAACTTGCCAACAAAACTGAAAAGAATATATGTCATTAACCCGTTGTCTGTCACTTTAAGCATCATTCTTTAAAATTGAAATGAGAATATTTAGAATAGCTACTGATTCAAAATAATGTACCTGACTTTGAATACCCTTCTGCCACTTAATTATTTTTTCTGTAACATATATTTGGCACACAGAATGACTTCTACACCACAGGTTTAATCAATGCCAATAAAAATATATGAGTGCAAAGGATTAGTGTACATGGACAACAGAACTACATACAGAACTGACTGTTCAAACAGACTTTTTTTCTCTATGAAATATCTCCATTTTAATGAGAGTTTTGGACTTCTGTATTTTAATAAATTCTTTTCCTCTTGAACTATAGTTAAAACAGAGAGAAGTTAACTCTGGAATTTACTATGACCCTGAGAGAAACTGGATAAACTTTGCTTGCCAATTTATCACTGAATATGTTAGTTTTGCCAAACTCCATTTCTCTTTTTATTTAGTTGGATGAACAGAATAATTTTTTAAAGCATTAATTTCTGTGGACAACACAGTCAAACAATTAGCATTTACCTGCCTCCATTAGGTCACTGGTATGTACACGTTGTTCCTTCCTGTTAATTAGGAGTTTTCTATATGAATGAATCAAATGGCAATCATTGATAATTATTCAAGCATGAAACTGACAGACAGAGATTTGCAAGTTACGACTCCATCCCACTAGTCTCATTTGCTCATTGATTTGCTAAAATTTCATGGAAGGGACAATAAAATCTAAGGCCCACAAAGCTCAACACTGTCTTCATGAGAAAATCAGTCATATGTGTTTATTAAGTATTTGGTAGTATATATTTTTTTCAAATACAAGAAAGGGGATTACATCAGAACTAGGGAAAACCATTTCAGAAACAGACTAAAAGCAAGGGCATTAGAACCAAAGGAATCCTATTGGCACACAGAGCTTTTCATTTCTGCATTTGCCAGATAGCTCAGAGCAGCCCTGACTCAAAGATGTTTACCCGGAGCAACCACTTACAATGTAAAATCAATTGGCAATGTCTTTCAGTTCTCTTTCTAATATGCAGAAAAACTGCCGTGTATTTAACATCCATGCTAGTAATGGATACAAACACAGAAATCAAGGTCTGAAGAGATAGGAGATGAACCTGACTCTGATTCCTGAAGATGATCTCCACAGATCCAAGTTAAAAAAAGCTGAGTGAAAAGGCTGGTCTTTTCCAAACAGCTTCACAGACGTATTAACTCTTCTTCAGGTTTAAAATACAAAACTCTTGTACAAGGCTCTTGTACTACAGCTTTCTATTTTTCCAATTATATGAGATTACTTTTTTTTAAAAGATGTAACTGTCCATAAATTTTGCATCATTTATTGCCCCAAATCATTGTGATAATGTTACCACTTGAAATAGATGAAAAGGACATTGCCAGAAAGTATATTCAGTCATTTGCCTTGGCAATGCCATATTCTGTTGAGCAGCATGGACTCCATTTTCCAAATCTTAAAGAATCCTTAAGTTGATTAAAGAATGACTAAGTAAAAGCAGCTCTACATCCTTATATAACTCAGTGGATTTGGGTATATTTTCTGTTTTGGGGACAATGACATGTGCACATCTTGTGAAAGGAATAACAATAACAATAGAAATATTCTAAGTGTTCCTTTCTGAAAAATCCATTGCAGATTTGAAACAAAGGTTTTAACTTTCTAATTTTACCTGATAGTGTGTATTCTTTGTGCGCTAAATGCTCGATTATACTTAAAACTGTGTTTTCAATTATGTGATTACTTTATGCATTTGTGTAGCCCCATTGAGCTTCACAGGATTACTCAAGCAGAGAAAAGTTTCCAGAATTACAGCCCAGACTTGTCGATAAGGTTTTTCAGTAAAAAAACACACTTTGTTTCACAGTTCATTCATTCATTGAGGAATGTGGAGTTGTAAGTATTTTAGTTTTTTAATTACAGTACATTATAAAATAATAAAGATAATATTTTCCTGGAAACTGAGTGTTTATCTCCATTCCATAATTTTACAAGGATAGAAATGTCACTGTCTCTTCAAAAATGGCATTTCTGAATTGGTTTCTATGAAAGTAATCACTGAACATTACTCTGAATCATGACAAATTAAAGTAAATCATCCGTTAGAATGAGTAAGACCCAAAGTTTCTCAGAACACACCACAGAAATACACAGTGATTTTACAATTTCTGGAGAAACAAAAAGAGTTTCACTTTCAGGAAGTGCATTTGCCTTCTCTTGGACAAAATGTACACTTCCATTGAAAAGAGCAATCTTGTTCAACCAGTTTAAATTCAGTCTTCTCTGTATGTTAAAATTTGTGCCATCATTTTTAAACACATTTCTCACAGAAATAAGTCAGATAATGGTCTGACAAGGCAGTAAATTTTTTACAGTATTTTCTAAGTTACTGATGCAACATGAATGTGCACAACAAAGTAGAAGTGCTAATATCACAAATATACAGTGTCAGAATAAACTGACACAAAAGGAAAATTCCATACTACCTCCATTGCCTCAGTCTAATTTGGGAGGCTAGGTAAATTTTTACCACATGATCTTCTTCAAATCTCATTTCAAACTGAGGTCATATCCTATTCTTTTTTCATGCAACTAGTATGATTTGAACTGATATGGAAACATCACAATTTCTTTGAGCTGAGCTCTGTCCTGAGATTATAGAAAGAATGCTTTTGTGTCCCTACATTTTCTTTTTGATCTGCTATTTGCAGTTTTATACACCCATGTTCTAGAGTGAACTCTGAATCAACTGTCCTGGTATTGTTAAAATCTGTTACAAATACTTCATTACAGATGGAAATCATGCTTACACCCATAAAAGAAACATATGAAAAGTGGAAAGACCTTGACTTGCAGTTAAATTTCTTGACTGAAAACCGGTAGATTTATATTCATTTCTGGCTCTGATGGACATCTTTTGAGTCATTTAATCTTTCTGTAACTCAGGTGTAATACATCCTTTTATAGCTCTTACCTAGAACACAAAGTTCCTTCAATCAGTTCCTTCAAAGTTTCTTTGCTCCTTACTTTTTATATGTACAAAAATTTGTAGGCCAAATTCTTGTTTGCTCTTTCTAGACACCACCATAACAAAAAAAAAAAAAANTCTCAGAAGCAATCTAAGACAATTTTGGTCTCTTCACCTTCCACATGAACTGACATTGTGGACAATGGATAGAATGTTTACCTCTATGAAGTTAATGGTTAAGCTACTCTTGCCTTCAACAGAGAGCATGATTTCACTGAAGGTGTTTGCAAAGGATCAATTAACTGGATTTTCTGCTTTGCTTTTCTCATCTTAATCTGCCTGCAGTAGCTGTAGCACTGTTATTTGTGGATCAAGAGAGTATGAGCTTGCTCCTGCTTGCACTGAGCCAAGTCTCTCAAGGGGTCCAGTGGGAACATAACAAAGCTGTTGTCAAATTCAAGCTACAAAATTAATGATGGATAGTTATTAAGAGCTACATGCAAACACACAAGTAGGAAAATGCCAAATCCATCTTCAGCCTGATTCAAAGAATTGCACCTATCAAAGCTAACTTAGTGATTGACAATTCACTTTATCAATTAAAACAAAAAAGTCGGAATCGTTATATTCAAGAACTATCATCAACTGATGCTGATCTTCAGATCAAGACAATATCATCTTATTTAGATGCATCTCTAAAGTGATTAGGTTGGGTTGTATAACCAAGAGATTATGCTGCTGTACTGATACTCAGCCAAACACTTAATTTTCAGAAAATCAGCCTGTCATTCAAGCATCCAGTTAATTTTCAGGTATCAATCAATTTACATTGAGCACATTTTAGTGAGTACATAGAGTACAGTTCAGCTATACAACACCCTCAACCTTTACTTAGTATTTCTGAAGACCAATGTATTCTAAACACTTTTGTAGAGGTTTTTGATTGGGAAGGGACATAGCACACTAGATGTTGTACAGCCTTCTTATTTCAGCATCTTCCAATATGTAGATATAGTCTTTCTCTTAGCATTGTCAATGTCAGAATCTCATGATTACATTTGAAAGAAGTAGTTTTCTGTAACAGTAGAATAATGAAGTCAATGTTCACTTCACAAATGGATCTTGAATTCAAGTGTTTCACTATAGACATAAAGGGTGTTACCTCTGCCTAAGGACTGACTTTCAAATCAGAGACAGTAACTATTTGTTCGCTCATGTAATTAACAAACCATATATGGGAACTTTAATGAATGCTGTTCTCAACAATACCATTGTAAGGAAAGCTAATTATTTTTAACACAACGTGAATGTTAATGGATATTTGAGTAATCCTACACACCTTAGTGAAAGCTTACAGGTAGATCTTAATACACGGAGAAGCAAATTCGATTGAAGAAAGGCTTCACTCCAGTGTCTGACATTCAGAAAAACTACAACTGTCTGAGAACTTGGACTGTCCCCGAGTCCTCTTCAGCCATACCAGTATACTGTGATGGAAAATATCCTTAGAGATCTGCTGAAGGGCATGAAACTTCAAGTCTACAGAAACAGCATCAGTACAGCTTATTTTCTACAGTTTCCAACTGATTGGAATCCCCATTAGAAAAGGTCAGGTTTAATTTGACACAGTTGCATTCAGAAAGCCTGTGGTCCATCATAGTTCAGGTAAGATAAAGGAAAATAAGTGCTGCTTAACTCACCCACTAGGAAATCATTCTATTAAACTATGCATACAAAATATGTACTCAAGGGCATGTGGTTTTATTGCATAGCTACTGAATGTTAAGAGCATGCAATAAATAAATATTGTTCCTAAGTCATGAGAGGAAGAAGACATTTGAAAATTAAGACAGACATTTTTGAGCATATGTGACAGAAGAAAGTCTAACAAAATTTAACAATAGGTATTATTACTGCAGCTGTCATATCAGGATTTTGAATTTTTTAATATCCATTTTAAGTAGTTCAGAGCTATTTTGTAAAATCCCTGTTATATAATTAGCTTTAAAAATGACTCAAGTCAGCATTTTGTCTATATGGCACAAATGAAGGATGGAACTTTAAAATAATGCCGCCTATTCTTTACACGATTGAAAAGCTGTACCAATATTATCTTTGTTGTGGCAGCAGCTGCTTGCAAATGCCTTCAGAACTGATTTGGGTCTCTCTGTCATGTGCTAATGGAATCAGAGACAGGCTTTAATAGTGTGTGCTCAATGTATACAATTCCTGGGTGATCCTACCAGAGCAGATAATTTCCTAGCAGCACACTGAGTGCACAATTACAGCAGCAGCATATCTGCATAGATTTTTCTTCATCTAGACCTACTTTTTTTCTTAGTATCTATCTGTTCCTTTAGTCATCCCAGGTTGTTAGCTGCCTGGGTTTAGCCACATGGACTTGATACGTACATCCTGTTGTCATCTTGCAGCTAATGCTGAAAGAAAAGAAAAGCCCCAGAGAAACTGATTCCAAAAATGACTAAAGCAGTTCAAGTAAATATGTATCCTTCTGCGTGCAGTTTTAGCAATTTTAGCAATTCTCTCATGGGCAGAATGATTAAGGAAAGACTGTCACCAAACACTCTTGAATCAGTTCTCCATATTCTCTTGGGGATATTCCCAAGATTCCCGTTCTTGGGCAATGACCTCAGCATCATACTGTGCGTCTTGCCTTTGTGGACATCATCAATACTGCCAGGCAGTTCCACAGACTGCAGTTCTTAGTGAGAATCGGTGACTGTGATAGACATGAGAAGCCCACAGTGTAAGCACATGAAAACAGCTGCCCTACAGTTACAGCAGCAGAATAAAGGGAGGTAGCAACCCAGGGCTATGCTAAGGAACAGCACACTGCACTCACAATGAATTTCTGCACAAAACAATTAATTCCTTCTCATTTTTCATGTGTGTTGCTACTAATTAATTGATGTTGTCCCACTTACTCCTTGCAAGTGGGAAACAATAATGTAGACAAAAAGACACTGAAAAAGGCATGTAGGAATTGAGGTTTAAAATGTGTACTAACTCTGAGAGTGTACGTATGCCTATCCAGGATTTGACAGAATTTTTTCAAATTATATTAAGTATATGTGCTTTCTTTACAGACAGCTCTTTAAAAAAACTTACTGATTTAAAAATAACATTTTAAAAAAATAAAATCTATTGTCCAAAGAAAGTTAAGAAAAGTAGAAAAATTCTTGTCACTCGAGGCTGGCAGAATGAGAGCAAAGTGAAAACTGGGACAGAGGAATAAATCAGGTAGTCATTATTTTAAATAAAATGCTGATCTGGTTAAAGAAACTATTGAAGGTAAATTAGGAGTGAGACTGAATATCTCCTGTCTATGTGGTCATCCCATTAGCACCAGCAGAAATTTCATTCAGAAAGCTCTCCTGAATGGAGTCTTATTGTCATGGGAATAACAACAGAGAATTAATGATATTGCTTCTTACCACTGGCCCATCAAAATGTAGTATTCTGCTGTCCACCATATTTAAAGCACTATGCTCATTATATGGAAAATTATTCTCCTGATTCAAAGAGCAAAACATTTTATTGAATATATATTTTCAGTTGTAATACTGAAAAAAAAAAAAAAAAAAACACTATGTTAGCTGAAGTACAAAAGTACCAACAGTTCTCTCGTGAAGTGATGGCTCCACATGACATCCCCATAGACAACACTGACAAACTGCTGACCCTGTACAAGAGTTAAATGAAAACTCTTTTGCTTATAATCTAAAGATTGAGATTTGGATATTGTTTAATGCAATAGATTCAAATGGAACACAGTGCTTGGAAATGAAATCAACTTAGTGGGCAAGATTATGAAAAGTGTTGAGAGGGATTATGAGACAACACATAGAGGCAAATAGAAATAGTCACCTACCTCAGCTAAATCAATTGAAGTTAGATGTCCAGTCTGCTTTAATGATCTTCAAAATCCTATTACATACCTCTAAGCATCTAAATATCTTTGAAAACATATCCCTCCATGTATCCATTAATAAGAATCACTTCACTTGAAAGGCTAAAGGGATTCAGCCTCATCTGCAATATACAGCTGTACTTTTCAAGCACGATTCATACGATCCAACAGTACAGCTGTCCAAGCAAAGATCCCTCCACCATCAACAGAGGAAGATAGAAAAATCATAAAACTTCACATAAAGGATAAAGCACTCTCTGGAAATACCTCTCTCAGACCTGGTATAAATTGGCCTCTGGAAGACACTTAGAAGGAGTTTAAATGACTAGACACATAATTCATATCTGCAGTCTAGAAACACAATGCAGAATTCTCTGTACTGCTCATTTCAGGAAGTCTTTTGTTGTAGCTTCTGCTCTGCCCCAAATAGCAATCAGATTCGTGTTTTAACCTGTACAATTGTGATGGCTGTCATATTAGAGGAAAAAGATTCAATCTACCATAAGTTCTAAGCATCTTTTCTTTTGTATCTTTTTCACATTGTCATGCATGAATCCCCAATGTACTGCTATATACCCATGTGTTGAATCACTGGGTGAATGCATCAGATCACATAAAGGCACAAAGATGCAACCATGCTACAACACGCATGTTTATTTAGAGACTTCTTTTAATACAGAGGCAGTAAAGTGCTCCCTCCTCTCTTCTCCTCCACGATGACACACTCAGCAAAGCTGGTCAGTGCAGTCTGCTATAGGAGAGCACAAAATTTGAGTCCCACAAATTTGACCCTAAATTAATGATATGAAAATAAAAATGAGGACTATTCATTTGAAGAAGTGGCAAATTCAGAGCTCACTGGGTGAAAAGCTTTCCAGGGAACATTCTAAAATACTGATGGATGGCAGGAACAGGAAATGTTGAGGTATGTCAGGCCAGGGGCAGCAAGGTTATAAGCAGAAGGAAATGAAGGGTATTGGTGAATGGGCTTTGAGAAAATGGCAGAGATAATGAGGACACGACAGCAATAACAAATACCATTTCTTCCACAATGCTCCCTATGCTGTGAAGTGCCCAACAATTCATTCTGAAGGCGCAAGATGTAGGAGGGAGAGAACAAACAGGCATTCTCATTCTTCCCACACCTTCCATAAAATCTTATTAATTCACTAGCTAACAATTAATGGAGACATCTTTTGCAGCCATTCCCTCTCATTGCATTAAATTTTGTTCCACTTCTAAGCTGGGAAATGTGACCAACCTACAAGCAGAATAGTAAGTCAGTTTGTCAGTTCCCTGCTTATTTTATCAATTATTATCATTACAACAACTATATCGTATTTAGCTCCAGAATTAACTTCATGTGGCATGAGCAGTATTTATAGTATCAAGATAAACATTTGAATTTTAATGAGTGTTCAGTTTTTAATGCAAAAATAAGTGAAATAAGTTTGAAATTGCCTGGCAAAAAAATGTATATATATATTTCTACAAATACTATTTTCATAGAAGCTTGGAAAGCTGCTTATTGCATTTCACTATGGGTGAAAAAAAAATTCATCCAGCATGTGTTTTTCAGCCTGGTTCAACCACTTTTAAACTCTACAGTGTCCATTAAATTCATGGGATGTCTAAACAGAACTATATTATTTATCACTTACCTTTCAGATTTACTGAAGTAGACCAGAAACAATGAAAGGAAAAGAATTCTAATGTAAGTTTCTTGAGTGTGTGGATTAGGAGTTTTCATGCTCACAAAGAAACTCAGCAAACTTTTGATCTGAGAGACTGTGAACGTAAATGATCAGAAAGAATGTCATAGAGGATTTGTTTATATTTTTAAAACTGTACATAAAAATTATTTATAAAGGAAACAAAATGCAGGCAAGAAATGAAAGACATTCTTTGATAAATTAAAAATGTTTGCTTTCTGCTATAATGTAAGAAAGCTAGATGTAAGAGAAGTATATTGTGTGTATGTTCAAAGACTTAACAGCATGAGGTATAGAAGTATTTAAAATGGTAACAGCTCAGAAAATAGTATAGGTCTTGAAATTAAATCATCCTCATAAATAAATCATCAAATAAAGGTAAAATGACAAATTGGTATTAGTCTAATACAGACTTAGCTGAAGTATTAATATCCTTTTTTTTTTCCCCGTCTCAGAAGGAAACTTGTTATTAAAACCTGAGTTCAGATAAATGTCTTCACGTCTAAGTATTTGTGGGGCAATTCTTCATTGCTTTTGGCCACTAGTAAAAATTCTAGTGATGTCAAACCATCCTTAAGATGTCAAGCTACAGAACACACACCGTGATCCATCTTTGAAATCCACTCTGCTATTTCTGAAAGGGAAGTGCAGGTTCTATAGCTTTCCTCTTACACATTAGCTTTGCACTATGTCCTTGGGAAAAGCTCCCCCTACTCCTTGATATGGACCTGCACTCTTAGTGGCAGCTGCACTTTTCCTCCCTGTCTGGAGGATGATGTGCCACCTTGCGATTGTATGTAAAGGCCTGGTGGGCCTGATACACATGAAGGAAAAGATGGCCTACTTTGCACAACTGACTGAACACAAGATTTCACAGGAAATTTCCTATGAAAGGCAGATGAACCTGAGAATATAGGACACAGGATTCAGGAGAATATCTCCTCATAAAAAAAAGAAGTCATCAGAATAAGGAAAATCCCAGCTGCCCAGCCCTTACCAGAAGATAATTCTCCTCACAGTATGCCGCCAGACGGAAATTTTGTATCATTTGTCTTTTCAGCATACTTCATATGAGTTATTGTTTTTTTTCACATAGAACTCTTCTGACCCTTCCTGCTCCCACTGTCAGGCTTCTAATTGTTTGTACTGAAACTAGCCTAATTAGGTGGTGAGATTTGTAGGGTGTGGACCTTGTCTAATTGTTTGTTTTATAACACTATGTAAGTGTACAGAACATACACTACTAATAAAACTAAATCTTATCCTGTGCTTTGTTATGATTGTAACAGAGAAACAGTTAGACATCTTATTTTCAACTTGCCCTCTAAACTAAACACAGCTTATATGATCAAGGCTAACTGTATCTCCTCGTGTGTTTGTACTCTAAAAATTTCAGATCCTTCTACCCAATTTTAGCTACATTTACATTCCCACAAAATGGGAGTGAGCTCAGAGATAATAAATGCCTATCATGTTTCATGAAAATGGACAGGTGTGTTGAAGATATTACTTCCCTGAGGAAAAAAAAAAAAAAAACTGCAGTACATGCTCAGTACTTTTGAGATATTGTAAAACAACAGACAGGGACACTACTTATAGCTCAGATCTGTGGGCAGAACATCAATCAGAACTCACATTTTTCATTTGCCAAAATCAAGTATGCACCACATATACAGGAAAACAGCTTCAATATTTGTGATGCTCATACAGTTACTTAAGAACTTACAAGTGGATCTGGCGGGTCGTACCAAAGGTCCACTTTATCAGGTAACCTATCATTGGATGTGATCAACGACGGGCACCCAGTGAAAAGCAGGCCAGGGCACACACAGGGCAGTATTTCCCCAGAATGCTGCCTCCAGCAACATATGGATCAGGGACATTCTGAGCCTGGCATCATGTCTGTGTGCTGAACAGCCCTGGACCCCTTACAAGGGTTTGTTTAATTGCTTTTGGCATTTCTGTAAACATCTGGCATCCACAACTTCCCATGGCAAAGGAGTCCCACTGCACAAAAATGTCTCCTTTTGCTTGTCTTGTACTGCCACCTGTTAGTCTTACATTATACTCCCCAGAGTTTATTTAAAAAAAAAAAANCCCTGTTTATCTGCAACCTATAACCTGCACTTCTATTGACCTTGGTCATATTTTCTCTCAGTAGCTTCTTTTTCAACAGTTTAGGGCAGAGAATTAGAAATGATTTAAAAGACATTGGAGCTTCACTGACTTCAGTGGCCCCTGGATCATTTTCAAAAGAGGTACATACACAGCACATTAAGCATTTGATTAATTACCCTCTGTGTCCAAACGTAATCACTATCTTTTGAGATACTTTAAGTATTCTATATTATATTTCTGGTAAAAAATATGGATATATTTCTGTATTTTTACATCTGAAATTGATAAGTAAGATAATTCGGGTCTCATATTTGAAAAGAATAGTATGAACATTGCAATAAAACTATTTTTACCAGATTAAAATAAGCTTTTGAGATTTACTACCGAAGAACAGAAAGGAAAAAGAAAGAGCAAACACCTTTCCCCTTATCATCAGGGCATAAGATGTAAAGGAAAAGAAAGCACTACGGTAAAAGAAATGATAGGGCCAGGGTGGCTTAACACCATTTCCAGGCTAAGTTCCAAGTCATTTCTATAATCAAGTTCCAATCCAAGTACATGTTTGCCTCATTTCCTTTGGATCTGACAAACTTAAGTATAGGAAAGTCAAGGGCTTATTTTTTCATTTTCACTTTGATGAAAGCGTTCTTGCTTTTCATGCAGTTTTCAGATCAGATCAATTGTTTTATTTTTCTAAAATGCCAAAAACAGCATAGCTAGGAGGAAACTTATGCAGGAAAAGAATGAGCTGTTGCTTCTATACTTACTGCACAATGTCAGTTACTTTTTTCATGTGTTCTATTAGTTCTAGTAGATCCCACGCTTTCTAAAGCTGTATTTCAGAAAGGGAAAAACTGCAGTAATTATGGCAAAAGATGTAAGGATACGCAGCACAACTCTTCTTTGCACCACAGCTCAAGGAGTATGGCAGTATTTTGTCACATACCTCTTAAACATATGTGTTCTGCAGTTTGTCTTACATCAAAAAATGCTTCTTAATGCAATGCAAAAAGACATTGAAAAGATAGCACCAGTAGCTGTGAGTCACTTAGTCTGGAAATAAATCTACAGTATTCCATCAGAATAGCACAAGCAAAAAAGCATCTTCTGAATGCCAAGGCCAAACATACAATACTCTATAGGCATGGTGCTTGCTATGCCCTTTACTGGCAGATTGATTTTCGTGTTCTGGCTAAACTAGCAGTTAACAACATTACACTGCTGGTTGGATAGCAATGACGGTCCAATTAGAAAACACAGTCAATGAATAGGTCAGGCAGCTGGGGTCCAGATATTCTAAGCAAGACTAGGCCTTTCAGTTTGTAAAACTTTCTGTTGACCTTTTCCTCATCATAAGTGACCCACCATAAAAACATGTCAAAATTTTGTACAGAAACAAAACAGAAAATAAACTATGACTTATCCAAATAAGCAAACAGCTTAAGAAAACTTGCTGAAGAATCTTTAGCACAGGAAAGAAAAGAAACAGGTTAGAAGGGGCTTCCTGATTTCCCCATAAATATGTACAGCGTACTGGTTGTTGGCTTTCAGGGGATGTTTTTGGGCAGTCTGTTCTAATCAGACATATAGCAATCAGATATGTTTTGAAGGCTTAGAAACACCAAAACTAGTAAATGGAATGGCTGTATTATTTAGCCCACTTAGTTTTCTGTATAAACACAGACCAGTTTGATTTTTGGCTTGATCCTACTTAAATATATATATATATGTAAAATATACAAATAATTTCATATGGATTTTAAATTGTGTGGCCTGAAAGCAGGCAGTAGAGATTTCTCAGCATATTACATATATAAGCCAGATGAATGCAGGGATCAGGAAAGAATTACAAACACCTATGTAGGATGCTACATAAATCACAGTGCTTTTAAACTGCAAGGGGGCAGCTAAATTTTTTCTATCGAATTAAGAGGTCAATATTGAAGGCATATTATTAGCACTACGTTGTGAAATACAATGTTCACTATGCCTAAAACAAATTTATTTGGAGATAAAGTTCCCACCCCTTCCAAATCAACACAGCTCCCTTAGAGTTTCAAAAGGGCCAACATCTTTCCTGAAGATTACTGATCTGTTTTATTCAAGATAAATCTCCCTGCGATATACCACTGTGAGCTTGATTGTCATAAACACAGCTTTCTAATACCTCTGTTATTATCTTTATTGAAAGCACCTTGGCTATACCTGTTTTGTTTTCTGAACAAAAGATATAAACTCCTCTTTTGTTCAGAAATGCCTTACACATTAAAACCTCCCATCATTGATGTTTCTTCTAGCATTATCTAATCCTACCTTTGTGTTTAATCTTGAACCTAGGTAGACTTAATGCTGTATGTGAGCAATAATAGCTCTAAACATTTATTCTCTCATACATCCTCACTTTCCAACTCCCATGGTTGACTATTTTGTGTGATCTATGCTATGCGGCAGACTTTATAAGAGGTTGAGTTGTTTTTCTCTTAATTTCCATGTTAACTTAATGGTTTCACATAAATAATAAGGAATGTTAACAATAGCAGTCTGTGTTAATGTTCATTAAGCTCCCTTCAAAATTCTGCCAGTGATTTTTGTTGCATATGCAGCAATGTCAGGATGCCATTACAAAATCACAGCATTAACTGAAACTGTACTTGAAGATTCTGGTATGTGTGTGATGCTGTTCTCTGAACTGCAGTGTAGGCACATCTGAAATTTGCTTGCTCACACTACAGAAACTACTTATTAGCATCTGTATATAACACATCATCACCACAGGGAAAGCTAGTTTGAAATCATAAATGTCAAGACATAATTAACTCAAAGGTCAGGTTTAATTACAGTTGTTGAAACTGAAATATACTAATTACCATTACTATGTCAGAAAATTTCTTAAAACGATTTAAAATGTTTTGTTGGTGCCTGCACTTTTCTGTAATCGACATCTTTTGTTCCAAGATGGAGATGTTTCAACGGGCATTTTTTCCTAACTTTGAAGCTGAGAGAGAACAAAACAGAAAACCAAAGAACAAAGCACCACCACAAAGCTCAACAAAACCTGTTCTCTGCGTTATGATATTATTAATTACTTTCTCGTAATTGGCACTTCAGATAATTTTTTAGATAATGGAATGATTTGGAGAATCTGTTGCATGGATGAAGCAGATTTAGCTGTGTGGCTTTTAGGTTTAATGGCAAAGCAAATCAATAAGTGAAACAGACTGGTGAGAAAATAACTCAATAACTGAAAAATTTGCTCTACCTGTAGGCTTTTTCAAGGATTCTACTGGGAACAGTTATTGACTCACGTAAGTATTTTAGTTCTCTCTTTCCCTCAAGGTACAGAAAGTTTGAATGCTGTGATTTCATTTTCTCTGCTGTTACTTAGTGTTTATTCTCCCCTCCCCACCACAGCCAGGATTTCCAGCTTACCATTTCTTATACTTTGTGTATAGCTATAGGTATCATTTTTTTCTTCTCTTTAGGAACCATTCCTAGTTTGGTAGAATGCAGCAGAGAAAAGGTTAAGATATATAAAGTTGAAATCCCCACAACAGCCCATATTTTACCTACTGTACAGCCCCTGTGCAAAAATTCGGAAGTCTAAAAGTGAATGTAGCCAACGACTCTGGAGGAAAATATTGCGAGTTGATGAAAAGAGGCTATCAACTGTGCTGATAAAAGAAACAAACTAGCATGTTAAGTTTCCTTCATCCTCCACCTGAGGTGCTGAGCAGCCCTGGTCCTGTGAAAGGGTGCTGGTGCCCTCCAAAGTGTACAAATCACCTAAAATCAAAGAAGCCTTGTGCCGCTTGAGGAAATAAACCTACCTGTAGGCAGCTCCTTGTCATCTGTCTTTTACAAGCCCCAGTACTTGGAGCTTCGAGCACAGCAGCAGCAAAGAGCTCAAAAGTCTGAATATAGCTGAACACACAACAGCTGAAAAGACAGTAAAGGACAGTCTCAGGCACACAAAATGCATACAGCAGGAAAGTGGCCGACAGTTCAGGAACCACTCACAGTACACCAAAAAGCCAAGGTGTGCCTTCTGATTGCAAAAAACAAGCAAAATAAGGAAGTTTGTGCTGGCCTGCACCTCAACAAAGGGGACAGAATGACATTTAATTAAGAGTTCCCTGCCTCCCAGGTACTGATGACATTGAAATCAGCACGGACATAAGGCATTAAAGCTGGCATCATCCCAAAAAAATCTCTTATTTAAGATTTACAGCTGACTGTTAAGAGAAAAGTGAAAATTTATTAAAGGCTTCCATCTGGCAGAATGTATCATTAGTATTCAAACTGATAGCAGCAGTGATTTAAATTTAATAATCCAAGTGGAGATATGCATCAAAAAAGAATTCTTCTAAAATATGTCTAATAGCAATAACTGACTTCTTTATTATAGTCTGCCTGTGAAAAATGCCAGATATCAAAGAATAAGACATCAAATGTTAATTTCAGGGTGTTCTTCTAGTTGAAACTCACATTAAAATAATATACCTCGCTGTGAATCAAGTAGCACAGGCTGTACCTGTTTGTACCACTCTTGAGGAAGATTTGGAACACTAGGACCCAGGAAAAGGTAGGAAATTTCCTGTAAGTGAGGAGAGGTTGCACTGGGTGTGGGTGGCCAGGTGCTGGCAGCAGGTGCCCTGTGAGGAGAGGCCGGGCCTCCCCATGCCTGATGCAGCCGGTTCCAGCCGCTTCCAGCCAGCCCCAACGGCCCCACCAGCTTGCACTGCCGAGCCTGCCAGCCAGGATCATGGTGCCTCCGTGGAAACATTTTTAAGAAAGGGCAAAATGCTACTAAAGGGAAAGGAGTGAGGAGTAAAAAGTGAGAAACAACCCTGCAAACATTAAGGTCAGAGAAGAAGGAGGGGGAGGAGGTGCATCCCACACTGGAGCAGAGATTCCCCTGTGGCCTGAGGAGACGACCACACTGGAGCAGATATCCACACAAGCATGGGCTCATGGAGGACCTGTGCTCAAGGAGAGAATAAGTCTGAGAAAGAAGACAGACTGACCATAACCCCCCATTCCATATCCAGCTGAGCTCCTCAGGGGACACGAGGTGGAGGAGTTGGGAGTGCAGGAGTGAGATGAGTCTGGGAAAAAGGGGTGGGGGCTAGGAGGGTTGTGTTTTAGCTTTTGTCTTTGTTTTCCACCCTCAGACTCTACTTTAACTGGCAATAAATTATATTAATTTTCCCCAAGTCAACTCTGTTTTGTCCATCATGGTAATTGCTAAGTGATCTCCTTGTCCTTAACTCTTTTTCAAGGAGAGTGAGAGGGCAGCTGGGCGGGTGTCTGGCAGTCGGTTAAGGTCAGCCCACCGCAGAGGTGCTACCAAATCTCATAATTTTGTAGGGAACGTGTCCTCTGAAGCAGTACTTGTGGGTCCTATCTGAGCATCAGACCGAGGAGGCTGTTTGTAACAGATGATCCTTAAACTAAAGCACTTCTTTGATTTAATATTATTACAATACCGAGCTTTTTTCTGTCCTTGCTTTAATTAATTTTATGAAGGTATTGCTCTACTTTTGAGTCATGCAGCTGAGGTTTCATGTGTTAGGTAGCATCTGCTTCTCATTCTCATATTCTTAAAGAAGCATTTTACACATCATTCTTTTATATCTCAATTTGATAACACCAGCAGAATAGCCATTCTATACTAGTGGTAACAAAGAACAATCCAAAAGTCTCAAACAGACTCACTACTCTATCATCTGCTAGGTAAACAAATAGATGCACACAAACAGCAAAGGACAATTTGTTCAGAAAAAAAAAAAAAACATGAAAATTAAGGCAAAATGCAAGCATCACAAATTGAAGAGGTTGGAGAGAAAAAAAGTTGCATTCATTATAAGAACAAACATAAATTGACTACTCAGTGCAGAATTTACATCATGGGCATTGTACAAACAAAAATACAAATCAGTAACCCTTTTAACACTTTTTTCCTAATTGCAGATTAATGGGCAGTTCAACTCTGCAGGTTGGTAATTTGCCAGTATGATCTGTTTTTTTTTAAAGTTGAACAAGAAAACAACATTAGAATGCTCTAAATATGCTTTTGGTAAGAAGCCAGCTTAGACTGTCTAAATTGGACCAGGTTCTTTAAACGTTCCACAGGCTTGTTGCAGGAAGGAAGTCAGTAGCTCTGCATTGGCAGTGTAATAACAAGTGATCGATATCAAGACATTTACTCCTTTGTCACTTCTAGCTCAGCAGGGGTGAGCACAGCTAGAGTCTGAAGGAGGAAGGCTTTCACAGTCATCAGGTGGCTGTACAAAGCATCCTGGACACATCTAATGGGGGTTTGGGGCGGGGGGTGCCTGTGTGATGGTGGCTGAGGCCCCCCAGCCCCTGCTTCTCCCTCCCTGAGATACCTGCAAGTGCTCAGCACCACAGAAAAGAGAACATATTTTAATTTTTAGTATTTTTCCTAAGCCTTTTTTTTCCAGCATTGAATATGGATTCAATTACACTAGCCACTCTGAAAACACGATGCAGGTTTACCAGAAAAACGGGTTTTGATTTTAATTTAAAAACTCTGAAAACAAACCCTGAAAGTTAAAAAGAGCACCTTCCTATCTTTCTCAAAATGAAACAGTGTTTTTCACCTTATATGAAATGACTATTTCAGAATGCCTTGATTTTATTTTTAAAATTTGAATTTAAAAAGCCATTTTGATTTCCTTTAACATGTTTTCCTTCAATTGATATGTTCTCAACTCATCAGAAGAAAAGTTTAATTTTTATTATAAATGAGAACGATTTGTTGCATTCCTTACAAAAACTCAACAAACAGGAAAAAATCTTTTTTTTTGCTTAGCTGTATGTCAAAGTCAGAGAAAAAAATTTAGCAATTCAGATTCCTCACCAGCCACTGTTCTACAATAAAACGCTCTACAGCAGCACTGATGGTGCTCAGACTATTCCACATATATGTCTCAGCTTACAAATCACAAAGTTTCCACACAGTCTTTGAACTCAAAAGCTCATTATCTTATACAAAGTAGACATTGAAAGCTGAGGCATTGTTAGGGAGATAATGGATGATGTTACAACGGGAAGAGCAAGAGCTTAAAGAACACAGGACTGCCAAGAATACATGGGAAATGCAGCCTTTCTAGCTAATAATATCAAATTCTTAAAGCTACTGAATACATTCCTTGCAATGGCAGATCTCAGCTTTGCACAATTCAGAGCTTCTCGGCTAGATCCACACTGTGGTGCCAGAAGGCCCAACTTCACAGACAGTGAAGATGCACCCTAATTGGCTCTGTAGGAGCCGGTTAGGGTCTGAAAACATTGGGCTATGTTTGAATTAGTAAGTTGAAAAAAAATATTGTCATTGGAAATGTTTTCCTATTCCCGATAAACTTTAAAAAATCATAATTAATTAGCTCAGGCACAGAACTACATAAATGAAACTGTGCTGCTCCAACTAAACTGCATCTTGTGGAACTGTAACTAATTCAGTACTCCAAGATTTATGTTACCTTGCATGACTATGTATGTCTTCCTTTACAAAAATTCATTAAAAGAAAAAAGAACACGACAGAAGTTTATAGTTCATCAAAATGTAGGCCTATGGGGTTCAGTCCTGCTAACTGCCATAACTTTTTCACAAATCTTTGTCAGCCTTTTATAAAATTTTATTGCATATTTGTACCTTTTCTTAAAATCCCAAAAGCTGTTTGAATCAATAAATATCTCATCTTCCCTTGAAAAAACACTGTTCATGAATAACCATCACAGATGTGTGGGAAAATCATCTTTTAGCAGCTCAGAAATTACAAGACAAATAAACAGAATTGAGTGTGTATTATGTTAGAATAAAATCTCAACATTTCCATGCCACGAGTGTGATTACTAAATATGTGGTATCACTCGTATAGAAGCAAAGATTTCTTTCTTTCATAAGATCAGAAATGCAGTAATGCTTTATGTAAAACCAAAAAAGTGGAAGTCATGTAAAGAATGGTATTTAACAAAGCCAGGGCAGGCAAAGAAACACACAGTTCTTACAGTACCACCGTTGCCATAACAGTATACCCAATACGGGTGAATACTTCCACCATGTGCACAGACAAATTAGAAAAATCTTATACTGGACAAATCAGAACTGGACATAATCTGCTTACCCTTGACAGCAACACTTGATGCAGTAACATAAGTATATGCAATATATGTGCCATCTGAAGTTCACTGAATGTGATAAAACTCTATATTATTATTAAAATCCCCAGTCTAAGGAATCTTAATATTGTTCCACTGGAAAAGTTTGAAACATACAAAAGGCTGCCATCAAACCAACCAAAAAGCCATCCAGGAGCCAAAAGCAACCTTCTTCGGTCTATTGGTTGCAGCTCAAATTTCAAGATAATATATATAGGAACACAGAGCCAGATTCATCAGAGCTTTATTGACTCATTAATGTAGCTCTGAATAAATGAGATTTTGTGTGTAGATTTAGTTTGAACAATAATTGCTAGGATCAACAGTGTGATATGTATTTAAACCTGGGACTACTGCCACTGAATAAATGAAGGAATCATCAATAGTTAATCTTTGTAGGACAGTGTGTTCCTGGTCGTACCACAAAGTATCAGCAATAATTTCTGCCATGAATGGAAAAAACCCATCATTTACAATCATTAGAAGATTTTACCGTTTCGCTGAGCCAGGAAAAACTGTAAAACTTTTGGAAGATTTTCTAAGCATATTGTAGCTGGAAACAACAGCAGATAATGTAGGGCAAGTGTTCATATGCTGTAGACAACTAAGTCTGTATTTTTAGAATAATGTGTGTTTTATAAATACTTTCCATTCGTTTCACTATCAATCTCTACCCTAGAATGAGAGACTATTATCTGATACAGGAATTGGTTCCTTTGGTCTGGAAGCACGTAACAATCTAAAAGAATTTTAAAAATCCCCTGCTCCAGAATATTTTTTAAAATGTATATTCTAAAAAACTGGGGGCTAGAATGTCACTGAATCTCAATTTTGGGTGGAGCTGTTGTAGACAGCTCCACTTCAGAGCATCTAGGTCTCAAGATAACAAAAACGATCTGATTAAATAAGGATTTCTGAAAAAATAGTTTTCACTAAAGATTGAAAAAAAAAAAAGTGAAAAAAAAAAAAACAGCATTGCACTTTCAGGCCAGTTTTGAGCGTTGGAGGTTATTGGGTCCAGGCCTGATTTTCGGATGTGAGACAAGAGCTACCCTCCACAGCACAGCCATTAGCCTGGAGTGCCCTGCCTGGGTAGGTTGCTCTGCCCTGATCCGGAGCGGAGATGTAAGAGCTGTTTCCTGCTCCTCTCTGTCTGAGGTGATTCACTTTCTCCTGTTGGCATGACTCCACTCTGTACCAAGAATTTATTGTTCATGAACTCTGGCTTCCCAGAGCCCACGTGACTTTCTGTCCACTAAGCTATACAAAAAGTCTTTTTTTTCCCCCCTTTCTCCATAGCAAATGAAATAATGTTGTAAAACAAAGATTTTGGTTTAGGTTCAATGCACAGTGACAATTGCCTAGATCCAAGAAAATTATCAATGTATCAATTATAAAATATTAAATGCTTATTATATTTTGTTTTATAAAAATTATAAAATATCTTCATTAAAACATCCTTCAGTAGAATATTTATCTGTAGATGGTCACTACTGACATTCCACTGAGATGAGCAGTGAGGTCCAGCCATTCTTAGATGACTAATCAACAAAAGTTATTTTCACAAACATAAACCCCAAACAAAATTTTTAGTTTTTATGCCACAGCTTTAAAGTGACAAAAAAACTGAACGGATTCTTTAGCTGACCTTCAGGGCACTGATGGCACACCTCCATACAACTCAGGAGGGTTGATCACCAAGCTAAGGGACTTTACACCAGTAACTTCACCTTTCATGATAATTACTTAGGTGACACTGATTTTTAGGCAAACACTGAATGTTAAAACAACTCAAATCTGTGAATACTTTTGTATTTTGAAACTATTAGAAATATTTGAACTTGCACTATAAAAAAAGATCAAATGTATAGAGTAAGCAAAGAAGAAAACAATGGATTTGAATAAGTTATTCCAGAAAAAAAGAACATTTTCTGATTACAATCAGCCAAAAATTATGTGAATAAGGGAGAGCGATAAAGAGCCAATCCTGAGCATTGGAAGAAAAAACCATAAATAACTGAAAAAATATTATTCTGAATATACTCAAGTTTTCTGAACAAGCTTGAGAAGATTTTTAGTAGGTCAAAATAACAAAACTGAATACCGGAGCATGATTTGTACCTCAGTCAAAGCATCCATCATGTCTAAATTAAAGTCGGTCTGATTTTGTGATTGTAATTAAATGTGTCCTGCTCTTCATCGTTGTTTCACATTTCAGTAACATTTTTAACAGCTTCATTGTTTTCCCTGGATCATCCAGACACACCCAGGTCAAACTGTTTATAAAAGTATTCTCATAAAATGTCTTTAATGGAAATAACTGGTAATGAAAAATATTGTATACATCAAAATCAGTTTGCTGTGGTTAAGACTATGTGCTAAATTTAAAACTACAGCATTTGCATTACATGTCAAATTTAGTTATAGCAAATCAAAAGAAAATACAACCACTGTTGTTGTTTTTTACTAAGTACAAAGTCATAATTTTATATTCCAGTAAGTATAACTGATTAACCTGGCTACAAAAACACATTAGCATACATCTAATGCCCAAAATGTTACACAAGAGACATCATACAGTCACTAATGAATGGTGATTACAATGGTGAGTGAGAATGAACAAACAAAAATTGAAAAGTGAAATTGTCAAAATGATGCACTCCCTGTTGCCCTCCCGCTGCCGCACTCGTGCTCGGTGGTGCCCTGCATAAAGAGCAATGACGTCTGGCAACACCCATGCAGCCTCGCTGCAGTTAATAGGATTGCACAGGCACCTGTGCGAGTTGGGTTGGTGTTAAGGTTGCATTCTGGTTTTATTTTGCCCAGTACCATATCACTCCAGCTTCCCCCCTCTGTCATAAGTGGTACCATAGACAAGGGAAAACCATCCAAGTCTCTCTCTGTCCCCTTCATATATGAGAGATCTCTCTATTTTGCTATAATCAGATTTTGCCCTTTTCTTATCTCTCCTGTGTCCAGTCACATTTTTACGACCCCCAAAGAGACATTTTTTTGTGAATGCATGCAGCTTAACACGTATGTGCATATATATGAGTACAGACCCATAGCACTGGTCAAGTGACACAGTATCGTTGTGGTAGGACTTAGGTGTAAACGAAGTACTTCCTATGCTGGAAGTGGCGTCGGAGGTCTGACATGCTGCCTGGTGATGTGGAAAGGAAAAGTTCTGCAGCATCAAAAACACCCGTGTACCTTGCTCTTCTTCCTAATGTTGCACTGACTTGTGTAACTTCCTGTAGTATCTGCAGAATCACATTATTCGCAGTGAATTGTGGAGGCTTAATGGTACATTTGAAGATACATGGCAATGCATATTGCACTCTCAAGATTAGATCTGTCTCTGCTTTTGTTTTTGCCTTTTTTTTCTTTTTTTTTCACTTCTTGTTGTGTAGAACAAACGTATTCACTGTGCTTAGGCACAATACATTGAACTGGTGTCTTGCCAGGTACTGTGTTAAAAGTGAAGCCCAGGAAATGAGTCTGTGGAGCAATTATGCATGAAATGTCTTTTAAATATATTTATTCATTACTACTAATAAAAAGGCTTGTCTTTAGATGATTCATTCATTTGTTCCAGACGCTAATATTTCTAACTGTCCAAAACATAAGCATCTCCTGTTGAAAATTATGTTCTTATGGTTATTTAGAGAAAATGATTTCTGAATATGAAGTTGTTTCATTCTGTTTAGATAGTTACATGTAATCTCTAATGTAATAAACTGCAACATTCATACTCCATTTTTTTCCAGCCTAATGTTTGGCAATCATTGACGCTAATGAAGTAGACCTCCCAATCACACAGCAAGTATTATTACTATTTCACAGATGAGAGAATTGAGGTAAAGAGAAACAGAGAAAGACAAATAGTTCCAGGGCTCTTTCCTCTAGGGAAAAGATTCAAAGTTCCTGACTCACAGTCCTGAAATAAGACCACAGCTATGCTCATTTTTTCTGTAGACTCCAAATTATTTGTAGATCTTTGTCATCATGAAGTCAAGCATACTGTAAGGAAAGTATGCCCACTGCACTGGATACTCACAGGTAAGTAACACACAATGTAGGCTTCTGTCAGACCTATTTGAAATGTTTAGTGATAAAAATACAATCATTATTAAAAGTGTTGAATTTCATCCTTATAAGCCTCTACACTGCAGTAGTGCCTAGGTGGCTCTGTGCAGGAGTTCACTGAATTAGACTCTCAGTACATGTTAATAGATAGCAGTGCCCAAAATTTTAAAGTCTAAAAAGATGGAGAGTTGGTAACTAAAAAACAGATGTCAGCCACTTAAGGATCCTCTTACAGCCCTGCTCAATGACTGGAGACACTGCACAGAGAAACGTCTACACGCCTTGCCAGCAAAGCCAGCCCAGGAGTGCCCGTAGCCTCGTGTCTCACCTCTGCCCCATAGAGCACAGCTCATCCCCTATGTTTTTGTACTGGTGTTCCCGTCACAGGAGCAAACTTGAAAATTATCTCAACGAGACTTAAACAAATAAATATTCTGGGAAAGTCATGGATAGAGAAGCACACCTGACCTCTGTGAGTCCCAGGGAGCTCATGATTAGACATCGATCTAATGGCTGCCAGAGTGCCCGAAAGGTTTCTCACCCTCTTGAGAATGGTCTCAGTGCTCTGCCAGATGGGTACCTAGTGAGGTGCCCATACCAAGGTCTCCCCATCCTAGATTCCTTTAGGACAGTTTTTGACTTTACATTTTCATTTGTGTTTCTTTCCCTTGCCTTCTCTGTGAGGAGAAGTAAATATTAACAGGGATATTTTGGTGGTGGTTCTTAGCTGTGGTAAACTACTATTTTAATCATCCTCTCAGCCAGTAACTGCAAATATTTGTTGTTACTTCTCTTCTCTATGTGTTTCCAAATTGCAATGATCACCAAATACATTTCTGTTCTGTAAACGCATAGCTGAAAGCAAAATAATCATGTCACAAGTTGGCTAAATTCAGGGAAATCACAGGTATCTGATACATATCTAAAATTGCAACATCACTCCACATTTACTATGGAGAAATAAAATTAAAGCTACCATTGCCTTTCAACCCTCTGTGATCCTTTCCCAGTTGCCTTAAGGATTAATGGCACCGAGTTTCCAAAACATCTGAGTTTCTCTCTTTGAAGAGCTATGCAAATTGCTATTTGTATGCAAACTGGAACATTAGTCTTTACTCTCCTAATTTTAATTGGTGTACCATCATGCAGACGGATGCTAATAGTAGCTTGATTTCTAGATTAAGGTCAACAGACCTAAACTGCACAGTATTATTTGTTACAACTAAAAAGATCAAAAACATGGAATAATGATAAAAAGGACAGAGTTCAAATCAGAAGAGAGACTGGTTCCTCATCTTCCTAAGGGTCTATAGCCGTAGCTAAACATTCATCTGTAACAGGAGTTGGATTGATTTTGTCTGCTTGGTCAGATAATTTCTGAACAGCTGGCAAATTGAAATGATTTGCCATTTATGTACAGATACTATTGACAGATCCTGGGATCTTGCTGAAGGATAGGCTTCCAAATGATATTGTCAAAACTGATGGAACAGTTTCTAGTGCTGGGAAACAAATACTGGATTTTTTCTGGAATCTGTCAGTATTTCAACTAAGTATCTTTCAAGGGGCTTACAAGTTTCTTTTTCACTTTTTCCCCTCATACCACTACTAATTGCCATGAAAATATAGCCACAAATTTCCCTCCAAAGTTTGTAAATCAAATTGGTAAGAGATGTTTATAGAAAAAAAATATATATTCCTATGCACTCAAAGAAGGAAACTGAGGGAAAGAAATTCTCTGAGTATTAACTTGAAGATTTAATGCAGAATTAAAACGTGTAGGCTTTAAGGATTGTTTCTAATGTCAAGTTTAACAGTAATCTGTTGACTTTAATGAGTGTGCTATATTTTACACCAATAACAAAGTCAAAATTGAGTCTTATGCTTGATTGTCTTTTTTGATTCGAGGAATTGGGACAACCAGAACATCAGTTCAAAAGGGCTTGGTTCAGAAAGTCTCTAACTTCGATATCTGTATTTCTAAATACCCGTGAAAAGGGAAAAATGGAAATGAACCATTCTTGTTTCCACTTAATTGTGTCTCTCTCCCACTAGAGTCTCTCCTAAAGAAAAATTAAATAGTACAAAATACAAGCCAGTATGCTTCTGCAGGTCCTCCAACAAAACTATACCTCCTTTCATCTCGGAGAAACTATTCAAGTTAAAAAGGGCACACAGTAAAGAGCCCCTATTGTCTTACCAGACAGGGCACATTACAACATACTCACACCACACACACGCATCCAAAATGTACTTCAATTCAGGAGAAGAGAATTCCTGAACAGAATGTAATTAATGTTACATGCCAAACCAATTAGTGAAGTGTCATTGGAGGCACAGCCGTTGCATCTACAGCTCCAAACTTCTGGGCCAAGATCCGGAAATTATACCACTTGAAAGCCCTTAGCAGGAAATAATGAGCATTTTTATGGCACCAGAGCCATAATTCATATCAGCCATGTAATGTGTGAACATAATTAAGCAGTCAATATACTTTGGTGTAATGGCTGGTTTTTAAGCTCTCCTCTCCCACTCTAAACATTACAAATAGGAGTTAAAGAAATCATCAAAGGGATTTAAGCATCATAGGGACTAGCAAGCTCCTAATTATCAGGATACTAAGGAGATCTGCAGTCAAGCATCCAGGAGTGTGTAGTGAGGAGGTTGACATTATGTAACGCTTGTCATCTCACTGAAAAAAATTGAGAATTGAGTTAGAAACTGCAGCAAAAGTAGGGTAATTTTCAAAGGCTAAAAAAAAAAAAAAAAAGAAAAGAAAAGAATAAAAAGAAAAAAAAAAGAAAAAAAAGCCAAAAAAAAAAAAAAGGAAAAAAAAAAGACTGCAGTGTTTCCTTAACACAGAAATTAAAAGGAATACGTTTTTTTGTTTGTGTGGAAGGCACTAGACTTAGACAATGTCTGTAGTATACCTATAGTGGGATACAGAAGACCATTTCTACTTACATTGCTTCATAATATAAGCATGGAGAGACAGTGGATGAAATTAAAAGAAAGTAAATTTTTTATGTATAAAGGAGAATAGATTTTATGCACCATATAATTACCATAACTGCCTCAACCCTTTAAGATATTACTAAAGAAAATAGCTTGGTAAGATTAAATAAATTACAAAGGTCACCACGCCTCATGTTTATAGTACAAACTAATAACTAGCTGAAATAAGGAATAAATTACTCTTCCTCTGCCCCTTTGCATACAAACTAAAAATAATATATAGGACTGTGCATGAGATGTGCCTTACCACCTCTGAAGCACATAAAATAGACAGACTACTGTAGGAGAAAATTACCCATGCAAACTATTCTGGAGGAGAAATCTCTGCATTCCTAAACTGAAATACAGGATCTATCTCCGTAAGTTAGGGAGTCTTTAGTGCCTGGGCAGTGTCCAGACTGCACTTGTTCTGCTGGAGCCCTAATAACTGAGCCAGTCAAGAAAAGCGTGATTTCCATACTGGGTCTGCATGGAGAAAAGACCACATAAGATCTAATGTTATTTACATATTAATGCCATTACCCTAAAACAGTGGTATTAACATTTTCTTGATACTTTCTGGCTGGTGCAGTTTACCATAATGGTTATGGCTACACTGTTTTTCAAAATGCAGACCTAAAAGCAGGTTGGTTGTGCTCTGTGACCCACAGTCTACATTTCCATACAGCTGCACAATGACTTCTGTAGCTCCAGTTACAGGCTTGAATGTGTTACATTCAGCCCTTCTAAGAAGCAGTCTGCTTGACTCGGTCGTCCAGTGTCAATCACAATGCACATCAGCATTTGTACTAAAGAAACTAGCCAGATGTGTCTGTACCTTTGCCTCTCCTAGTCATACTGCAGGGATAGCAAGACCTATAGCTTCTATATTCAACTACCACAAAGCTCAATGTTTTTCCCTTCAGAGCTGGCTCTAGCAAGGTTGTACTCAACCTGCACTTTAAAACAGAGTATAGATATATGCTATAAGCAAAGTTCTTTTCTACAATGGCATCTTCAATTCAGCAAGGAAAATTAGATTTTATCATTAAAAAACCCAACTGCACGAGTAGCCACCTCAGCACAGCACACTTGCCTTAGTGTGCATGGACATGAAAAGTGAGTAATCCTGTGCAATATGCTACTGTATGTCTGAAGATATCGACAGGATATACTCAGCAGCCAACAGTCAGGTGCTCCTGTCTCAGCTATTTCTCTTGAGCTAAAATTAAGATTATGAATGTAAAGAAGTTCACCACAGTAAAAATGGAACTTTAAGGAGGCTGCATTCAATTGTACTCTGCGTTTGGCCTCTCTGCATCTTTCCTTGAATCCCACTAACATGAACTTGGCCAGGTCCTCAGCTTCTTCTGGAGAACAGAGTTCTCACTTCACTCCCTTGTAAAACAAAAGCTTCCATATCCTTCCATCTTGCAATACATTCCAGTTCATTGCAACAAATTACTAACATTCCCTCTGTTTTCTGAACAGACTGAAAAGCAACAGAAGCATCAGTCCGTTGGAGAGATACCAATGGGGAAGAAAAAAAAAAACAAAAAAACAATGAAAAAGTATGATAACTCATTCTTATGTCAAAGACTGTGAAGAAGAGAGAAAATGTGATAAATTAATCCATTCTAATAAGGAGAGATTGTAATAAGAATAGAGACTCATTCAATTAATCCACTCTTAATATAATCCTATAAGAATGATATGGACCTCCCTGGATACCATATCTCAAGATATGACAATTCCTTTTTTCTTAGCCAGCAGTTCCTGATTACAGAAAAGCAATTAGGCAAAACTGTCTAATAAAGTGGTATTTGAGAGATAATCAAAACATAAGACAGAAAGGACCAGTCTAAAAATGTAGCAGATTAGTTTATAGGACCTTTTTAAAGAGCTAGGTCTAGTGTAGGGTAAGCGAACTGACTCACAGCTTGATTCAGGTTCTGACTGAGACTTGTTTTTTACACCCACTGAAAATATTCTGGTTCAAAAATGTTGTATTCAGATTAACTGTCTATCTATATACAAGAACTTTTTTAAAATGTAGGAAATATATTATAAGACATAGGAGAAACTGGTTTTCATGCTCATTATATATGACCCATGGCCAATGACTAAGAGACATAAGAAAGTTCCACAGATTTTTACTACAAGTTAGTTTCCCATTGAGCGATGTGTTAAGACTAAAATGCCTAGATCACTGAAAAATGGCAAAATGCAATAGTCTAGATGCTTAACTCCACCAGAAGCCTTCGAGGTCTGGTTGTATCTTAGCAAGCTTTACTTTGCCCTTACCAAACCTTCCTGCACACTATGCCCATGGTTCATATGGGCTACGTCCAGCAAGTCACTTGAAATAAATAAGAAAAAAAATCTTATTTTCTGATCTTTGGTACATTGATAGACCATACCACATACCTTCAAACCTACAGTACCAAAACTCCTACCAATTTTAACAAAGCAGACTACAAAGGGATCCTCATCTATTCTCAAGAGACTACCAAATCTGGATGAACAGCCCATTAGATATAATGCAAAACTGTTGGAGTCTGCCTTTTTTCCCCTGTCCATTGCACTGTCTCAGTATATTTCACACTGTGTTACAGTTTATATTGTGGATAATTATTACCTGATTATTTTTCTTTGAAGTTTGATGATACATGATAAGCACAATCTTTTGGAATCCTTTTTATCTGTACAGTTTCCACTATGTAATAGTTAATAATGAGGGCTGGCATCTAGTCTGTACTTCCTTTCTTTGTTAATTCACATATTGAAGTAGACAGCAAACCTGTGTTGGATCTACTCAAGTTCCTCCAGACGTGTTTCTGTCACTTCACATAATGGATACAACATAAGTTAAAATTCTCATTAAAACTTCAGTCTTCTTCACTGCTTCTGTCTGCAGCTGTTTTACAACCAGTTCTCCCCAGTCACGTGCTAATTTGCCCTTTGAAAGATCACCAAATCTGATGCTGTCACTAGCGCATATAATAATTAATATTTGGGAAGACAATCTTTTATATCATAAAAACATGCTCTATATAAATTACTGTTATATAATTTAGTATGTATTTCACACCATAATCAGTTTAATATACATATTTCTGTTAAGTTACATGGGTATTTCTTTTTCCTTTAGTATGAGAAAAGATTAATTTATTGCAGCTTCAGAGGCACTGAAAGAAAAATAATATTTTGGAGATGGTTTTGGGTTTCCTAAAAATATATTTCCTTCTGATTTTAAGATTTTTCACAGCATAGAGATTGCTCAGTGGAACACGGCTAACCACCTGCTTTCAACACCAACTGGCATTGCTACATTTATTAGCTTAGATCTTTCAGTAGCATTTGACATCAGTTGACATTGCTTATCATGGGATTCTCCTGGAGCATCTGGAATTTTATGTTGGCCTAAAAATCATTACTCTACACTGCCCAAAGCAGTCAGTTTTAATCTTTTTAATTTTTATGTCTTCAGTGCAGTGGGCTTTGCTGCTAGGCTCTCTTTTTGTCCCCAGGCTCATGAAGTCTGCGTACTGCTCTTGGCCATAGCGTTTAAGTAACGGGGCATTTGCTACAGCAATTAATTAAACAGCAGCATCCTAAAAGTGTTCTCTAAAGAATGATAGAAAATAAAATTTTAAAATGGTAGTACAATTCGCATTCAACAGTACATGAAGTTATGGATGGCTGTTCCTGGATGCAGCAGTAGAAGAATTTCTAGGTATTGAGCCTTTCAGTGAATATTATATCCTTTTTTATTATTATTTTCTAACTATCCAAAGTTTAATCGTTTTTAATGATTGTATTCATATAATAATTTTTGAACTAACGGTGTTTAGAAAAAGAGCTGAACTATGTTCTTTGTTCAGTAATTGTGATTTGTAAATCACCCGTATATCTCAGGACAGTGAACTACTGATATATTTTTAAATAATTAAGAATTCTTTTGTGAAGAATGGAAAATAGTAACTAACATATTCATTTGCACATAAAAAATTATGCAGGTATAAATGCTAGTATTATTACTAACTATTGCTTGCCAAAAACTCCACACAACAAAGCCATTGCTTCTTTAAATAATTACTTCAGCTGGCATTAATTTGGTCAAAATAGCTAGTTTTGATTCGTTTTTGTCATTGTCACTAAATTCTGCTTTGGAGATTTAAGCTTGTGAATTTGAACTGGGTTTCCAACCAATCATACTTTTTGATAGCATCACAGACACACAAGATGTCACTACAGGAATGGACGAGGATTTAGATTGGTAGCTTTTCATAATGCTTATCTATTTAATGGACACCTTGCTTGAGAGTTACATTAAGAGTGGGGAAGCAGCTAGAAGGAGCAGGGCTGGGATGGGATGAAGGGAAGGCAGGTAAATGGATTTTCAAGCAGAAAGGCATATTAGGATATCATACTACAAAAAAGCTTGATCGGACTATCGCACTAAAATAGCATGGCAAAGAAGAGAATCGGTGTTACCAGCGAGACATCAGTATGGTTTCAGAGTCCAGAGCTGGATTACGTATATCTGCCAGTTCCTTTTTCAAGACAGTTAAATTCTTCCTTCCATCCTCAGCTGATCTCAGTCTGAATTTTTCTGGAAAGACACTGAGGCAGACGAGCAGTATGGAAGATTTTAAGAAAATTTGGAATTTTCAGCTACACAGGAATTCTCTGTGTGTGCTGGAAATACTGAGATCTCTAGAACTTTAAAGTTCTTGAACCAAAAATAGATCAAGATCAAGCCAGTGATTTGTAAAAGCCGTGGTTCTAATTTGATATAAAATGCCTGAATGCAGGATATGCGAACACTGAACCATTGCCACTCCAGACATATGACTTTGCAATACACTGTTTTGCTAGAAAATTACTCTGTACCTCTAGTACTTTGTTCTTTCTTCTTGACTTTTTTACTGATGTGAAAAAGGAAGAACTATGGTAGGCATGAATAAGCTACAACTGCTAGTCTCTGGGCATAAAGTATCTATAGATCACTTTATTCAGGTTCTTTTCATAAAAATAAAAAATAAAAAAAAATAATAATAATAATTAAAAAAAAAAAAAAGCTGATCAATCAGGCTTAAATATAGCAGCCCTTGGAGATTATTCTCTGTTGAGCATCTTCATCACCGTGCCAAGAGATGAATCGACTCTGTCCATACAAAGCTCACTTTTTTGCTCATGATTGCATAATGGATTGATTATTACAATTCTCTGCTTGCTGTTCTTCCTGCCTTCCTGCTGAACAGAGACCAGGTAACTCCAAATGCCACAGCAAAAATGCTGACCTGCAAAAAGTATCCCAGCGTATTAGCACTTCTCTTAATACCTTGTATTGGCTTCTACTCAAGCGTCTGATTAACATCATACAACACTATCATCTGCCACAAAAATATCTATGGCTGTGGATTTGGTAGCCAATTAAACTTGTTTTTTCATGTTTCTTGCCAAGCCTGAAGGTCTGATGATGTAATTCACCACTCCTGAAATTTCAGCTGATTGTTGATTACTCTATTTCTGAAGTTAGCTACTGCAAGGGTTTTTTACTTTTATTATTCACCTTTGCAACTCAGCTCCTTCTCACATCAGGAAGATGGATGCAATAAGCAACTTTAAGGCTACATTTAATTCATTCTGCCTGAAACAGTTTTTAATTAGATATCATTTGAGTTTTTTTTCAATTATTTCTTGGAACTTCTGGTCACTGAACTCTGTACCATGCTCTAGTATGATAATGAGAAGTATGCCTTAGAAGTTGAAATGCTAAAATACTAAGTGCAAAATATGCTTTTAATATTATTCTTAGAGTCAGAACAATTCTATCATTTGCCGTTTGCAAATTATTTTAAATAGAGTTTCTAAAAATGCTGGGGTGGGGGGGGGAATAGCATGACCTCTTCAAATCCAAAGATAATCTTTTTACAGGGTTTTGGGGGGGAAAGACCCCAGAATGTTATTCAAATGGCAGCGTAAAGCTTTTTTTCTTTATGAAGAAGAAGCTGAAGTCAAAAGAGAATCAGTGGAGATGAAACTAACTGTGAAAATAAAAAAGAAAAATAAAAAAGAAAACACAAAACCAGCCATAAACAAACAAACAACAACAAAAAAGAAGTAGAAGTAGAGTTACTTTGTGCATTCCAGAAAGAAAGCTCATATAGTTCTCTCTTGTCTAGGACCATCTCTGTACAATTTCTGTACTTTTTGTCTTGCAATTAGGTTAGAGGGAATTGTAGTACAATAACATTAAATTAGAAGATGAGAGGAAGGTGTTTTTTAATAACTACTAATCCATCTTGTCATTTTTGGTACTGATTCTACTGGCAAGATCTATTTTTGATCACAAGCACATTACCTTCGCTAGCAATGTTGTGTAACTGAAACCAGAGATTCCATAATGGAAATAAAATCAACCTATTGTAAGGCTACTGTCACTAAGACTTCATTCTAGTAGCTCATTAGAACCACAGAAGCTAAAGAGAAGTGCAGAAAGGTAATGTTGTGATAGATTGTCTTTGCTTTCAGCAGTCTCTACTATATGAAAGAAGCTGTCCTTCTCAGGAGAGATGAATCTCAATAATAAACAGGTAATAAAAGCAACCAGTTTCATCCAAACAGCTAGAAAAAAATCTTACTTTATGCAAGAAGCAGGTGTCATCAGTACAATCCTCCCACTGGAAAAATGCACACACACTTCTTTAATGAGCTTCTCACGCTGCTGTCACAGGCACCCACAGCTCTCTATGATAAAATATTAACTCTCTACCGTACTCCAGTTCATGTGTTCTTATACTATTTTGGTGTCAATGCTCTGAAAGCAATGAAAGAAAATTTTATTTGCGCAGAAATGGTCCAGAACAGGAAGAAGGACTACAGCATGAAACAGGTCTTCTCCACCTCTGACTTCCATTACTCAGATATAAAATCTTTCCTCAGTGTTGCTCATTCCTGCTCCCACCATTATGTATAGGAACAGACAGCTATTCAGTGAAAACCAGAAAATGGAAAGAGCTGCTGTTGTAGTCACTTACAGAAAAGAGAAAAGCAGTGCTTTCCTGTAAATGTTTGTTTCAACACTGTTACTAAATTCTTTAGTGTTATCCTTACAGATAGCTTATGAGCCCACCATGCGTCATTGAACCCATTTGGAATATAAACAGGAGTATGAAAGTCAGCATATGGGGCAGATACAAATTTTCTGTCTCCAGCAATGATTGGAAAGCTGTGGTCAAAGTGTCAATGTGTTAAATATTTTCACACAGAATCACACAGAATTGTTCAGGTTGGAAGAGACCTCCAAGATCACCTAGTCCAACCTCTGACCTAACTCTAACAAGGCCCACACTAAACCATATCTCTAAGCTCAACATCTAAACGTCTTTTAAAGACCTCCAGGGATGGTGACTCAACCACTTCCCTGGGCAGCCCATTCCAATGCCTAACTACCCTTTCGGTAAAGAAGTTTTTCCTAACATTCAACCTAAACCTCCCCTGACGCAACTTGAGCCCATTCCCCCTCGTCCTGTCACCAGGCACGTGGGAGAAGAGGCCAATCCCTCCCTCACTACAGCCTCCTTTAAGGTACCTGTAGAGAGCGATAAGGTCACCCCTGAGCCTCCTCTTCTCCAGGCTGAACAACCCCAGCTCCCTCAGCCGCTCCTCGTAAGGCTTGTTCTCGAGACCCCTCACCAGCTTCGTTGCCCTT
>VXAA01005302.1:99984-140664 GCA_013399115.1 Anseranas semipalmata
TCCTACCCTCGAGCAGATCGACACACGCACCTAACTTGGTGTCGTCTGCAAACTTACTGAGGGTGCACTCAATCCCCTCGTCCAGATCATCTATGAAGATATTAAAGAGCACCGGCCCCAGTACTGAGCCCTGGGGGACGCCACTAGTGACCGGCCTCCAACTGGACTTGACTCCATTAACCACGACTAACCATTTTGCTCAAGACCTGAGAAGATTTTGTGCCAGAAAAGAGATTAGAGGAAAAAAAAAAAAAAAAAAATTTAATATAAAGACATTGAGAAAGGAAAATCAATCTTCCTTGTCCAATAAGCATCACACACACAAAAGGAGTACTTGGTCTGTAACCGTTCTCATTCAATAAGAAAAGAAGGTGTTCTAATAAGTGCAGAGAACGCATTTTCAGTGGGAATTTATTTAAGGTTATCTTCCTATTGACCTGCACAGCATTGGATCAGACCTTTAGTTGACATTGTCATCCTCTGGTTCACTCTCAAAAGTCGGCTGTATGAATGGGTAAATCACTGAGTCCTCTAAGTCACTCAGCCCAGTTTCCTGCCAATTAGATAAGATGATAACTGAAGCCTTAGGATGCTATCTGTTAGTAAAGATAAAAGCAGAGTTACTTTAACTGATCAAGAACAAATTGCCAAATTTATATAAAAACTAGTATAAATATATCTGATTAAACTTGTCATCAGAAGAAGCAGCTGCTAATTATAGTAGCAATAGCAGTTGAATTGACATTGGAGCTTAATATCTTTGATTTCATACTAGTTACAAATAGCAAATTAAAAAAAAGAAAAAAAAAAGAACCAATGTCAGGCAATTGGTTGGAATTGATTAACATTTAGATATGATCAATCTAAGACATGAAGCATCATTAATCCAGGTAGTGACCCCTCGTTATGTTGCTCAATTGCTCACAGATCCACAAAGCTTGTAGCTGTATTAATAGCATTAATTTTTCCCCTTCCAACACTGGTTAACTACAACAACTGTACATTACCAATGGTGACATAAGTAAAACCAGTGACACAAACATCTTGGCACAATGCAAAAGACATTTATGCTCAATTTATTTTGCACAGTGGGCCAATGCTTTGGTCTTCTGTAGATCAGTCACATAAGTCTCTCTCATTTGAGAAATCAACTGCCAAGGAACAATTGCAATTAAGATTTTTTCACACTTGAATTCAACTATATATTTAGGTTTCTGACATATTTAAAAACAGAGTTCTACTTTTCTTACTACTGTTCTCCAAGCAAATAATCTATTAATCTTTTACCATATGGCTTGCTAAAGATGGATTACTCACACTCTTTCCTGTGAAAGTCATGGTATTTGGAAATTCACAGACGAAATCTTTTGTTTACTCAGAAGGGAGTATCCTCAAAGACATTCATATTTCAAAAAGGCTTTCCTTTTGATTATATAATGCTGAGACACGGAGCACCAAATTCCTCTACAAACTTCCAGCTGCAGACATCTAGGTCATGACAGAAGACTTTAGTAAAAACAGCCACCACTGCAGCAAGAATGCAGAAGCCATGCAAGTCCTAAGAGCTCTCTCAATTAAACATTTTCTAAGATGATACTGAGAAAGTACTGGAGCATTTAAAATGCAGACTGATCGGTCGGTGGTGAAGGTGTAAGACAGGTCTTCTATAAGAAGTTAAAAGGAAACCAAATCCAAGCATCTAAAAGAATTTGCTTTCCTGAACTCACCAAAACCCTCTCAGGTTTTACTATTAAATACAGGGCAGCCAGAATTTCAGAAAAGTTGTATCTTCGTCAGTAATATTAAAGCTGTTCTTTCAAACCTTATCTAGGCACATTTCTAGATACAGAAGACACTGGGCAGCCCTTTTGCCGCATTAGCATATTTTTATAGAGTGGCAAATTCACTCCATACACCACAGAGCTACTAATGAAGTTTGAGTCTTAATCTGATATGAATTTTAACATTTTATAACAGCACTGGGCCATCCAGAGTTTAACTTAAGCTGTCTAAAGAGTCTGTAGCTGAAAAATTACTAAGTGATGAAGGCACTAGTAAAAGATTTGGAAGAACGCAAATACCATTCTCTTATTTTCCAAAAGGTTTCCATCTGCCTGGGGAATAAATTCATCTGGGGCCAGATCGCTTGTGGACCAGTACTGCTAAGGAAAGTTGCCAAGGAACTTGTTCTGGATTCCCTATAACTGAAAAGGAGATAAAATACTTCCTTACTTCACCCAGATACCAGAAGAATGATGACAGTGTGTTTGGTCACTCTGGTGATGGTCAGGTAAGTGTCACTAGCTTGCATAGTACTAAGATGTGTTATCATAAGAGCTGGTTGAAACTCTTCTGAGCTTAGTAGGAAAAAAACAAAACAAACAACAACAAAAAAGTGGTAAATAAATTCTTGTCTCACTACATAACTCATTTCCCTCTCTAGCAAAAATTGTCAGGTCCTTCTCTCAGGACAATGTCTCTCCTTGTTGTCAGTTCAGAAAATAAAAAGCAGGTTTAATCAGGTCATCTTCAAATGCCTTGAAATTATGTCCTGCCTCCACTGAAGCCAGTCACCCTAAGAACATTAAGATACTTCAAAATCCCAAATTAATTTGATGCAACAGCCACTGTGCTCCTGTCCTAGTACTTTCTATTTGCTAGGCACAAGAAAATATTTTAATAACAATTCAGATAAGGCAGAGTTAAGGAACAATACATAATGTGCTTTTAGAGTAATAATTTTATTGCCTAAAACACCACCAGACTCAGCCTTCTGAGTAGAAACAAAAAGTCACACCTTATATTTACAGGATGTGCTATACACTGTGTATGTAATTCCCACTCTATAAGGACAGTATTGTGATTTCGTTTAACCTTAGAAACTGCCAGTGCTGCCATTAAGCTTATACTCTTTTACAGTCTGTAGAAGAGGTGTTATTTTACGGTTACTTGGTTCTTTCCCTTTTACCCTTCAGTAGTCAAAAATCTTATATTCTTGTACAGTTCATCTTCAGGATACAAGCAACTCCCCCGAAGTATCTGTCATTAAGGGCTGCAAAGCATGAACAATCGGATGCAGATTACCTTGTCTATCCACGATGCTTATACATCCCCATTACCATGGTGCCTGAGCACTTCACAACCTTAAATGCACTTATTCTCATAAAACAAGAGAAGCGCTGCTGTCAGCATTTTCTAGATAGAAAACAGGGGCACAGAAAGTCTACGGGACTTTCCAGGAAGCCAGTGACAGAGACAGCACTCAGACTAGTGGATTCACCTTTCCCTGTTGTTTTGTTTTGCCCCAAGAGACATATTCAGATAGAAACAGTCTGTATATAAAGTTCTCTGACATTAATCTGTGTGTGTGCATATGTAATTCAGAGAGCCAGCAAAATTGTGCCCTGACCTAGTTAGGGGCTCCAGATGTTTCTGTAGGCTAAATAATTATGATAGCAATTATGTTAATTTAGAATAAAGTTACTGAAGCCAATCAAGTTATTCCAGCGTTACATCAATCCAAGATGAGAACTGAGCACTGAGTGACACAACCACTAATGTTTTTGGACCTTTTTAGAGTGTTCATAGCCCACATGATGCATTCGATTGCCTCCTTAAATCTAAAGTGCGTCCAGAGTAACAGGAAAGTGCTGTCCAGGCAGAAAGCCTCTCTTGTTCAATAAACTTCGTCCTCTCAAGTACTAGTATTACTAGAGGAGAAAAGCTTCTTTAAGCTTTCTTTTGTTATCTCAAATGTTCTAGAACTGTGTAAAATTGTTTAGAGGTTACAGCGGCATTTCTGCTTTTACAGCTCATTTAACTATGCAATTAGACATTACAATAGATATGGAAGATTTAAAATTAGATATGCTTATCTTCAGTGCATGGGTCAGTACTTTTAACTTTAAAACAAATTAACATTTTGCTTCTCATTCCCCTCCCCTCTCTACCACAAAATGAGGGTGTTTATCTTAACTCAGCAATTCTCATGACTTCCATCAGATGGTAGGAGGCAAAGGAATAAGTTTTCTAGATTTAAAATGAAAGTGCTGCTGTAGAGCAATTGCAAGATAGCCAGGCCAATAATGCATTTTGTAAAAGCAGAGGGAAATGTGTATGAATACAAAATTTCCATGATAGTAAGGTGAACAGTCTGTCCGATGACTGGTAATTCAATGCTGGAAATGACATCACCCTGAACAGATATACAATATTATATTTCTATTTAAAATGGAGAAACTCAATGTCAGCACAGTGGGGGACAAAGCAGAAGAGGAATATTGCATCTTAATAGGATTTAGGATTCAAATATGCTGAGCAAAACTGCTTAAAATTGTATCTGAATAATAAACAGATAACATTTTCATTTAAAAAACAAACCAGCCCCTGGATCAACACATAGCTATAAAATCCAGTCTTTTATGGAGAGGATAAGAAAATATACCCTGGAAATAGAAATGAGAAGAGAATTCTCAGCCATGAGGCCTTCTTCAGGCTATGGAAGGAAAAATATAACAAGGTTAACTTTGTTCTTTTTTGTCTGCAGCCCAAAGAAAGTCTCAAAGCCACAATGTCGCTTCTCATCACACTATCTATTTCTAGCAGAAAAGAGGGAGGTTTGGGGGTGGAGGAGGGAGAGGTTTAAGCATTTTTTTCATTTTCCTTTGCTCTCAGAATAGCATTACTTGTATTTAACACTGTCTATCATCTTGGAGTATCTTATGTGAGAATTTATACATATTAGTAAACAAGAACAGAAAAATATCCACATTTCTGGGAGATTAAGAAGCCTACTGAATTCAGAAAGAGTATTTCCAGTGACCAATACCAAGTATGAGTAAAACAGAGTGGAATATGTTTTCATTAACTTGAGGTTTGGTCTAGGACTCTCTAAAAATGACAGAAATTGAACGTTTATTACTATTATTATTTCATAGGGTATAGGATCAGTTATTTATCTCTTATTCTTAGTAGTTTCCAGTGATGTGTATGTGTCAATAATGAACCTTTATCCTCATTGGTATTGGGGCATCATCAGAAACGGATCTTTTCTACACACAAAATAAAAAAACAAACTCCTAAAGCATCTCTGGTTGTAAAACAATACAGAAAACACATTTTTAGGAGTCCAAACATCTGTGGAAAGAATTAGGCACAAATTTGCAAATAGCAATTTTTTTGTTGTCCAGCCAAAGAACGTAAGGGCTGAATTCCCAGCCTAACCCAGGCCTCCTTTGGTGTCATTCACAGGGCTGTGTTCAGTGCCACTGGAATGACTCCTGTGAAAGTCAAAACCTGGCACTTTTGTTGCTAGTGTTGCAATAGCTCAGGGCTGCTCTCTCAGAGACAACCAGCAGCTGGGCAACAAAATAAAGATGAGAGATGGAGATGTAGAATGCTTTTTGTCAGACAAGGATCCACAAACTAGGATGGAGCATCCCCCCTCAGGGATGGTGACTGATATCACCAATGGAGGAAAAAAAACACTTGAGCAGAAATCCATCAAATGAAATGGGCATTTGAAGACCTGAAAGAAGCCCCTTAATGTCATTATTGGGGTTTGGCAGCAGTACAGAAAAGTACACAAAGGATTTAAAGATCAGGATCTTAACTTTTTTATTTTTACGTGATGAAAATCACTGACTTAGATTTTCAGCTATTGCCCCACTCCACCAGGCTTTATTCTCAGGAATTTAAGTTATTTTCTCAACCATGCTTAACTCCTGAATTAACTTTATTTGTTATTATTTGACTAGAAGTAATAGGAGTTCTTTCTCCTTAATCAGTTCTTATTTGAGCTATGGCTAGCAAAGTGATATGAACTAAAAAATGGGAAATGCAGAGGAAACTCAGCTTTTTCTCATCATTTCCCTTTCCAAGCAACAGCCCCATGATTTTTTAAATGATTTTTTTAATGAAATGCTTCACATCTGCACCCAGTCAGCTGTGACATCATACCATAGGCTGGTAAAGATATTTGGAAGAAAAAGTTTGTGAATACGCTGAAGGTAAACACATTTTTGTGAGTGCATTAAACTTCATCCCACAGGGTTGTAAAGGCAGTGAACACAAAGCATTTTCATTTAAAGGACTGGTAGAGCTCTTGGTGTTCTTGCTATCAGTGCTTACCTAGCTTTGCTAAGTTGTTGAATTAAAATTTAATGAAGGACCAAGTTTGAAATTCTGCCCCACTGCACAATGCTTATAAATACCCTACAACGATACTGCATCGTCATGATAAATTATACATGTAATGGTGCTGAAAGTTATGTAAATTCCAAAAAACTTTAATAAAGTTGTACGCTAACTGACATTGATTGTGCACAGTTGCAGACAA
This sequence comes from Anseranas semipalmata, assembly GCA_013399115.1. NCBI lineage: Eukaryota > Metazoa > Chordata > Aves > Anseriformes > Anseranatidae > Anseranas > Anseranas semipalmata. The sequence continues at coordinate 106,322 of VXAA01005302.1, forward strand.
AACTTTATCAGCTGATTCTGAGCTGCAATAAAAGAGAAATATGTATTCTCTTCTCTTGTTTATTCCCTGGAAGAATAAACTGAAAATCACCGAATTATCCTCCCTTCACAACCGTCTGAATATTAATTGCAAGCTTGAAGGGCAACAAAACACATACAGCATTGCCAGGACAAGTAATTAATCTGAAAATTTCAGACCCTGACATATTGTGTACATAGTGCTGAAGTGATAACCCAGAGAATGTATTCATCCTTTGTTGCTGATGGTCTGGGATCATTCTTGTAGATACAGTCAGAATTAATTTTTTCAGACTACAGACAGAATAAAATGCAGACCATTAGAAATTAACCCTAAGCAAAAAAAGTCACTATGGAAAGGAAAATTCTACGCTATTTGTAAATACTTTTGGTGCTCAAGTATTAATGAGGAAAATTCCTTTTTTTTTTTTTTTTTAATATAAAATTAAACATTGTGTTTCAACCTATTATAAAGTAAAATGGTGGTTAAACCACCATGCCAGTCACTCAGTTCTTCAGTGGTTTCATCATTTTTTTGCAACGAATTCCAACATGAATGAAATCTGGTAATACAGAGATCGCAGAATGCTGACAACCAAACCCTCCCTCTTTGGGGAAATTCTTTGCACTCGTTATTGTTGCGTTTACCTGCAGCATCTGTTGGTGAGGACCATTTTTCATTACTCTGATTATTTGCACAAGGTTCAGTCCTTTACAGCACACTGTGTTACAGAAGGAGTTCTGCTGATGTTACTCTCTCAGGAAAGCATCCCCCAAAGGGCTAGTTAGAGACAATGAGGACAGATACCAAGTGTTCCAGTTTTCTCCAGTCTTTCTAATTTCTTCAAAGAAAAAAGTCTTCCCGTGTAACTGGAAACTTGCTTCCCATGCAAAACCCAGACTCGTGCAAATGATGCAGATACCTTAAAGTCTGCAGGGAGTCTGAAATGGTGATGGTTAGGCATCGGCTGCGCTATGCATGGTGCTGGAGAGTAGATCACTTTACTCGTTAGAAAAGATGTAAGAAGAAAGATGAAGGCACAGCATGAACGTACAATCCAGGTCAGTAACTTCTCTTTTTGGTATGCCTCGAACAGGTACTGGAGGACCTGATTCTTGATTGATATCATTCTCCAAAGAACAGTTCAATTTCCAAAATCTGGGAAATAAGCTATATAATCAGGTTGATGGCTATACACATACTAAGTTTGAATATGTCCATATTTGTTTCACTTGTTCTACCTCGCTTGGCTAAATGCAAGACGCTTGCAATCTGGAAGCCATAGCCATATTAGTGAAATGCTCAGAGGACATAAATACTTTTTTACACACAAGGTGCACCTTGCCTTTCCATAATCTCTCTAAAAATCAATGGAAAGCACAGATAGTCTTAATTATCAGCAGAAGATATTACCTTTATCAGAGAGCACATTATTATCCCATCTGTAATTCTTAGAGTATATGACCTAACTCAGGGTGCATCTGGGGACCTTATATGCCACTCTGTTGTGGTCATGGGCACACAGAGTGAGACTACTGAGTCAAAAATGAAGCATTCTCAAGTGTTAAACATTGAAAACCTACACTTTTGAGTTCCAGGTTATCTGGGGTAGATTTGCCATCTTATAAACTCTAATGTCACCAAAGATCTTCAAAATAACAATCATTAAATGGGGGGAAAAAATAGATAAAAGACATGACACAAAAGCATCTGTCAGATCAGTTCATCAAACCAATCACCGATCAGTGACAAGAAGATATAGATCTCAGACTTTGAAAGCATCACAGCTCGCTTATATTCAGGCAGTGACTTAATTCATCTTATTATAAAACCAGAGAAAAACAAATCAGAACGGAATATTTCCTAGGAAAAGAAATACTCAGATCCACATTTTGAGGTGGACTCATTTCTCCTGATAGAGGAGGAAAACAGTAAAGGTGGCCATACATCACAGACGGTCTTAAATAATTGACAGTAAAACTCTTATTGATAACATGACACACAAACTCCACTTTCAGCAGGATATTCTTTAATGTGATGTCCCAAAGACCCTTTAGTAAAAATTTCTGTGGAGTCCTCCCTCGTTTCTTGCGGGGTACTGGCGTGGACAAGCAATTATTCCCTTATTCTCTATTGCGGCCAGCTGGGAGTTTCAGCCTGACACCTGCAGTTGCCCTTTCTTTGCCCCCTCCCATGGGCAACTGAACTATACAAGCCACTAAATCTTTTCATCTCTAGCTTTTAGCTTCTTCAGGAAAGCTACATCCCCCTGACCCTCCCAAGACCTGGAGTTAGGGTGGAGCATTTCAGCAGTCCAGGGCTGCTAAAGCAGGAATTCAAAGAGCATTCCTCCCACCTCTTCAAACCCAGCTACCAGCAACTCAGTGACCTCTGGCCTGAGATACTCTATATAAAAGTACCAACAAATCAGTATGACACCTCAGTACTATAACACCTCAGGTGATTGTTTCCAAGTTTTAAGATCAGAAGTGCAAAGAAACTTTTGATAACCAAGTGTCAAAAATAATCAGAGTAAGAACTATGCTGTTTGTAGTCTTAAATGGTATGTGCTTGTCCATAAATGCTCAACATCTGATACAAATTCTCAGATGGCTAGCAATACCTCAGCCTCCACACCAAGACAAATAAAGTTATCTCCCTACAGTTATATGTATATTCATTCCAGGAGAGCCAAGGTGTCAAACACAATACTTCTGGTGGATAGAAATCTTCTAATTTCCTCTCCATACCTGCAGACAAATGTTTTAGTTTGTTTATAAATTTTTTTCTCTGACATACATATCCATGTGCACCCATTGTGACCATTAAAGCATTTCATAAAAGCGGAACTAAAAGAAGAGGAATTTCAGATACGCTAAAGGTCTGGGGGTTGGCACTGCTCAAGTATCCCCAAAAGATGAGAAACGGGAGTTAAGCCCCCTTCCAAATACAAAAGTAGCACAATTCAGATCTCTAACACCACGTAGAGATAGCTCTTAGCACTTGTTTTGCAAGGGAAAGGTTTTTCCTCTGTCAGCTTTTGACTCTAGTCTTTCATTTTCTTTGCTTTCTCACAAGCGCCTCAGAACAAAATATTTTATTTCACGGTGAATGGAACCTTTTGTGTCAAACTAAATGAAATGTTTCAGTCTTTCATTTCAGCAAGAAATATTTCATTCATTACTATTTGAATAATTCTCTGCCTTTCCTTTCCCCTTCCCCTCCCCTTAATTTTATAGTCTGATTTGGCAAGGAAACATCTGACATGACTGCACGGGGTGTCAGACATTCCTCTCTCTTGTTGAATGATTTCTATCAAATTTGACAGTCAAGAGTTCAAAGCTATTACGTGAGTTTTGTGAAAATCAGTGTCTCATGAGATAGTGGAGACCATATTAGCACTGCCACTGAAAAAAGGGCAGAGAGGAGTTAATATCTGACAGCTAGCAGTGTGCTGGACAACACGTATTTATTGTCTTGTGCTCTAGCCCAGTCACAGCACGTACCCAGTGAGTAAGCCAGAAAGCAGGCTGAGATTTAGGGGGACTGACAGCAGGATGAGGATGGTCCTCAGGACCAGAGGAGAGATCTAGAAATACCTCAGTGGTGCATCTGAAGCTCTTGCAGTGGGATGAGAGGGTGCCATAGGAGACACAATGCATAAACCCATAATAAACCAGGCATCCGTTGTTCCTCTTCCTGTAGAACTACTTGTTTTAGATTGGCTGCCAAAACTGAACCAAGGATTTATACAACCCCACTTTCAAATTCTATCCAACTCTAATTTTGAAAAATGAGCAATTACCAGCTGGGAAATCTGGGGGTTTCAATTTCAGAATAACGTCTCAGGCTCTGACTTAATCTCTGCAGACACTACCAGTAAAAGAGACAAGAAGCCCTGCAGGGTTATTTTATTTGCAGAAGCAACAAAAATCGTTTGCTGTCCCACAAGTCTCAGGCGCTGTGCTCCCTCATACATTCAAATGAGCTTCCAGACCATCCCAGTCCTCCTTCCCATGAAACACTATTGCGCTGATTAAGAGATTGGCCTGCCTTCAGTAAAATTTCCATCTATTTATCCATCTCTTAATAAAAAAATGAGTCTGGCAGTGATTAAAGAGTCCACCAACTGCCAGGTTTGAAATATCTGTCTTGTGGGCACATGACTAAGGGCCAAGTTCACAGCTCATGTAAAGTAATCAGTTTTCTTGGATCCACCCCATCAGACATGTCAGTTTATTAAAGACAGTGATCTGTGTCTGCCTCTGTGTTCAGACTGCCCAACCCACAGAGGAATTATGTGGAAGTATAGGCTCTCTTTTTTGAAAAATACTTTCAGACCATCCAGGGTGTAATGAAGGTCCTCAACTGGTATGTTTTTAAACTGCAGTTCTGCTGAAGAAAAAAAAAAAAAAAAAAGATAAAACCCTCCATTCTTCTCTGAATCACAACAGAAGAGGGACCCTTTAAAAAACTCTCTTCTTTCTCATGCAAATCCTACCAAAGTCACACCATACACCTACGAATTGTAAAGTATAGATTCTCAGCTTACTTGTGAACACGATTACACTTAACTATCCTCCCTGAGTAGGCAACACATTACATTACTGTATCAATAATCCTTATAACATTTAGAGTGCTACTCAATGCAAATAAGGATGTAGAATTCACAACCTGAATATCTTTTGGGGGCTGAAAGCCAGGAACAAAACAAGGCAAAAAAATAAATAATTTTCATGATATTTGTATACATCTATGGATCCAAATGACTAATTGAATGGCTAGCATAAAAACACACTCATGACTGGAAATTGATTGTATTTTTTTCAAACAGAGCTGAAGCTTTCCTGGGGTTTAACCTGTCATTTGCATAGGTTAATTTTAAATGGCAGTGCAAATTTAGCTTGAAAAGATAATTACAATATTTCACCTCCTTTCATCTCAGGTTATGTAAATGAGACTTTAATCTTTTTGCAGTTCATATTATATTAATAAGTAAAAAAAAATCTTGATTTATGTTATGCTGTCAATCACTTGATAGCAGTGGACGCAAATGGAGGCATGTGGGTACAAATCAGGCTAATTTCCAACTATTCTCTTACGTCTTTCTTTTTATCTATAGGGTTGCGGCACAATTCCAGATAAGGAAGTGAATAGAGAGAGTTTTGACAGGTATCTTGTTAGACTGATGTGTCATTTTTATCATAGTAAATGAATTGATCTCTCTGATAAGCAGGCTGTTTCTAAGCCAGATGGTTCTGTATGCAGTAGTGCATTGTCTAGGACTTCACAGTTCTGTTCAGGATCAACCACCTCACACACATATACCGATAGTTGCTAAAATTCTTCCTTACCCTATTTCCTTTTGGTTGTCCAGGGTGAGAGTCAGGCCCAGATTGTTTTGCTCTGGTTTCTCACTTCCACTTTCATACAACTTATGGATGACATTGCACAACTCTGAGCTCCTGTATATTGCACCATCCTTCCCAAAATGTTCTAAGAGTAGTACAACTCAGCTGGAGTCGGGATGGGCCATGGTGCTAATGACTTAGCCCTGCTTTCAGCTGATGTTTTTATCTCAAGTACGTGAAATGAATGAAAACAGATCCAGTTCCTAATCAGCACTATCAGGTGACACTATTGGTTTTTTTCACCTGTAGGTAAACTTTGTTCCCCATTTCACAAACAAAGTAGTTACTGGGCCTTGTGGCCATCAACCCATCACAGCAGGAATCGGTGCTGGGCAGTTAGAGATTTTCTGACTGTCATTTGCTTTCTTTGTTCTACAAACATAGACAATACCTGTTTCCTTCATGAGAAATACAGCAGAAATCCTTTCTTACAGAAACTCTGGAAAAGGCCTGCTGTCTGTCCGGATCACTCCAGAGCTCCCATTGTAACCTCAGAACAGATCCAGGCAGTGAAATAATTCTGTTGCACTTAGCCCTACCTTTGCTCCTAGGAGAAGATATACTTGGACAATATGATCTGGACAAGATGGGTCTCCATTCACACAACTCTGTGGCACAACAGAAGACTAGAGAGATCTAATAGTCTGAAGAAATGTAAATGATTTAATGATCAAAACAGACTTTTTTTAAAAAAAAACAACAAAACAAATATTTGTTATCAGTTGTTGCTACAGGATATCTTTAATCCTTTCTATAGGAGTTGCATGTCCATTGACATCTGCAACAGCATAAGAATAATCTCACATTTCACTATAAAACATCTCTTACCAGTTAAAAACCCAGTTTTTAGCACTGGTGTCCCATAGCTGCAGTCTCATTGGGCCTAGATAACCGTCACCTGAGATGTTTTCAACATGATTCTTAATGCATAAATGCCAATATTAGAAAGTTCAAATAATCCCTTGACTACCTAAAAGCACTTGGATCCGGTCCATGTCCTTCTTTAGGGCTTTTGAAAGTCTGTTGTTCTATAAAACTAGTTTTTCACGTTAAAAGATCTTAGTAAATTGGTTAAAATGTCCTTATTTTATTAATTATCTCCACCAACTAAAACCAGACCATAGGGCAACCATAATTTTAAAATAGCACTTGATAATCACTGTCCAGTTCTTGAAAAGAAGACTTCTCATTGAAAGGAAATGGTGGACTTTCTACAGCTATGTAAGATAACCGACACTTGAAAAAAGAGATCATGTAAGAGAAAAAAATACATAGATTCTCAGTTGTTATAAATAAAAAATAACTTGTATCAGTAGAAAATTTGGCTTATGATTTATGTATGAATATTGCCTAAGCCAACCTTCATCCCTATCTTATACCAAACTGTCTTTCTGCAGATTCAAAGTGTTTTCTTTTTCTTTTATAGATTTCAAGGAGAAAAGTAAGCAAAAATGCTGGAATGAAAACATCTTTTCCTAGTATCTGATCCCGAATGAAACAAAAATCACCAAGCACATCCTTACATGTTTTGAAATCAGAAGTTTTGATTACCATCAGGCATTGTAGTTGGCATATGTCCAAACTATGTCTGTAGTTTGATATTGACTTATTACAGTGCCCCTCCAAAGTAAGCTATCTATCTTAAATTTTTCACAATGGCTTTCTAAGTGAAGTAACGTAATAAAATGTAACATGATGTTGTGCTTCCTGACAGTGTGGGGGGAGGTTCAACTAAATTATTTTTCCTTCGTTTTCTCCCACACATGTACAAATGCATGCACCCTTCCTCCCACATTTTCATAAATGTACAGGATAGAATTACCACACTGACAAGAAAATAGAAATAATTAAGTCCTCTGCTTTACCACTAGATCATCTAGGTCACATTCCTACATTCCACCTTCAGCGTAATAAAGTATTATTAGACCCTTTGACCCATTAAAATCAATAGGACTACTGCTGATATTACATTTGCAAAAAAAAAAATTCTCCTCACTGAGAATCTGGATCAGATTCTTTTATTCTCTTCTCTCTCGTTTTCGCTGCTACTTGCATGAAAGCAATGACAATTTTGAAAAATTAAGTAGAGCTTTCATTAGCTGCTTCTCAAATAAGATTTGATGTTTGTTCACCAGACTGTCTTTTAGCCCCCCCCAAAACATCTTGATTTGTACAAAAGCTCTTCCAAGGCCTAAAACTCAATGTAGTGGAAAAAAAATGCCTTTTGCTTTCTGTTACAAACTAAAACAAAGTACAAAAAATTAAAAGTGCAGCTTTGGTAATGACACTAAAATATTCAGGAATGTAAAAAGGAGAGAGAGAGCTAGAACTTTACTCTATGGCTTGCAGTGAAAATGTTTTACAGTAAAAGGTTGTTTTACTCTTGGGAATTAATCTGCTGTCTGTTTTTAATGTGTTGCATAGTCTACTCCAGAGTAGTAAAATGGTAATTCCAGTACTGAAAGCATTTTAGTTATTTGTTTTTTCTCCAAAGAACAAATTACCATTTTTCACCTGGGAAAATCTCTCAGCTGAAAGGCTCAAATTTTCAGTGGATCAAGTTTTGCAAAGCAATGTTCATTCTTAGTTTAACATTTTTGTTGTTGTTTTTTAAGAAGAAATTGCCTAGAATTATATCAAAAGGCAATCCTGCAAAGTAAACAATCTTTTTTTGTAACAGATTTAAAAATAATAATAATAAAAATTTAAGCACCTCATTTGTAAGAGCATTTTTTAAATAAAAATCTATACCTCTTATGTTTATCACACGTGTTCTTTTCTTGAAGCCAATCAGACTGTAGCTAGTGTATTGAATAGACACAAAATAAGCAGCTGTCACTTTACTAAACTAATATCCATTAAACAAAATGGTCATAAGTACATCAATCTAATGTAATAGCAAGAATGTCATTGAAATAGAAAGTTGTCACAGGATCAATGTCCCCTGCCTTGAAAATAAACATTGTGGTTTCGACTCAGCACTTATGTAGCAGCAGGAGACCATTATCCTGTGATAACATCCTATTCTATTGACATTATCTGTTAACTAGAGATACTCAGATAGTGAAATATCAGCTTTTTTCACTTTGGATAAAATACACACTCATTTTACAGCTGCTATACATAGTTATCAGGCATCTGCATTTCCCACAAGCCTGAGTGGCTTAAAAAATACAGCAATCATTAAAAAATAGTTTACAACATATACTACTACTCATATGGCCAGTGAGTGTTCTTAAATGAGCAAAAGGTAGGGAAGCCATCAGAATTATAGCTACCTCCACATTGCTTTCTGCTGCTGCCAAACCCTTCCCTGGCCATTATTCTGTCATTTGCTTGTCACATCGAGTTGAGCTATGATTTTTCCTTGGCTAACCCCTTGTCTGAACTACCTCCCTAATATCCATTCTGATGATCATGCAGCCTAGATATTTTTTTGCTGAGGAGGGTGGAGTGTGGGGAGTGTTATTTGTTCTGTTTCTGAAGAAAAAAAAAAAAAACAACAACACAGATTTATACTAATGAAGCAAGTAAATCAAGACGGACCAATGCTTTGACCAATAAAGTAAGGATTACTGATCATAGGATGAAATCTTCCTGCCACTAAGATCTACATGCATCTCCCTTAGAAGTTAGCAACTCCCTGGAGTACTGCAGGACCTGATGCATTTCCTAAGTCCACCTCCCCTCCACAATTTCATTACTAACTAGCTTCACAGCTGAGGCTGCTATCTGGTATGCCTGTTGCTCGTCCAAGGCATCATGTCATTCACAGAGTAGGACCTTGGCCTCCCCTATTCATCATCCTCTCCCTCAAGCGTCTGTAGATATCCACGGACAATTATCTATTGCCTTGCAAGCTCTTTATTTTCCCCTCAGTTTGTGTGATTTTTATGCAAACAAAATAAAGGCTCTTAATCCAGCTTCCTGAAAGAATGAACTCGCTTAAAATGTCATCTAGTTTTCAAGAAAAAATCCAGCTTTTTAGAGCCTAAGAAGCTTGCAACATTATTGTAGAAAAGGGGGTAAGATTAGTTTGCATGTTCCAAAATGAAGAGTTAATTTATTGTGAAATTTCCATATATTTCTTTGACTAAATAACAAATACAAAAGAGCAGATCTAATTATGGGCATATGATAGGTCTGTTTATCTAGAAGTGACTACTATGCAGTTTTTCCTATGGAGATGAAGCAGCTGGTCTACTCTACACATAATATGGTGTAGAGTATTAAAGTGGAACAGAGTTCTCCTTGTTGAAAATTTAATGTCAGTTGTATTCCCCTGCATGCATAATGTGGTTTCTACATTACAAGTCAATATTCAGGCAAGAAACAGTTGCAGAGGTGGTGACTGAGGAGTGACTTGACTTTAAAAAAAAAAAAAAAGAAAATAAAATTGAAAAAAAAAAAGAACATCTTATATAATGAAGGAAACAAAATTTATGTAGCTGGCTAGGCATCCTTCCTGTCTGCTTTACATGGGAAAGTTCTCTCATAACAGCCCAGATCACCAGGCCACGTTGACTTATTTATTGCAGTTACACGTCTGGCACAAGGTTTTTGTCCCAGCTTTCTTAGCACTAGACAGATTGGAGCTCTCCTAGGAAGTAGCTTACAATGCACTCTACAGGCTTTTGCCTTTCCTTCAAATCACCATGTCTACTTGACACTTATTTGAGCTTCTCTTAAGTTTGAACACTCCTTTCTTCTGCCCTTTCTTAATACTTAAGCAAATCATGGACACACTGCATTAGCTCTTTCGACCTGCAGGGGAATTCTTTATGCAGTAGTCAGGGTATCCAAAGAAATGGCATTTTAGGAGTAGCTTCTAGAACACTGAAATTCCCAAGGCTATAAAAGGGACGTTCAGATTCACGGCAGGTTTCACCAACACCGCTATGAAGACAAGTTATGTAGAATAGTGCAGGAACATTAGTACAGTGAGGCACAGTATATCATCATGCAGACCCAAGACGACCAAAGTTTGTTCAGAAGTCTTGTAGCTATCTAGCTAAAACTCTGTGGATAATCAATCGACTTGCTGGTGCACAGACACTTTTTAAAGTAATACCAGGATTTGTAAGATAGTTCTTAAGGCAATTTATCCAAATGATATTGGACAAAAAAAAGGAAATGCTTAAAGTAGTAGTTGTCTGTCAGTGAAAGGGGCCTCTGAAGTGTACAGTGTTATGGATGAAATACTCATTCTAACAGCAACAAGGGCAATCAAGAGTCAATAGAAAAATCCTAATTTTTGTGAAGTTTGGTTGACCACAGAGAAAGATTCATAAATATCCAGCTGTGGAAAACCAGAAGAGATTTGTCATGTCAGAACACTGAGAACAGCTAGGATAAACTGGGGCCTTTTTCCATTCTGAGGACGTTAATGTTGCTGGAAAGTCCAGCAGGCAGTGGGATTTTAAGGTCTTGCATAAAGAGCAAATGGGATTCTGAGCCCAGGTAGCTCAGTCTTTGTCTTATCCAAACTCCAAATAAGTGATCGGTTAGGCCAAATAATATAATTTGTCAGCACAGTCCTACTCAAACTTTCACAGGCATAAAAAGATTTCTGAGCATGGTTAGAGTGACGAGAGTTATAGAGTGGCTAGAGTTACCTGCACATTCCCACACCAAAACACAAAGGCGAGCAGCAATACAGTAACTGCTTAGAAAAAGAAAACCTACAGTGAAATTTCCATTTCTGAGATTCATTTTTTATTAACACTCTTGTAGAAGAAAGCAATCTAGCTTCTTACTATTAAAAAAATACTAATGAAACATATGGTATACTATGCAGGCTTATTCAACTGTCCCTGCTTAATGATTCTACAAAGCATCTTGTAAAAGCCAGGAGAAAAAAAAAATTACTTTGGTCAGATTCTTATGCTCAATAATTAAAATTCTCTCAAAACAAGCACAATGAACTCTTTATAGAGAGATCTCCGGAAAACTGCTTGCAGAACCCTACTTCTTTCTCCAAAAAGCAAAAGTTTCCTGCTTTTCAGGTCCATCTAAAGCAAGCTATATTGTGATCATCTCAGGCTCCACAGAACTTTTTTTCCTAGCTTACTGATGTCCCATCAGCACCACATAACATCATGAAGGAAAATGTGCAGGCCTATTGGCTGCATATCACCTACATTTCAACACTTAGATGTCTTTTCATTGGACCATTTCAGCTCAAGCTCCCCAGGGATCTTAAAAGAGAAAGGGAAAATAGTGTAGGAACAAGAATACTCCCCAGTGCTGGTGGAGGAATGGTACATATTCTGTCCCTGGCAGCCTCCACCACAGTAATGCTCCATGGCCAAAACAGAAATCAAGGCAAATATGGAGTATCCTGTTCATACAGGAATCTCCAAGAAAACAACAATTCAAACAGTATTTTGAATTTGCTCTTTTTTTTTTCTTTTTTTTGGCTTTCCTTGCTGATCAATCCTTACTATTGATCATAGAAATTTTTACACCCCAAGCAAATAATGTATACAGTGAGTAGATTCTACCTGAAGTTGAATCTTTCTCAGTGGAGCTTAATTATTGAATATATTCCACTACATTATTCTTCAAGATTGGCAAGCTAAAGCAACAGATTTTGTTTCACCAAAGAAGAAAACATTCTGTCTTATAAAGGCAGGGGGAAGAGGGTGGGTGACGCTGGAATCAACACACAGTTGTACCAAATCTTGTAAAACATGACTTGCTCATTACACTGGCGTGTCCCAGTGTATCCAATCCCCTCAGCAACGCACTGAAGAAACCAGCCTGAGTGACTAATACATAAAACATCATAAAACAATCCCAGACATATATGAGAAGAGCATTTAGACCTTTCCCACTTCACAGCATAACAGAGGGGGTACAAATGGTAAATTTCAACTGTCCCACACATTAGGATGCCTTAATATTGTACAAGCTAATTTATGCATTTGTCCTGGGCCTTATTACCACAGAGGTACAGCAGAGAATGGAAGAGGGTGATAAAATCTATTGCAATTACACATATGCAAGCTATTAGGGGCAAATTCTGTTTGCCCTTTGTGAGATCGCACAGTAAGAGTTGCAAGTACAAGAAATAAGTATACTCCTTGGCATATTTTTGCTGGGTATCTCAGAGCTCACAGCAAAATTCAGCCAATGAATCATTATTAACATATGCTAACATATTTAGGGAGGTCATGGCTGCATTTTTGGTGTACATGTTTTTTTTACTGATATTATTATTTTGTAAAATTGCTAGAGTTATGCAAAAAAAAAATCAGAAGTACTCATTAGGATTGTAAAAAAAAAAGATTTGTGTGAAAATATTTTCATTTGGGTTTGGATGGGAAAGTGAACAAAAATGGTTTGGATTTACTAGGTTTCATGGTGGGCTCTAATGCACCGAACAAAATTTTTAATCATGTAATACTTCTTCTCTCCCGGAGCAATTGCTTCTCAGAAAGTCCAGCTCTAAAACAATCAGTGGCTAAAAGGTTTGGCAATTTACCTGGCTGCAAATCTTTTCTATACCTTGTTCAGACCAGGGATTTCAGCCAGGGTTTCCCACATGAGGTTAGTGTCTTTGCCAAACAGGCTATGAGCTACTTTGATGTAGTTCTCTCAAACTCTTTCTTGGATTTGTTCTACTCTATAAAATTAAAAATTCATTTAACCACATCGAGAGGAAGCCTGAGTTTGTATCACAGTGATTAGAGCACTTTAATATGCAAGAAATTGATGTTAGAGTACTTGTTCAATGGAGGTTTAATTAGTTATTCAAAATGGAACAGCCCCAATAAGGGAAAAGTATCCCTGGAAACGGTGCATGGCAGTAAAGGCACTCAGACGACTGAAGTTCAAGTCTGTAATCAGAATGAATTGAAATAAATTCATGTAGCATCACTCGCAGTAAATGCCCTGAGTATTTCCTATTCATGCGTATACATGTGATTCTTTCTACTATTTCAGGAACAACTTTGAAAAGTCACACCTCAACATTAAAAAGGAAACAAAACAAAGAAAATTCCACAGCTCCTAGTCAAGATCCTTTAGTCACTAAAATCTGTCCTAGCTCTGAACTACACTTTTCCATATTTCGTTGCTGTCAGAACAAGTACAGCAAAATTCTCCATCCCGCTCCAGCAAGTGTATCATACAGTTTCAGTAGTTCTGCAACAATTCTGTTCAGTAATCAATCATGATTACTAGCTCTCTACAATACACAGAGCAGAAGAGATTAATTTGGGACAGCCCGGGGTAGCGTGCTAATTAGTGATGTGCTGAAACAGCATTTGCGCATGGCTCCTCGTAACTGCAACTTTTACATCGGCACAATCGTCTCACCCTGAGTATCTCACCTTACAAATGATGCACCATTTTGTCAAATTAATTGGCCTGTTATATCAACACAGTCTGGAAGTCTGGTTTTGCCCATCAAATCTGAATAAATTTGTTCTTCATATTGTATGCTGCATTTCACCATGTTTATTAAACATCACTAGATACTTACTACTTTTTAAATTTAAACAGTGGAGTAATAACTTTTTCATGTGATTTTATACTTAATAAGGTAGGACACACAATAGTATCCTAGTGGCCTTATGCTGTACTTGTGCTATTAATCATATCTCTCCCAATATCAGGAATTTTTTAACCATGTTTTAGATGACACTGAGTCATTCTGGAGAAAGGAGATCAGAGCAAGAGTAAAGAATGAAACTGCAGCACCAGGGGCAAGTTGCAATCTCTACCATCCCAGGAGATACTAAAAACAAGATGCAATAATGCAAATCTAGTTGGGTATGTGTGGGTTTTATTTTTCATTTATCACCTCCCAGGAACAAAGGCTGATCTTGAAACTACTAAAGAGAACAGCACAGTACAAGTAGCTGTATCCTGAAGGCCGTTATAGACTAAAGAATCAAGTACTGAGAGCTCCTTGGCTAAGTAAGTAAAACAGTGGCCCTTATGCAAGCAACAGTACAACATTTTCCTTCACATAAGGCCCAAATTTCTCAAAAATATCTAAAGAGTGCCACAGCAGTCTTACGGTAGAATTTCACACAATATCTGCTGGATTGGCACTGCTGGATTGTGCCCTAAACTGTGCTGCGGTATTACATTTTGCTCCTTCACCAATGGTAGCAACAGACCATATCCAGGACAGTGGACAGTGGAGCTCAGGATTTTTTGGTCCTAAATGAACACGCATTACCAAATAAATTATTCCTCTTTGAAACATATCAGGAGAAACAGGAACTAGAGCTAATAAATAAAATTGTTTTACAGAAACTTTCTTGAAAGGTATTTATTTCTGCTGAAAATTGTGTTGGATCAGAAGTGTGCTAAGTAGGGTTTTTTCCTCAATGTTTTTATTCATTCTGTGGCAAGTTAGAGGGAAAGAAGAGTCTTTCCATTTTAATTCCTCTCCTAAGACTCCCTTATTTTTTCCTTCAGAAAAAGGGGAATTCAAAACTCTGAGAAAATAATTTTCACCCTTTACCCTGCCCCTTTTAAGTGTGTGTGCGTGGGCGGGGGGGGGCAGTTTTCCCCGATTTTTTTTTTAAATTTAAGCAGTCCAAATTAAATTTTTCTTCCACATTTTAATTGAAACTATATCAGCCTTCTCTACAGGAAAATATATAGCAAGAAAAGTCAGCTACTGAGTCCAAAATAGCTCCTGCTATTCCATATAAATGAAACAAAACCTACTAACCTTTAAATTGAGTACTTTGGAGAAAGAGTCCTGGACACTTGAAGCCATGGTTCAACATTCATCGATACTTAATATATGTATTGTCTGACCCGCCTGCAGAATAAATGTGATCTGGATCAAGTGCAAGCACACAATTACATATTTCTCCAGCCACCCACACAGCAAGCAATACAATGCTTATGCCAAATCTATGCCTGTTGTGGGAGGACAGATGCTAAATGACTGAACAAGAACTGCTGAGACAGCAGAGTGAGTTTGCATTGTTTCTGTGCTTTGTGTTTGAGCAATTTTTCATTTGATGTTCTCCACTCGAAAGCCAGATTTACCATTTTATGGAGCCACAGCCTGAGGCGTTCTGTTCATCACATGAGGTAGCACATGTGTAATCAGCAAAGTACTACCCTTCAGCATCTACTAAGATGGTCACCTTTGGAGAGAAGAGATACGTAGTCCTAAGGCATGTTCAGTGTCTGTCTTTTTATTGAGACTGTTAACAAGGGGCAATTACAATCAATTCTGGCAATGCCTTTTGTGCTACTGATGCCCATCAACTGGAAAATGGTCTGAGAGCAAAACAGTTGACAGAATTCAAGCAGCTATTTGGCAAAAGATATTTTTCAATCTAGTTTCATTCCAAGGTCAACTTGGCATCTTCCCGATATTTCTTCTATAATATGTACATACAAAAAGCTTTAATACAAGTTTGTTCGGTTTTTAGGGGTCAGCTCCTACAGTAACTGCCCACTTTTCATCACACTGAAGGCAAAACCAGCCGTGCATTTATATGCATCTCTCACATCTTCCTCATTTTCCCCTAAAAGAGGAACAAATTCTTCTAGGAGTGAAGAATTGACTGGAAAGAAATCATACAATTTCTCACTAAAACATGAAAACAAGCCTTGGCCTTCTGCTGAGTAGCTATACTGTAGGCAATTGCTTGCACACAAGTTAACTTATTCACAGGGTCCTTCTACGTGGTTCACAGTGCATGAAAGACACAGCTTCAGCAGCTCTCGACTTGATACAGAATTCAAGCAACAGCCCATGGATTAAAGTTTCTTCAATCCATTATCTGTGCTTAGAAATACCCAGTCACCTCCAGAAAGCGTCTGCCTACTGAACTGTAAGCATGACCATCAGGGCATTCTAAAAAGATAAGCTAAATACAATAGAAAATACAGAAAATGGCTTCAGTTGTACAATATTAGGCTCTTAAGCAAAGTTGGAGGTGCAAATTCATCTCTTCTAAAATTTAAGGGCTGAAGAATTAAGAAAATACATCACCACCATACCTGGAGGATGTCTGTAATATTGAATTAATTATAGTTAAATAGATTTCATGGAGCAGTCACTAGTCTTCTGCTTAAGTGACTATTCTAAATACATATATATATTTATAATTTTTTTTTTCTTTTTTGACCTGACAAACATTAATCAGCTACAAAAGATGACCTTATGAAAAAGCCTGGACAAAAATAAACAGAGGGGTGATTCCAAAGTACACAACCCCTAATGCTTACAGATTCGCGGTTTTACCTAAGACAGTGCCAAACTTATGATGGCCAAATCCCACTAAATGGCTACCTCCCGTCTGCATTTCCACAATGTCAGCAAAGCACAAAAAGCATCCATTCCCTTGAGAAAGTATGGAAAAAGTCCATTTATTGTCAGAGAAATGAAAAATACCTTGAGTAAAGAAAACCAAAATAGTAACAGTAAAGTAGAGCAACTTAACAGTCTGCTTCTGCCTTATAACTAACTAAGCTCAGTATGAAATGGTGGTATTCAGAGGAACGCATTATTTTCTGAATTAAAGATTGCTTTTCCATAACTCCTTCATTAGCCTTCAAGACAAAAAAAAATATATTTCCCTGGTCTATGGCTGTCAGAAACCTGACTATTGAATTACAGACCACGTAGTTTATTTTCGGTTTACTCCAGTGAAGAGGTTTTGGATGCCATACTATAACAGTATCGGAGATCTTTTCAAAGGTGAAGGGAAAATGGACTACTCACTTTTCCACAAAAATTCATTTTATTCAAATACCTAACACCTATTTGTTTATATGCTATGTAGCCTATTGACACTGAACATAATGGTCTGTAGGAGAGAGCATTTTGCCTTATCTTTCTCTTACTAGATTTTTTCCACTTTTCATAGTTGAATAATACATCGTGCTCTTAGTAGTTTCTTCTACCACAAAAGCATCCATAAGCAGTGGTGTTACTTATTGGCTTATTGCCCAAAGTCTTTGAAAGTGCTCTCACCTGTATTAAAAATGTAGAAGTCTGAATTAATTTAATAAGAATTGATTATGAGTCACTTGAAGGTTTTGAAAATCCCAACCTCCCTAGCAATTTAGGAGTCTAAACTGCTAAAATTAGACTCCTACTTTTGGGCAGGGAGGATGTAAAATGACTGTAAAAATACATTGTATAACAGTGGTGAAGTTAGCTAAGGTTTGCTGAATGTTGAGATATATGCAGAACACAGCTGGCACTTTGTTACCACAAAGCTACTGCTGAAGTTAACAAGCAAGTGGACAAACCAGAATTTCAATATTACCAGCATATTGACCAACTTCTACATTTTAGCACAACACAATCTTCATTGAAAACACAGGGTCAGTTTTCTTTTTTCACAGAGAACATTCTCGTCCTTTGTGCCTCCAAAGATGGGAAAGAAAAGGAAACATTTTTCAAATCTGGAATAACATTTCTGATCATAACCATGGAGATACAAATGCTCTTTCACCACAGAGAAGCCGGGAGATTCAGGGTTAGAGTCATTGCCTGTGATGTAGGAAATGAAGATTCAGTCTCTTGCTGGAAAGCCAGAGTAGGCACTTGATTTTGAGTCTCCCATATTCCCACCAAACTGTAAGCATGAGTAGTAGGGGTTACCACTGTACGTGTATTACTTTATTCATGAAAATCACACTGAAGACATTTGATCAACAAAGGCAAATGATCACACAGGAGTGAGGAAATGATTTTTAATCCAGGACTAATGGCAGATAGCCATACTCCACTTCCCAGAAATATACAGAAATCCCTGCAGACTCCCAGGCAGTACCTACTTACCTGGATATGAAATTTGGCATTAGATCTAATTAAAAATATGCACAGATCCAAAATATAAACTTGTTGTGGGTATCTCCATTGCACCGACAGCAATGTGAGTTGGATGTCACATTTAAAATAGCATTAGCTGTTTCACTTGGCACTAGATTTTACACAGCTATATTTCTATAAAAATAAGATGTTTTTGAATATTTTTATAAAGCTTTTATTGCTATGATAGAATTTTTGTAACCTGCACCAAGTCTTTATTATCTTGAGGAAGAGAGCTATAAAACTGCTGGTTTTAAAAATCAATTTATTCTGAAGTCATCTTCCACTGGCAATTGCAACCTTGCTCACTGCTACCTTCAGTTTAGTACTTGCATTGCTGTAGGAGTTCCTACAAAATGCACTTTTTTTTCCGTTCTCAATTACAGGTTTCAGAAAGAAAACTACACTGACAAACTGACACTAGAGAGACCTTTCAGCAAGTTATCCCAGAAAGGGTCAGCTCTAGTCTCTGAAGTACTTAGAAATGTATTGTACATGCCTCTACCATCATAATAACTGAGAACACTGCTCCTGGGTATAAAATCCACGGTCTTCTCTGATATTAGCCTTCACAGTGCTCAAAACATAGTATATTGAATGCCATTTGTGATGAAGTGCCAGTTGGAAATGGAAGAAACAGGAATAGCAGTGTTGATGAGCTTATGAAACCATCCAGGGAGGGGAGGAAAAAAACCCTCACAGATCCACAGATAAAATGGAAGATCTAAAGACGTGGTATTCTACACAGGTGGTATTTACAGCACTCCAGTGATAATAGGCAGGAAGATTGTCTGCCATACACAAAGAAAATGCTTTTGCACGTTGTGCAACATCAGCTGCAATACTCTCATTTGAGGGCAAAGCCTTCCACCTATTGCAACACTTTTCCAATTGACTGAGGTGATATGCAAAGAAAAGTCTACACTCAGCAGTTCATCCTTGTACAATTTTCCAATCACATTTTAAGAAATACAAGAAAGTCCATGGCTAGCTAGAAAAATAAAAAGATGACTCAGTTTCAAGATTTAGCTTGCAAGCCTGTTATAGGGCTAGAATTTGAAGCAGGATCCCCAGTCCCAACGTTAAGTGACCTCTCCACCAGGCCACTAGCTGTCCTGTGACAAATACCTCTTTCTCCCCACTCCCTCTCTGCATTTCAAACCTGAGATAACTTCCTGGCAATATTTTAAACAGAATTTAAACCACCGTTCTCTCTCTTTTCTGTTTAGCGTGCCTCCACACAATACTATCTATATTTTGGACCACAAAGTTGAGCTCACATATAAGTATTTTGTTGACAGAGACATAATAAGTAGTTTAGAAGAATTTGTTTAAGAAGTAATGTACACATTTAATTTTCATACTCAAATACTATGCTTCTTAAAAAGTCATTCCAAAGATTTCAGATCGTCTCCAGAATAGTAAATGCCTGTCCAAACTTGTAAAAGGTATCAACTTTGCATTTGTTGTGAAAGACAAAGTGAAATATAAATAAAAAGAGCACAGCAGACAAAGTTGGATCTCTTTCCTATGGACTCCTGTTGGGGAACTTTGTTTTGTGTTTAGGATTGACAATTTGTCAAATCCACCAACACAAAATTAGAATACTGATGTGCAGTTCATCGCAGCCAGACACTTCTTCTTTCAGAGCTTAAGTGACAATGGGAAAAGAAAATTCTGACACTGAATTTTTCAAGATAAATCTGAGCTGAAAAACTATTTGTGTTCTCAGAGTAATTATTCCAAACTGTTACATATTTTTATAACCCAGAAAAAAAAAAAAATCAGCTAAGGAAAAAATGTGCCTTAGGGGGGAAAATAAATAAATAAATAAAAATATAAAATAAAATAAAAAACAACTACCACAAACTGAATTGCTAACTGACATAATGTTTTATTAACATAAAACAACTTAATGGCTTTGAAAAGATCACTGCAGCTAATAGACTTTATGTGAAGAATTAAGTAAAGCAGTTGTCTCATCTTTCATCTGCTGAGCACTGGCACCTGAGACCAAACATTCCTACCTCCCGTTCCTTCCCTTGAGAAATTTATGTAGCAAGAGAAATGAAAACAGAGAGGCCTGAAAAGAGATTCTATGTTAGCAATTAAAATGTTTTCTCAAAACACTTACTCTCTTACTTCACAATTGTATTTGGTGAGGGTTTGTGGATAGGAAGACAAGCAAGGAAAAATGTGGACTGTACTGCCGTAGGCACTACCTGAAGAGACAGAGAAGTCAGCGAGCACCTAGAAAGCAGTTAGGAGTGAAAGGAAATTATGTCTCAGACACAAAGTTTCTGTTTGATTGGTTTCCTGTCAGTTATGAGGGGGGGAAAAAATAAAAAAAAAAAAAAAGAAAGAAAGAAAGAAAAGAAACAACTTATTAGATGTGAACTGATACAACTTGTAAGGCAGTGACTTCCAAAGGGCCCAGTTAATTCAGTGTGCCCTTATAAAAGGGCTCTTTGTGGGTATTACTGTAAAAAAGCACCAGGGATGCATTCCTGGCCACTTACAACTTTTGAAATAATTAACTACCTCAAGCTGCAAAGCCCTAGCAATCTGATAGCCCTTCACAGATCCAGTGCATCCTTTTACTCCACCACAGAAAACAGTCTCTTCTATATGCGTGCAAAGATGCAGAGCGGACTACAAAACCAACCTATGTGATAAATACCGAATCTCTAATTACACACAGAGAGAGAAGAAGATCCAGCTGAGGCCCATCGATCCTGGATATGTAATACTGCCATTCAGAATTACCGGTTACCGCTGACAATCTTACTTCCAAGCACACGACAACTAGCATTTTCACAGGTCTCATTTATAGAAGTCATTGCCCCAGCACTCAGATTCTGGATTCTCCCACCATTTCTTAACTATCTACAGCCTAACACTTCCTGAATCTGGACTGCTGGACTGCTGCTCTGGGGACCTTTGGTTTGCTGTTTCCAGTAGCTTACATCATCATGGGGCAGGGACAGGTTCTTGCAAGAACCCCACGCCTAGGGAATCTCACTGTCCTGGCTTCGGCTGTTGTGGTTTAACCCAGCAGGCAGCCAAACACCACACAGCCATTCGCTCGCTCCTCCCACCAGTAGGATGGGGGAGAGGATTGAAAACAAAAGTGAAAGAACTTGTGGATTGGAATATGGACATTTTAATAAAAAAGAAAAGAAGGGAAAGAAAAAGAAAAAGAAATAACAACAACAAAAAAAAATAAACAAAGCAAGTGATGCACAATGCAATTGCTTACCACATGCTGACCGATGCCCAGCTCATCCCCAGGCAGCAGCAGCTCCCCCCTGGCCAACTACCCCGGATTTATTGCTCAGTATGACACCACATGGTATGGGACATCCCTTTGGCCAGTTTGGGCCAGCTGTCCTGTTTTTTTCCCCTCCCAGCTCCTTGTGCACCCCCAGCCTCCTCGCTGGCAGGGCAGCACGAGAAGCTGAAAAGTCCTTGACTTAGTGTAGGTACTTCCCAGCAACAACCAAAACATTGGTGTCTTATCAACATTATTCTCATCCTAAATCCAAATCATGGCACTATACCTGCTACTAGGAAGAAAGTTAACTCTATCCCAGCCAAAACCAGGACACTCACTGACCAAACTGGGGAGCCCACTGGAGTGTGCCATGCTCCTTTCCTGCCCAAGGCCAGTCCTTCCTTTCTTCCAAGAATAGATAAAAAGGCAGCCTCTGTGTATGCCCAGGACACATTATAGAGTGTACATACACAGCATAAAAATAGGTTAAAATACAGGGCAATGGCCATGTTTACAGTAATCCTTACACCTGCTTTCTCAATTTGTCCAGAAAGTTCCTCTATCAATGACTTGGTCAATGGTTTATGTCTAAAGGTTGAGGAGACCCTCCCATTGAATCACAAGGTTCAGAATAGACCAACTTGCTTTCTAAACTCCTTGAACTGAGAAGTTAAGGAGCCTAGGTATGGCTTGACCCAGTCCTAGTCCCAGACTTGGTCAATGGTTCATGTCTAAAGGATTACATGTGCACAATGAATCTAAGATATAATCTTAGCAAAGCTCACAAAGTTCAGCCAGCTATTAGTCACTTACCGAGGATCTGTAGCAGCAAGGAATCTCTTGGCGTCAAGGTGTAAGGGATCTCTGCAGCAGGTGTGACCTTGAGAGGTGCCCCTGCCTAAGGGGAAATCCTGTTGTGCAGCCCACTGTCGTACAGGAGAGCTCAAGGGGCTCTTGGGCTGCTCATTATTTATGGGGTAAGATGATGGACTCAGTCATATTTGCATACCGACTGCAGATGTTAGTTTCTTCCAAATTTGGCTTGAGTCAGACATTGGCAGCACTGTGGTCAGGTGAGCGCGTTGCTCAACCAGCCCCTTGGCTTCTGCGTACTGTCTGTCTCCCCTGAATCCACACTGAGCCAGCTGCAGCCATCACGACCAGATGCATCTTTCACCAACACCACTGGTGGTTATCGCTTGAGCAGGGTTTTGGTGAAAGGCCAGGTTGGGAGGGGGAGCACACCATCACAATCAAGGAGAATTTCTTGAAGTTCCATGTGTTTCTGAATTTTAACTCTTTTCTCCCCATTCATAATCTTATGCTTTTCTACTCTGGACAAATCTTTTTTCAAAAATTGTTAAAACGGCAAGCGTTTACCAGCAGAGATTGTCTGGCCAGGTAAAGGACTGTATGAAATTGATGACATAGGGTAGTAGTCTCAGAGGATCATGCAACTTAAGTATATATATCAGTGGAAAAAAGTACTATTTTATTCTGTATTTCTAGATTATAAAGCTTAGTCACGATAAAATAAGTGACTGAGTAATAAGATTAGAAGTAATAAGATTATTTCTCAGTTCAATTGTTTTTGTTTTGATACTTTTCAGTCACTTTGACAGCTGGCTGACAGCCTCCACATCTAAGAGCAAGATCTGAGCTCTGAGATTATTCTGCAGACTGTAACCTCCAGCCCCACCACACACACTTCCGCATCCACCTCCAGAAGCAGTAACAGCCTACATCCCCTAAAGTGATATACTGGCCATGCTTCTCACATACACAGTCCTATGTCCCCTCCGAGAAGGTAGTGCCCTCACTGGGATGGGGCAGTGTTAAGGAAACAATCTCGTGGCTCAGTACTTTGAGAGGATAAAGTCATGGATGGCAATATTTAGAGCAAGTTTTATTGAAGTGGAAAACATCTATACATAACTGCAATTAGATACCTATATATTTTGTTGGTGTTTCCAGGAGCTGTGCTTCTAAACAGCTACAGTAGTCTACAAAGACTGGCAGCCATTTTCATTTCAGTGAAGGCTGTGAAGAAGAAAACAAATACACTTTCTGAGGGAGCTTTATTTTTGTTCTTACTTTGTTGTTCTTAATTTAAAATGAGAGCCATTCCAACAGAAAATATTTGATTGCTCTTTGAATGCAGAGAAACATAACAGAGCAGATTAGCAAGGTGGTTTGCTGGTACTGATGCCTGTTGCTGGAATCTGTTGTCATGAAAGTGTTTTCAGAAAGCAAGTAGAATCTGTCAAGTCCTCAACATTAGTATCTTCCTCTCTAACAGTATTTCCACAGATTAATTAACTCAAATGTCATTCTCTTATAGCTTCATGCACTCTACAGAAGAGTACTTGGTAGCTGCTGTGTGTTTTAGATCAAACAAAGCTCTGCAGGGATACAATCATAACTCCAGTAAATTACTATTGCAGTGGAATGCTACAAAATAGCTTTTCAGACGTATTCTGGGAAAAAAAAAAACTTAGCCTGAACACATTTTCAGAGCAAAAGATTTACCATGGCCCTTTCATCACCTGTAAAGGCAGTCTTGTTGCCTTTCCACATGCATCCTGAGGACAAAAGATGCTACCTTTTTGGTCCCACTTGGACCATTACACCTAGAAGGAAATACTTGATGTCAGAACATTCACACCTAACTATCAATCATGTAAACAGCATGCACTCATACATCTTCTTGTGCAGCCTTGCAGGGTTCGGTCCTGGCACCAACCCTTGAAAACCAGACCCAAAATTAATCTCTACATTTGAAATATCTGAAAGACGTTCAATAACACATAAAATTTACTTCTGGCTCAGTTCAGGCAAATCCCCATGTACTTCCAAAAAACATCCTTAAGGAATAGCAGAACACAGAAATAACATGGCTGTGCTGATCTGTGTGAACAACGATGCCAGAGAACACCTCCCTAGGCTCAAATGCTGCAAGTGACTGCACACAAACTTTCATTGTCCCTTACTGACTTTGAGTCTTTCTTCTTCATCAATGGCTCTTTTTGCCTTAATGTCCATCCTCAGTGACACAAGATCACAATCTCATTTTTCAAAGTTGCTTTTTCTTTTTTATCCCTTTGTTCATTGCCATTTTTAAAAATAAGACCAAGAAGAGTGTAGTTCTACTCATTTCCTTCCAAACAGTCTAATGATTTTCCTCTATTTTTCCTGCTATGATTAGAATGCAAAGCATTTGTCCACTGGCATTTGAGGGTAAATGACACCTAGTATAAAACTTGTATGGGTAAATCAATAAATATATGAAAAGGTATCAAAAATGCATTGAAAAACCTGTTTCACATTTAAACCTCATCCAGACCAAGTTGGAATATTAGATTTATTTCAACAAAAAGCCTACCTAGTACAATATAATTACTGTAGAAGCCAGAGGGATAAAAAGTCGTCTGAATTCTTGCTATTCTCTGAGCAACCACCAAACTCATAGTTAAAAGGGGCTGAACGCTTTCTAGGCTAATATAGGGAAGCATTATGACAATCCTGCTCCTGAGCTTCTCTGAGCTTAAATCAGCATGGGTATATTAAAATAATGTCACATAATTTTCCTCATGAAACTATCATTTCACTGTTACCTGGAGGGATACTGTAAGATACACTGTAGTACTATAAATGTAAATATTCTGTACACCAAGCGTTCCATGAGAATGGAAACTTAATGATGTTTATATTACAACATCACTGCCGGAGTTAGGTTTGTATTAGCATTTCTGTGATAACCCACCCCACTGTTTCCCAGAGGTTTATAACTCAACTGTAAAAATTTACTACAAGCTGAAATTTAACGTATCAAGTCTCACCTCAGGAGCTTTTTTTTATTATTATTTTTTTAAGGAGACAACTATCTGTATGTTTGGGGATTGAAAAAATGTGTATAGCAATGTTAAACATACTTTTTGGTTTTCAATTTGATGAAAAGCACTAATAAAAATGATTTTAAGAAAAAAATAATCCATAACCACAGCCTGATCTAAAGGAGTCAGGTGGAAAAAATATGATGAACAATTAAAATATAATTTCACAAAACAGTTTATGAAGTATCAAAGTAACTGCTAGGAATAAAACCTGATGAAAATTGCCAAGATCCTGAATTTCTTTAATGTGTTTATTTTTCTGCCTTGTAAAGACCTAATTTTCATCCTGTTCTGTTTGAGGACATTGCATTGATTTTGCCGGCACAGCTACAGATTCAGTCCTTGAGTTATTGATATGCTTTTAAAATACAGGATACACAGTAATGCAAGCTGAGCCAAAAAAGAGTTTCTCGTCCTCAAGCACACTTCTTCCTCCTCGAAGCTCAACATTTCCATCCTGCAGAATTAGCTCACCCTGGCAGCCATCAGGTCCAGCTCAAATCCCATGTAGCTGTATAGGGATCAAAGCCTTCACCTCTTTATTCTAGTGCCTATAGATTGGGGGGTTAGTTCTCAAGAGGGCTTTGGCCTGTTCAGATCATATGTGACACAACTAAGATAGACATAGCTCTTTATATGTCTGCACCTATATTGTGAAGCTTTGGTACTCACTTTTATTTCCATTAATTTTTCTTTATTATTGCTGCTTTATACATTTTACATTTTTGAATATATATGACGGCTATTGTCAAGGTTTAAGTTATTGCCATGAGTTGTTCTAAGGAAACACAAACTATTCGTTCTTCTGTAAGAACCTGGGAATAATCTAAGCCCTGAACTTTATAGATGCTTTTGTGCAAAAGCAAAAACAGGAAGTTCTGTAGTGCAGGCCAAAACTAGGAAATTTTGGAGCGGAACAAATGCAAATTCAAATCTCAGATTTCAAAACTACCTTATAGTTTGTTCTCCAAAAATCAAATTACCTCTGTGAAGTGTCATTTTTTGCCCAGAACGTTAAGAGGAATCTTCGTATTTTCTCATCAGTTAAAACTACTTATACTACAATCGAGTGTACAACTAAATTTGAGGCAGAAATTGAAAAAAAATAAACGCTGGAAATAGCTCAGTAATCAAAATCTTTCTCTTTGGGGAAGACTGCAGACTTTAAATTTGAGGACACTATTTGCTAGCTGTTTATGATAGACAGGAACTCTGCATTGTACAACTGTAGATAGACCCTGCACAGAGTGTATGTGTGAAATACTTGAGATAGAGAAAACAAAGGAGAATATTAAAGAACATAAACATTTCCAAGTGTAAGCATTTTGTTCCTTAATATTCCCAATTTTTTGTTGGAGAAGTATGACTGAGAGGCCAAGGCAGTGCAACTGGAGTCTTTAGGATGAGTGAGAAGAAATTATTCAACTGCAAAATATTGGTGATGGCAACGGTATGTGTTGATGTAATTTAAAAAAAAAAAAAAATCACAAGTTCTTGAGCAGAAATATGAAAATCAGGGCAAGAAGTAGTAACTTACTTGATGATAAATCCTTACAGTAAAAACAGATAATCACTAGTGAAGTAACCATGAAGCTGGGAGCAAGAAAAGCACAATGGCTTCAAGGATCATGATTGAACAATCACATAGTGATATCTAAATTCTGAAAGAACTGGCTTCTACTTTGTGATCAGTTACACACTAATTCCATCCTTAAGAGTTTCTAGTCCTAGGACTCCAGCAATTTGACAGTAGTTTGTTTTATTCAGATAAAACCACTGCATATAATTCACGTTGCAGAACTCTCAAGGAATGATTGCCCTAGAGTCATTCAAAAGGTAGCCAGAATGGATCCTGAGAAAGCAGAACCTGCGCATAAGCATTATAGATGGATATTTGCCAAAAGCGGTCTTGAAAATCCTTTGGTGTTGTACATGCCATACCCTTCTCCAACAGTCCATTCCTACCCACTGTGTGGCCCCAAGCCCAACACCTAGCCTATGCCAGGTGACCTGCCCTTCCAAAGGAGAGAAGGAAACACAGAGCTCCAAGATTCAAAATGTGGCCTTCCCTCCAGACTCTTACTTTCTAGACAAGCTGCATATTGGCTCTCCAGTCTCAAGTCTTGCCAACTTTAATAAAGTTGCCAGGTTTCAGAGAGTCTTTTTTGTAACATTTCTCATTTCTCCCACTTTACAGATGCACTGAATGATGGTGTTATATAACTCAGCCTGGAGAACTCTTCACGGAAATCAATGACTAATGCACACACAGCATAAAGGGGGATATTCAAAAGGAAAAAGGATGTTTTCTCCCCTGGACTGGAGAACAAGAACAGTCATTTAAGCTAGAGTTTCTACGTGGAAGTTGGAGAAAAGTGATGGTTTCCCCATGGATTAACACTTCCTGACTTTGCTCTTCACACAAAGGTTACAACTACTTATGTTATATGCAGGCTACGCATAATAATTAGAAACAGGGCACATAGTCTAAATCATCATCCTTGTTAGCATTTCAATGTAGATATCATTTTAATCCTTGAATTTCTAATGTCAACAGTAGCTGCTTAAAGTTGTCATTGAAATCTTTTAATTTCTCTCCTTTTCACATTGCATATATGTGCACACATTGTTCAGTGATTTGGCATTTCTTCTAGGTTGTTGTATGCTTGCAGTAGATTTATGCACCTGAAAACTTATACTGGTAATCTAGTACATGTTATACAAGAGAGGAGTTATATTTGAATGAAAAGTATTGATGTTACTTAAGATCCTATTCAGCAGGATTACATAACATAAAAAAGGTCAGCTGTGATAGATACTATTATGTTAACATGCAAAAGGATGTGTAGTAGTAGATGATGTGAAGGGTTTATTCATTATAAAAACAGGTCATGGTTTAGGAATGAATTTCAGATAGGAATAGACAGACAGTGACAATGGATTATTGTAGGCTTATGGGAAAAACCATTTTCATATCAGATGAAACAATCATTTTAAAACTGTAGTCAGAATCCCAAATCCTCACACAGCAAAGAAAAATAGCTGAGGAGCTTTAGAAAGAAGATTTCATAAGGGCTCTGAACTGGTGTGGTTGCTTCCATCTGCAGGTTCCTTTGAAGCGGCTCTATCCGTCTATATTAAACTGATACTGAAAACTCCTCACAATGACTTTTGCACTTCATGCATCATGAACACAAGTTTCAATATTTGTTGTGCCTTAATTAGTAACAGCTAACTAAATCAGGACATTCCCTGATGATTAAAAATAAGCATTTTGTACATTTCCCGACCAATAATTGCCTCCAACACCCTTCTCCAGATTTTCTGTGGTTTGGGAAAGAAAGGAGGAATTTCTCTTGTCTTCCTTATGGAAGGTGATGAGTTTTACAAGGTACTTAAGGCCCTGTACAAGTCAGTTCTGAAACCCAGTTCATGCATTACTTATGAAATTTCACTGAAATGTAAATCTGAGTGATTTTTGTTTGTTCCCTTGGTCTTAAAAGAAACAACATTTACTAAGTCCAAGGAATCGTTTTCAGAGTTCAAATTCTAAAGAGAAATGTGTGGTATGGTAAAAAATATTAATAAAAAATAAATACATGTCCAAACAAATAAAGCTTCTGCACTATAAAGCTTCACATTTGTCTATATTAATGTTTAATGCATTTGTAAAAAGCAGTCCTGCTTTGCAGAGTATAGCTGTGAAAGTGTCCTGCAACCTACTAGCACTTACAATCACAGTATGGGTCCAAAGAGGTTTGTCAGCAATGCATCATCCATGCTTGACAGATAAGAGGAATTGCACATCATATATTAAAGCCATGTACAGTTGCTAAGAGGAACACAAGGCCAAAAATATTTCTTGGTTAGCTGTAAAATTAGTTACTAACCCATCATTCGATTGGCTTAAACACACTTAGAAAATTAGCAGCAGCAGGTGTTGGATTTTGGAAAAAATCTCGGTTATGACCTGCAGAAACCAGCTGCACAACAGGGACTTAAATAAGTAAATAAGTGATTATGCTAATCATAACGTTTTCCTGAGCAATTTTTTTATTGTTCTTGCAAGGTATGTCGTTCCAACATATTAAAACAAAAATACACCTTGAGAGACCCTCATGTGCTCTACCATAACTAGTTTACATCCTTGCTATTGAGAGCAAAGCATAGCCTATAGTTCCATAGGCATCTTTTTAAAATGTCTAGTAATCCATCTGGATTATTTTCTCCAATCTCTGAGTTACCAAAACATGTAGCTTTTCAAACAATGAGCACAGGTGGGATATATTTGCTCTATCATTTATTCACAGGTTTTTGAAAAAAGGGGAGGGGGGGGGGCGCTTTTTCTAGTTTGTAAGGACTATAGATATCAGTAAAAATTAAAGCACTGAATTCAGTAATTGCACATAATTTTAAAGAACTGTTAATATTGGCAGTAAATGTGATCCTAAATAAACATGTTACATTCAGGCACCTTGTAGGAATGCAAGCTCGAGTTGGTCTCCTTTGCAAGACAAAAAAGGGCAGTGGATTTGAGCATAGTCTCAAGCCTGTTATACACACACACGTGACTAGTTACAACCTGAAAGTTGAAATTTTTGTTATTAAACAAAAGCTTAATCCTCCAAATTTCTCAGGGAAACAGTTTTAAACAGGTGAAAACAAATTACAGTTAATGAAGTAGTGAAAGGGATATGAAGAGCCATTTGAAGCAGAAGTGGGAAAAAAAAAAAGTCAAAATAAAGTAGGTTTTCCAAGCTGAATAAATTGTTGTGGCAAATAACAAAACTAAAAAAGGATATGAAGAAGAAATTAAATAGATCTGAAATTATGAGTGCACAAGAAAACACAATACAATAAACTCCAAGCCAATCTCTTGGGGAAGGATTAAAAATAAGTATTGTAAACAAGGTGAGAATATTTTGTAGAAACTGTATCTTGTTCAAAAAATAAAGCAATCAAATCTTTTCTTCCCAGGTGCAGTATCTACAGTTTAAATTGGTAAGTTAAGTATTGTTTTTGATCTTTTAGCTGATTTCTGCCTAACTAGTTTAATTGTAGCATTTACTTTTAATTGACACTCAACAATATCATGAGTTACTATGCCAACAATAGGACTTCACTATATACAAAAGTTCAAAAATCTCTAGAAGCCAGAACAACCAATTCAAAGACTGTTCAGAAATTCTTGAAATACTAAAGAAGAGGTTCTAAAATGCTTGAAACCTTTTTCCTATCAAAGGAAGAGTCCAGAATGACTAACAATCAATTCCTGGAGTTAATGGCCCCAACACTAGAAAAGCAGGGAATACCACTACCACGTCTCCAAAACTGTTTATGATTGAACTGTTATTTGAAAGGGAAGAAGGTTTCTAAAAGTATATCCTCTGATTAGGAATACACTTTTGTGCATTGTGCAGAATGAGTTTGCTTGCGTAAAGCAGATTGGCCTGTTAGAGTTCCCAAAAGTTTGCAGCATAGTGGGTCACAGGGACCAAGCAGATGTTGAGCATTGCCAAAAAATGTGTGGTACAGTCAGCCCAAGATTTCATCTTACTTGATCAAACAAGGAACGTAGTTTCTCATCCCATGTTTAGCTTTCAGATTTGTTAAGATCATAGTCTCAGTAAAGATAAATTCCCATTAATGGGACAGAATGAGTGGAGAGCTGAACTACTGGAACACCACATGCTTCACTACTAATTTGGTGGCAAGGTAAAGTTAAACCAAGGTCTTTAGTTTTGTAGGATAATTTACATTGGAGAATGAAATGTGCATGAGTATATTTGTGCTAACTTCAATATGCACAGTAATACAGCAATGAAGGTGCAGTGACAGATTGGCAACCATGTACTTTCAACCCCCAGAGAGTTTGATTTTTAGCTATTAGCCCCTATGCTGTTGCATATGTAGCTGGAGAGATATAAGTATATTCATTTTATTCTTAGTATGCTACAATCACACCTACATTTTACTTTGTAGTTGGACCTCTGGGAGTAGCTCTCAGGCTGATTATGCTGGAAAACTTCCCAGGAAAATGTCATTCAACCTTTGCATCTTCTCTCCTATTTCTCTCTGCCTTACCCACCTCTCTTCCTCCTGAAATTTTCTGCTTCACATCAAAAGTTTATTGTTATTTTGAAGCAATCAGAATCAAAGACAAGGGAGAAATAGAGCTGGCCCTATTAGAGCTTGTGCCAAGAAGTTTTGAGGGTGTTGGAGTCAGGGAGGGGGCGGAAGAAACATGGCTTATTGAAGTCAAAGATGGAGAAGTTGGAGGTTGGGATGCAAGGACTTTTGGATGAATGAATGGAATGGGGGTGAGGTGTACATATACACATATATTTGAGGAACAGAAGGAAGTCAGAATCATTGCATAAAATGTCTGACATCTATTGCAATAGGCTATTCACTAAATCCTTGCTTTTTCCCAGTTCACTCAACTTCTTAGTACCATTTCGAAATGAACCAAAGTTTAAATAAGAGTTATAGAAAATATCTGCAAAGCTCTTCAGAGTACAATAGGTGGCCACTTTTTGGAATGACAGTGAGAGAAATGTGGTATGTTGAGGCATTTCATCCATTTGAAACTTTTCTTCCTTTTATCAAGTGTGTTTTAATTTTATAAGCTCTCAGAGCTTACAAAAGAGAGGCCAGAGAGGCCTTTTCAGTTATAAACGTGAAGGAATAAATACAAACCTTTAGCTTGCAATACTTCACTTTAGATTTAAGAATAAATGTGATTTAGAATATTCCTTTATTGTATATGAGTTTTTAGTAACTCGCAAAGCCACTGAAGACAGCAAGAACAATGTAACCAGCTTAGATACCCTCAACTTCTCAAAGCCAAGAGAAGCCTCTCAGACAAAAACACAACATACAGATGTCCTTGAACTGATCCAGAAGGAACGCTGTGTGCTCCAGTACGGATTTCTGCAGGTGAAAATGCTTTTTTCCCTACTTGCGGTTTGCAAAACCTGCTCATTGCAATCCTATAAATATTCCTTTAAATCTAAAGGACATATAGTTGCTCGTATGCAGTCTGATGTCCTATCTCTGAAGCAAAGGCTCTCAGGAGAGAGCAGACTTTCTTCCTTTTCTCTTCATCACCACAGGGATCGTTAACAAAGATGAGAAGGCACCATGATAACAATAAAACCTCAGTTGTGCCCAACTCTCCAAACAAATGCAGGCAATTCCAGCACTGCAAAATCAATAGCACATGCTTCACCCAGAAATGAAAGCAGCAAGGCAGAGGATTAGATTTCAGTGATATGAACAGACAGGACCACAGCTCTGCCAGTCTTCTCACCATCTGGGCTTGGATGGAGCAGGGAAGTATGCTCTGGAGCACAACATATTTCGCCTAGCCACAAAACAACACCTTCTCCTAGATCCTGCACAGTGGTAGATATTACAGACACCATTTAAACAAAGTAAAAGTATGGATCACAGCATAGGACAGGGAGTGGACCTTTGTGCTCACCCTTCTTCTCTGAGGAGCAGCAGCTCTGGTATCTCTCTGAACTACTTAGCCTAGAAAGCAAGCTGAAGATCAGCTGCCCGATGATATCAATTCAAAGTTATTTCACCAGCATTTCAACAGACAGAGTATTGACTGTGAATATCTGCAAGCCCACAGCAGCAGCAGCAGTGTGAAATTTCATTCAGTGTTTTATTAAGATATAGCAAGGGCAACAGGTGAGTAGTGGGGGTAAGCAGACCAGAGAGAGAGTTCAAATTATGCATAATCCTTGATCGTGCATATCATGCATGGATCCTGCGCATTTTTGCAGCTTCTAATTATATGGAATTTCATCTTTAAGGAAGAAAAAAAAAGAAAACAAGAAAACAAGCAAAGAAAAAAAAGCAGCTCTAGTTATCATAGCTACAGATAAATCCTTTAAGAATGAATCATGTTCAAATTAAAAAAAAAATGTTAATCATGCAAGAAAACCAGAGACACAACAAGATCAGAAATGAAAAACTACACTACTAATCACTGCTTGCATAGGCAGCATGTCAATTTGAGAGTGAGAGTTATTGTCCTCTTCTCAGCACAATCTCACACATGACATCAAAAAGACAGAGGGAGGGACGATAATACCTTTTAGAAACTAAGAGACCACACCACCAAAAAATTAGAAGTCTAACCTAGGGGGACAAAAGCAGTAACAACCATCATGTCTCCTAGATTTAACAATTGCAAGTCTTCCTTCCATTGGATTCTCACCACAAACTTCAGATGACAACACTGCATAGATTACAATGGTCAAGACGCCTCTTACAGCCAGGAAGGCAAGAAACACAAGACCCAAGGATTCACGCCTAATTAAATTCATTTTACTGGTTAAAAAAAAAATAAAAATAAAATAAAATAAAAAACTGAACCTTATGTATATCCTTATCAAAGGGGGAACTAAACTTGAGAATTTCACAACATCAGGTATGATCTTCTGAACAGATCTAGAGTTTGTTGTGCAAGGATCACAGGACAATTCATCTTGGAAGGGACCTCGGGAGATCTCTAGTCCAATCTCCTGCTCAAAGCAGAGCCTGCTCTGAGGTCAGACAAGGTTTGTCAGGACTTGATCCAGATGGAACTTAGACCAAGGACGGAGACTGTACAACCTCTCTAGGCAGCCCGTTCTAGTGCTTGACTGTCCTCAAGGGAAGACAGTTTATCCTCACACCCAGTTTGAACATCTCATTTCAATTTGTGCTCATTGTCTCTAACCCTCTGACCATGCACCTGGCCCTATCTTCCTAACAACCTCCTTGTAGGTAGTGGGAGATGCTGTTAGATGCCCCCAAAGCCATCTCTTCCCCAGGTTGAACAAGCTCACTTCCCTTAATTTCTCCACACAGGACAAGTGCTCCAGCCCCCTCACCAACTCTAAAGTAGCCCAGCTTTAGCTTCTAGACAAAAAAAAAAAAAA
>VXAA01005302.1:140813-180551 GCA_013399115.1 Anseranas semipalmata
AAAAAAAAAAAAAAAAAAAGGATTCATCACAAATTCCTTCATTTCTCCATTAAGAATTTATGGAAGAGATACAACAGAAAAGTTAGAAATAAGGTAAGATATATTTTTTGATAGCAGTGCTATGACCTATATTGGTGCAGTTAAATATCAAACTGCTATATTGAAAAATGTTGCTATAGCCTCTCATCTGGGATATAATCCATAAGATATAGGAAAATTCTGGTTGGAAGGAGGTCATCTAGTACAACCTCCTGCCCAAAGCAGGGTTAGCTATGAAGTCAAGGTTTTAATTCTTCAGTCATCCTTTACCATTGGTATCAGATGAAGAATTCAAACCTGATTTTCAGAAAATCCACTTCTTGCTACCTCATATTTCATTACAGGATTCTAAGGAACAAAAATATTTCATTATGAGCTTGGGATTATAAAGCAAGAGGGAGGGGTAGCCATCTGTAGTAAACATGCTGCTCCTGTTTACATTCATCTCATCAGTTTGTTTACAGTGAACCCTCCTGAACCTCTCCTTGCTAGATAGGATGCCTTCCCTTTGTGTTAAGCAGGCTTATGCTTAAAGTCAGAATGAGCAGATGGAAAGAAAAGTTTTAACAACAAGAGTGCTCTTCCATTGTACTTACAATGACAAAACAGTACAAAGTGTCAGCAGTAGACAGAATCGGCTGCCATCTACAATATTAGGTATATTGCTGGTTTTCTTAAATCCAGAGTAGGCTGTTTCTGAGCAACTTGAAACATGCAGAAAATATTTAAAAAAAATAGTAAATTGAGGACAAAATGCAAAAGAAAGCTTTCAATTCCATGTCCTATCCCTTTGAATAAAAGAAGCAGTCAACCTACAGCCTTGGTTCAAAGGCATTGCACAAGTACAGTTCATCTACCTCATCACTCTCTGCTTGTTTTTTAGTCAGGGACACCTTAGGATCAGGAGGGAGGGGAGATGAATGCATCAACCTGGCAATTGCAACCTGCTTCTAGCTGACCTCCTTAGTGTTAAACTCAGACACAGCAATTTGCACAGCAGTTTCTGGGCTCTGCTTCTAGATCTTCCTGACCTCCTGCAATTGTCAGAGGGCTTCTGGGAGCTCTCTGAGGAGCATCAAGATTCCTGCTGCTGCCAGGAAAGAATACCTACAGGAAGCTACAACTTCTAGCAAGCTCTAGCAGCTTTTAACTAGCACTGCCAGCTGTTCTGGATCACAGGGTGCTTTGTGCTTTGGTTCTAACCCTAATCAGGAGATCAGGGAGAATCCGCCACCCTTTCAGCAGGTACTTGGGAGAGGCCTAGGGAGCAGTTTGTGCAGAAGGGAGCCAAAAACTCTTTACATGGAGCAGCAGTGACATAGGACACAATTCCCCACCACTGATTGTAGCAACTAGCCCTGGCATCCTCTTTGATGACTGAGGACTGCTTGGAAGAAACAGGATCCACCAACCAAGTGGGGCAAAAGCATTTTTGCCAACAGGCTGGTGAACCTAGCGTGGAGAGCTTCAATCTAGGAACAAGAGGTCAGGGAGAGATAGCAACACCCAGCCCAGAGAGGATGTGATGGACCAGGTTGGCAAGTAAAGTGTGCAGCATTATGTTAAGGCTCAGGAGGAACTTACCAATATGGGTAAACACCTGATGGTGGGAGTAAAGAAGGTGGAGTTAGACTCTTCTCAGTGGTACCAGCAACAGGTTGAGAGGCAACAGCCATACGTTGGACTACAGAGAATTCTATGTAAATGTAAGAAAAAAAAAAAAAAAAGAAAAAACACTTTTACTGTGAGAGCAATTAAACACAACCTCTCTGTACAACCTGCTCCAGTGGAGTCTCAGTCCTTAAGAGATATTCAAAATCAGATTTGACACAGCCTTGAGCTATCTGCTGTAGCTGACCCTGCTTGAAGTAGCAGGTTGGGCTAGATGATCTCCAGAGGCCCCTTCCCACCTCAATGCATCTGTGGTTCTATGATCACTTTGGTTGTCTTTCCAAACATCTGACCAAAGTGCAGGAACCTTTCATCATGTCATGTGTACACCGGTGGTCACTCAATGGGAACACTACTCTATTTTAGCCAGGATAGTGGATGCTAAAATAGTGTTCCCATTGAGTGACCACAGGTGTACACTCTTGTGCATCCACTTCCATAGCAGAAGAGGATCATGGTCTATAAGCCCTAGAGTCCTAGAGCCCTATCACTCTCCACAGTTACCTTAAAGGAGTCCTGTAGCGAGGTGGGGATCGGTCTCTTCTCCCAAACACCAGGTGACAGGACAAGAGGAAATGGGCTTAAGTTGCACCAGGGGCGGTTTAGGTTGGATATTAGGAAAAACTTCTTTACTGAAAGGGTTGTGAAGCACTGGAACAGGCTGCCCAGGGAAGTGGTTAAGTCACCACCCCTGGAAGTCTTCAAAAAACGTGTAGATGTAGAACTTAGTGATGTGGTTTAATAGTCAACACGGTAGTGTTAGGTTATACATTGGACTGGATGATCTTAGAGGTCTTTTCCAACTTAAATGGTCCTGTGATTCTATGGGTGCTGAAGGAACATGTGTACACTGCACTTTACCAGAAACATTCAGCAGTGCTGACAGAGTAGATTCTTTTAGTCAAAAAGCCTAAGCAATAACAGAGATGTTATAATTAGCTATGGATTCAAAGCTATATCTGCTGGTAGTGGAATGCACAGGAAGAATTACTCTGATTTACTGTAATTTGCCACAGAGGGTTTCAAACATCTCAAAATCTAACGAGTTCATAATATAACAGCAGAGATGAGGAAGGTTTTTCCTTCCCCAGGAAGGTTTTCTGTGTTGGAATACGTTTGCAGTATTTTTGCATTCTTTCTCAACTCTGATTACATACAAGACTGTACTTGCTAACAAAAAAGAACTGGAAAGAATGAAAACACATTCATGTCTGGGGTGAAAACAGCTGTCCAGTTTACAAAATATTTCTAGTTTTAAGAGTTTTTATTTCACACTGATTTGAACCAGAGACCACTTAAAAAAAAAAAAAAAAGCCCTAAGAGAATCCCACTTCATAGTAACCCATTGACTCTGACATCTGCAAAGGAAAGCCAAGATGAAGGTTCACTCTCCTGTTCAGAATCAGACAAAGCAGGGACTTGAAGCTTGGTCTCCAGAGGCCCAGTCAATGCCTCATGGGCTAATTCAATGGAATAAGTTAAGCAAAAAAAAAAAAAGTCAATAGGGTTAATATAACTCAGCTCCCTTTATAATATCAAGTACTAAGATAAATCCGAGTTCTAAAGGAGGCACACTTTAGCTTCTTAGCAGACAATCACTATTATCATTTTCTAACATTCTATGGAAAACAGGAAAATAAGGAAAAAAAGAAATTGAAAACTAAAGAGAGGTATTTCTAGATAGTGGGTTGTTGGTTTAATGAGCACATTGCACAGGATGATTATAATGTTAATAGCCGTCCTTTTTAGGAGAGCAAGGCATTCTGTGATGATGAATTAGGTTAATTTTAAGAGCAGAAAAGGAACAAGACAAAATGAGAAGCACCTAAAAATCAAGGTTAGAACACACAATTCCTGTTTGTGAATCTTACACCACCATGTGTTACAGTTATATGATGTATATATACACCTGCACAAACACATGTGGTATCACTGCAGATTGCACAGATACACCAAAGCTATCTTCAAGCTAATTAGATAGTTGTTGCTGTTAGTGTAATCAGAGCTCAGAACACAGTGCAGACCAGAAAACCTACTTCAGAAGCTTACTCAAGACCCTTTGGTAAGCCCTACCAAGACCTACACCTCTAAAGCAACACTAATAGCTATATTTCAAATAGAAAGTTCAAAACTAACTTCATAAATTGGTATATGGCTTACTTACGCAATAATGCTGTAAAGATATTCTTACACGTAAATCCTCCATGCGTAGACAAAGAAAAGGAGTAGACTACAGAGTAGACTCCAGCAACCTTGTAAACTTATGCCATTTCTACCATCATCTGTCTAAGAAATTTTTATCTACATCTTTGCTTGAAGGTTCAGTTCACAATGATTCAGAAGATGCAGTCTTACCTGGCTAACAAGGGGCCACAGCAGGGGTCAGGGAGTCTAAAAGAGCAAGGCATTCATCTGAGACAGCTGAGGCCCGTTAACCAAAACATCCTCTGGGATTCCTTCTTACTCCAACTCCTTCTGATCAGTCTCTGCCTCTCCCCCAAAGCCAGGACAACAAAAGCCCAGAAGTATCTTGAAGGATCCCAGGATGTGGCAAGAGCTCTGAAATTCAAGCTCTTCAATCTAGCTTCCCTCCAGAAAGGAGAGAGGTAAATGGACTGTTGCCTAATGATTTCAACCACCGATGTTGTTTAATAGCCAGTGAGACCTCATTTCTTATCTGTTAAGTTCAACCTATCAATCCACAGTCGCACACTCTTCTTGTTTGCTGTTAAGACATGCCTCCTCTCCGCTCAGAGAAGCGGCAACGTGTAGGCCCCGCTTTCACCCCGTAGCTGCCAGCCCGCTCCAGCTCAGCGCCCTGCGGCCCCGTCAGCACGCGGCTGTGCCCGTGCCCGGACGCCCACCCGAGCAGCGGGGCATTTACTGCAGGCACGGCTGCGCACGAACAGGCCTGAAGGCTCCAGGCAGGAGCTGGCTCGGAGCAAGCATCTGACTATGCAGATACTATAGCAGCCCCTGGGTTGTGCCTGGAGAGCTCTCTGTTCAGATGAATTTTCTAACTTTTTCAGACTTTTCTTAGGATAATTTTATATAACACGTTGAGGTGGCACTTGAGCTAGGTATAGCTGCATGCCTCTATATATAGAGGCTGTACGGAGTACCGAACTAAAAGCAACACTCATCCGCTGTGACTGGGTGTGAGCTGTTCTGAGGCGGGCATATTTTTAGCACCATCTCAGCATTCCCGACGCTGAGACACCTTCCTGACAAAGTTCTATCAAAATCCTTGTTTCCACAAAATGTTTCAGCTTCAACAACATAGTACTTTCTGACAAAAAAAAACAACAGTGCATCCCATAAAGTTGGACAGTGCTACCATCTTCTTAAAATAAGCCAAACCATCAGTATCTGAAACAGAACTGCAGTCAGATGCATAGTAGAGGCAGAAAAAAGGAAAAAAAAATAAAGCAAATACTGACAATCTAGCTCACAAGTGAAACTCAAAAAAACGTTTGCACTTATTGTCTATTTTATATGCTAATCAGTGTATGCCTATTGTGGTTGCAAGACTTCAAGTCATCTCAGCTATGTACTGCACATTTTCCTGTTGCAGAGAATTGAATGGGTCATTCTTATCTACCTTTTCATGGTTATATGGCTTATTGATATTACAAAAGCAAATTTTTCATTTTGTGGAAAGATGTGTAACAAAGCTATGTTTCTGTCAGCTTATCTGCATTTATCAGATTAATCTGATTACTTCTAAGCTTTCCTAAACTATTCAGAAGAAAAAATTCTGTTAGAATTAGGAGTTCTGATTATTATGTCCTTCTAATGTGCTTAGCAAGACAAATCATTTCAGAATTCAAAGACTTTGGCAAACATATATTTCTGGCAGGGGAATGGACACTAACATGGCAGCAAAAGCAGTTTCTCATGCTCAGGAGACACTCTAGAGGGCTGTCCTGGAACAGAACTCTAGTTCTGAATGGACCCAGGTCAGATAAAACCAGTTGAGAGAAACAAAATAAACAAGAATGCTGGAGAACAGAAATTTCAACAGTTCCCATGAAGAAAAAAAAAAAAATTGCAAACCTACCATGGCAGATAGCTGCAGAGACAGGGGCTGATTAACCAAAAAAACATAGCATCTGATCCTGTGTTTAGCGAGATGCTGAAAAGCAAAGTCCATTTATTTAGATGAACAAGAAGACAACGATACAATCTGCTTAGAACAAGAAAGTAATTTTCAGTTGCATGTCCAGTTTCAGCAAGTGCAGTTGCTGGGGGAAAAACAGGAATCGAATCACACTTGCTGCTAAATACATATTTAATTGCTTATGTTTTTTTTATATTTTGTTTTGTACCAGACTGTTTACTCTGCTCATGATGATGTGGAATTAGTGTTGCAGTTTTCCACTTCCCTTAATCGGTCTTAAAGTGCCCCCTGGTGCAGGCTCAAGGAAATAGCCCAGCGTAATAAGGCCGTGCCAGGGCTGAGCACAGAGAATATTCTGGCAGATTTTATTTCACGTGAAAACATTTCATTATCTCCCTCCAGCTGATTTCATCAAATTTTAGTGGCTGAAGTGGATTCTGCATCTCTGGGAACGTGAATTAGTAAACGCAAATCCAGTACACTCATAGCCTGGTGTAACACAAGTCCTACTAGTCCTCTCTAGCCTTCCAACCGATAGAGCTGTGACAGAGGAGGGCTTACTGTTGCTGGAGCACACCGGTATCAGCCCTCAGCACCGGCTCCCACCTGTGAGGATGCTCGCGGTGCCACCAGCCCGACACAGTGGGCCCAGACTCCCACAGAGGACATCCAGACTCGTCTTTCTTCCT
Organism: Anseranas semipalmata; assembly: GCA_013399115.1. Classification (NCBI taxonomy): domain Eukaryota; kingdom Metazoa; phylum Chordata; class Aves; order Anseriformes; family Anseranatidae; genus Anseranas; species Anseranas semipalmata. Next base: position 147,333 of record VXAA01005302.1, read on the forward strand.
CTGTTCAGCAAGAAAGGATGAGACGCTATGACTGTTTAGATTTAGGAAAAGAAAACTTGAACAGATTTACCTCTTCTTGGTAAGAGGTTTTGGAGCAAAGTGCCAGGGCCTGTCCATGGGGTTACAGCTGGCTGCATCAAGGCAAGCAGCTACAGAAACAGGTATTGCTGAAAAGTACAAAACCAGGGCAGACACAGCATTCTGCATCATTGTAACACTTCGTGTTTTCCTTAAGGGTGAACAAATCACCAGCATTCTGTGACACAGTGAAAGGAGGAGAAAAGATAGATTAGCTCTATTTTAGTCACAAACATAAAGAGATATATGACTTACCCAAAAGCCTGTCAAGAATTAGATGAAAATCTGGAATTACCTGAGCTTTTGGTAGCCCGACTTGCTCTTGAACCACAGACTTATCCCTCACTTACAAAACAGGTATGTATGTTCAGGGCGAGCTCTGCTTTTCTCTCCCTGATAATCTTAACACTGCAGTGGTACAAAAGAGCTTGCTTCCCTGATGCTTGAATATTACTCCTGATGCACAGGGATCTACCTGTCTTTTGTGATACGTTGTGATAAGCTAATTTCTTCTGCAGGGCTTTCCTGGAAAGGAATCGTACTGCAATATGGAATTCAAATGCAAATAAACTGTTACAACATTTTCAGCTGCACAATTAAAAATAAATAAATAAATAAATAAATAGAGTCCTTTAATCATCACTATCACAAATAAACCCAAAAACAATTGGGGATCAATAAATGTATCCAGCTGGCAAATCTCAGTGACAAGATCTCCTCATAATTAGGAAAGCATCATCTGTGGCATGGTTTCTAACTGCTTTCCCCCATCCCTCCTCCACACAAGCCATTTTAATCTTGCCTGTTCAGATATTTAGCATTTATACTGATGAGAAGAATACAAATTCCTAGACAGAAGACACTGCACATATATGTCAAGAATATTTTAATTCCTCTCAAATTTCCCTTCTCTTTGGGATTAAATCTGTGTTCATACTATGGTTCTAAATTTTGTGGTTTTATTAATTTGTGTCTTAATTACTTAGAGAGCTATTTTGGCTTGACGCTATTCCTACTTGGATTCTGTTAAAAGATCTTCAACAGCTGTTCCAGATCAGTGTAAGAATTGATTTCACATCCATTTTATCATCAGAAGGAATGAAGAGAAAGAATCATCTGACTTGATGTGTGGTCCATGGCAAGTGGCTTTGTCTCTCTGCTTGAGTTTCTACATCAGTGTCACTTTCACACAGATTCATCAAGATTCACTTTTTACATTTGTACAGAACTAATCACAAGAAACTGCAGAGAAAATAACAAACAGTATTCTTATATGCAGCTACATGTCTTTTAGTGCTGTGTTTAAAATTTGTCTTGTGCAGATTCCAAATATTTTAAAAAGTCATTGGATCATAGATAATAGGACCCAAAAGATCATTAGTCCATCTGGTCAAACCAAGACAATAAGACTTTGTACTGCGAGGTTTGCAAATACCCTATCATGCCGCAGCAAGAAGTGCTATGTAGTAATGGATTAATTTATTTACATTTGCCACAAGCAGCTTGTTCTCTCATTCTCTTCCCTGTAACCAAATTATATATGCAAAGTAGGATCTGGTAGGATTGTTTTTCTCCGCATAAATATATACACGCTGCTGTGTGCTTATATTAGAGAAGTCAAGGTCAAGAGTATACTTTCCATTTGAGGCAGCAACTACCACTGCAGTTCCTATAGGAGATTATTAAACAACTTCTGCTGAAATAGACCTTACTTTCACACCAAAGACTAACACTTAGAGAGCCAAAGTGTCCCTGTCTGAAGGCTTTCTTCTGGAAGTTGGTAGAGTGCTGAACCAAGCCAGCTTTTAAGTACCTTCATAGGCTGGGGCAGAGTAAAATTTGGTCAAGTAGACTGGAAACAGAATCATTGGAAGGTTGTTTGTAAGAGACCTCTGAAGCTCTCCCGTCCAGCCTTGCCCTCAGAGCAGGATAATCAGCAGCACTGAATCAGGGCATCCGCAGAAAATCCGCAAAGGACAGTTGCCTGTCTGGGTGCTGTGCCACCCTCCTGGCAAGAAAGGATGGCCAACCTGACCCTCCCCATGCAAAAGCTGTGCCCGTTGTCTCTTGTCATTTCCACCTTCTGAGGAAAGTTTGGTGCTCTCATCTTTGTAACTCCCCTCTTAAAGTAGTTGTAGGCTCAACTACCTACATCACTCCTTACCCTCCATATGACTGTAAGCAAGCTCATCTCCCTCAAAGGACACATGCACTGTACTTCATCTTGGTGGCCCACTGACAGACATTCTCAATAAGTAAATTATGTATCTATTTAATTGATACACACTGTGTTCTCAGTTAGAACTTCCTAAGTCACTGTGTTTCACATTTAAACGTGCTCTATTTCAGTAGACTCCAAAGCTGTAGCTAGACATCTTCTACTGAACAGGAAATGGTAGGGTGTCTTCAAGATACCTTTATGCAAGAACTCTCTCAAAGAACTTATCCTCCCCATAGACAGTGCTGTGCTGTGGCTGAAAATACCTCAAAGCACAGTTTATGTCTGCACTAAAACTCTTGCATGCATCTTGTTTACATTCATCTATAGTTCTGCTATACGCCTATCTCTGGATCATTTTGATGGGACTCATGTCACCTTATACGGCTGAGCAATGCACCATGTCATGCATTAAGCTGCTGGTGTCTTAGCTCAGCTCTTTCTAGGTATTGTCAGGTTGCATGATGCCACAGTCAACTATGTCATCCTAAAGGATCTCCATGTAGGCTTTAAATAGGTCTGGAAGATGACTGACCCCTGTCGAACTAGCCAAATGGGAGAACACTTAACAGCATAGTATTCTTGATACTAATGTTTTTCTTGGAGCACGTTCTGGATTAACAACTAAAATCTAAAGAGGACATGTCAATAGAATAACCACAGATACAATTTGAGGATCAAACTGAAATGCTAAAAATGAAAACGTGGAATGCAATTATAATATATTCTCCAGTTTACACTCTAGCCCAATGCAAGAGCAGCAGTACCTGGACTACAAAGTGGCCCTCAAACACCACCTAAAGCTGAGGCTAACACACGATCTCAATCTTGAACCTCTTGTGTCAGTCACTTCCCTTCCAGCCACTGGTGTAAAAATTGCCTCTTCAGCCCTGGACGTCTTGACTTCAGAAAACCATTCAAGTAGCTTTAGTCAACAACTGCGTCAGCTTCCCTGTAGCCTGAGCTATATCTTATTTTCCTCAGTCAGACCAAAAAATTTGATCCAATGCATCCAGTTCTCTCGTTGTTTTGACATCTGCGTTCAGAGACGTGCCTTGCCAATATGGTTCTGCAGTCACAACAAAATAAACAAACAAAAAATCCCAGACCCTGACAAGCAAACTTCTCAAAACACAGAGAAGCTGGGGCAAGATTTATGAGTCAACACTTCTCTAAATTTCAGGAAAGAGCTGAAAGATGGACTTCTATTTGTAAATTGTATGTTTTATCTTATGGCTACTGTTTTGTAACTATACACATGCATGCAAACAAATGAGAAAACAATATTTTACTTTTCTCTTCCAAAAGAAAAACAGTTTAATCCTGGATTTGAAAGTTTTCTGGCTACCCAGAGGCAGTGATAAAACTTAACATCTACCCTACCTGCCAATATTTGTGTGCAGATAACTCATCTAGAATCATAAAGATTTTGGCTTTGTTTTAATCTATCAACTGTTCCTGAGGATTTCCATCACTTTTACACAAATGTGAACGTTTTCCATGCTTTGTTGCACACCAGCAACATTTTCCAATGTCTTTCTCCAATAAATTTGTACAGAAGACCACAGCAGGAAATTCTACATGCCCCATTGGGCTAGCAATCATTAAATATACAACATCCCAATGAAAGGCAGTTTATGGTACCGGCAAAGAACTTTTCACACACTGACAACCAATTTCTCAGCTTTTGAAAGCCACATTAAAAGGCTTCCAGCTGCAATACAATATTTGCAACCGAACAAAAACTAATCCTTGGCAAATGTCTTTGCAAAAATAACTACAGTAGAATAATAAAGTGGTTAACAACAGAGTCATGTCAACAGCAAAAACGAACAAGGAAACAATGCTCTTTAGCCCCCTTTCCCATTTCAGTTTGGTATGACTCACTCTTCTACGTCATTCTCCCACCTGTGCAAACTTTGAGGCACTATACCAATTTCCAGTCCTTCAGCACACACAAATATGATAACAACTGTCCCAGTCTCATCCAAATCGCTCTCATCTCAGCATACAACAGTACACAACCTCCATTTAGTTCAGCAGAAGCCCAGTGCAGGAAAACTGGCTGATGTTGTAATATTTTGACACTCAACTATGTTTTTCGTAAAAAGATAATCAATTCATGTGTGAATCTCATTTCAAAAATCATACCAAGACAGGGGAGTACAGATCCCCAAGGCTCTTTCTTGCCTTCCCTTCCCCCTTGGCTGCACACAGACCTGTCACAGCCCTCAGGACTATGGTTATGATCTGGACATTAGCGATAGAGAGTAGAAGCCTTTAAAAAATGATCGCATTTCACCTTTCTCCGACTCCAGGACGTACTCAGTAAGACAGATGACAGCATTAAACCCCTGTGATACAGACAGAGGAGCCCGCAAACCTGCACCCAGAGGAGAAACGCCAAGGGGCAAGCGAGGCCAGTGAAGTTGATCGAGTATTTGGGGTCACTACTGGCTGAGAGTCAGCGGGACAGCAGCAGGCATTTTTGGAAAACACACCCAGGTACAAATCCAACCTGGCAAGAGCAAAGAAAATAGCAGATGATTTGAATCAACATCAAAGGCTTTATCACAACCCCCACCACCACCACCCGAGTCCTACCCAAAAAGTATTTAGGCATTTGGGAAGGAAACTTAACATGGTACACGCATAACAAGTCCTTGTGGCAGTGAGCCCATCGTGCTGCACTCTTGGGAAGAATTAATCCCCCCAGCCAAAGCCTGTATTCCCAGACACAGCAAACTGCAACTTTCTCAGAGAAGAAGGTGAGTTTGCAGCTATGTGATATGACTTAATACAGAGCCAAAGGGGAGGGCATGCATCTGACCTATTTTAAAACACAAAGTGAAGAAAACTCTCAGCAAGAAAATATGAGCTTTACTTTCAAGTTCAGGCAGGCCAAAGTAGCCCAATTATTTACCACCCAAGATGCTAAGGAGGAAGATATGTCTCTCAGCTGCCAGTGTTGTTACAGAATTTCAGAAGTATTCATGTCTCTAATTAGTAGATAGTGCTTCTAATATCCTTCACTAATGCTCCTCTCGTTTTTTTTTTTCTGGTCATCAGCAAGCTCAAACTACAAGTCTCATGAGCTGATCCTGTTTAATATAGTAACGTTTTTGGTTAGATTTTATTATATGATTTCTCATTGACTCCAGAAATAAGCAATATATCACTCATACATTAATGAGTTTGGATCAGAAAAAAAATGGATGTTAGAAATAAAGGGACAAATGTGTATTTAAATTTCAACTCAGTTTTAATTACATAGTTCTACAAAAGATAAATAGGCTTTTCCTGTCCTCAAAATTTTAATTTGCACTCCACCAAAGCAAGCAAAAATACGACTAATGCAGAAACAGTTCTTTGCAAAGGTATAAAAATGTGTTTTCCCTATTTCTTCAAGCCTGTCCCCAAGAACTCCACATAAAAAAGCAAGTAGATGTTTCTTTTAAGCACTTTGACTTAAATGCCTCTGTTCTTCCCTTGTTGTATTTTTAAACATAGGGAACAAAATTGCTATGTGGTGCATTTGCAACTTGCACCGTAAAAAAAAATCAATAGCAACTTGTGTTTTTTCTTCTCACTCTCACAAAGAAACTTGTGCAAAAATAACATTTCAGCATATCTGTTAAGCTTATTGGCCTGGTCATAAAAAAATAAAAGCACAAAAAAAGCACAGGTGTCTAACACTAGAACTGCCTAAGGTACCAAAAGCCAGCCAGGAGCCTGCCTCCAGTAACATCTATGAAGATATCCTTTCACTGAAAGGAAATGTTTGCTCCTTCTCATCCCTGATTTTAGTAAGATTCACTGGCTGAGACAGCTATCCATGCAGAGCAGTTATGATCCCCTCAGACTTTCATTGACCTTCAGGGAATTATAAAAGAAGAAACTGATTTCAGTGCCTGGAGAGGGGGAGGGAGCAAAGCAACCCCCCTCTCACAGGGTAAAGGTAAATACTCCTAGCAGAAAGCGCTGCGGTGTTATAAAAGGATTCCTAACAGCAGGGAAGAAGGCATCACATCAGCTGCTGTCATTTTAAATATTTCCTACAAAGGAGGAAATACGCTTTAGTGCAATGAGATATCCAGCAGTAGATTTTTATGTAGCACGCTCAAGAATTAATCTCTACATTCAACCCTGCACTACTACAGCTGAGTCAGCACCATTCTTTTAAATGACCTGATACTGTAATCCCATTATTAATATCATGAAAATGACTTTCCTCTTTGCTGTTTTGTGCTATCAATGTAAAGCCACAGAACCAAAATGCATTAGCTCTCACAGGTCTCCTCTAGGATTATTTGCATCAATACAAGCTGAATTAATCATGGAGACATTTGAATAATCACCACTCGCACGCTAGTGCCAGAGCTATGTCAGTAGCTGTGGTTCACTTCTGTAAAATGTTGCATTTTGTATGTGTTACAGTCATCTGAACTGTGCATATGTTGCTGCTCTCTATCAGGATGAAATCTTGCAATCTACATTGTTATTTTTTTCTTATTTCTTGGCATATTATATACATATTGTCTGCTTTGTGTTCCATAATCAGCAAGCCTAAATTTTGAAGTGGCACAAGTTTAAATTTATGTATCTGAAGAGAGGAATTCATTACAGGAAATAAACATAAGAAATATAACATAATGGAGACCCCCTTTATTTTTTCAAGACACTGGTAGCATATTGTACAGCTACAGCTTTTAACTGCAGAGAGTCTGCTAGAATACCAGAGGATTGCTTTGGTGGCCAGTAAAGTTTAACTCCTATTTCTGAGCAGTGCTAGAATTCAAGTGGACTGCAAATGTGAAGAGTAAAGTGCATTAGAAAAAAAAAAAAAAAAAGACCAGTTCTCATCCAATAGAGTTGGTAACCAGTGGGTTCAAGGCGATTTGTGGAGCCTGTTTAGCAACCTAAACTCTAAGACTTCAGTGTTTATAGCAACGTATTAGTAAACACTTTAAATGCAAAAAAGCCTTGCATAGCCAGGGTCAGAAAAAAAGCCTTGTACAGCCCATGGCAGGGGGGATTGGAATTAGATGATCTTTAAGGTCCCTTCCAAACCAAACCATTACGTGATCCATTCTATGAACCCTGCTAAGAGTGCCGTACAGCTTGTTGGCATATGTATTCTGCAAAATAAATTTAAAAAATTATAATAATAAGATGCTGCATGGAAACAAAGGCAATTAAAATTCTCACAAAGGACAGACTAGAAGCTCATCAAATGTTGTGATACACTGCTAAAAAAAGTTATATCCCTCTCAAAAATAGTGCATTAATATGTATGAAATGGATGTAACAGGGACAATGATAGCAGTAACAAGCAGCCTTTCAAAGATGAAAAAGCAGGACAAGTACAAGTGACTTGTACAGAAAATGGTCATGCAAAAATATGTCCGTATTAATGTTAAACACGGCTGAAGCAAATTTTCAGGTATTAAAGAAAGATGTCATTATCAAAAAGAATCCGGAATAACTGGAGTGTTGCAGAGTTGGCTCTGGAAAAAGGCATGAAGTGGTAGCCACTGTCCCGCCAGCCATGTCCCCCTCTTCTCTGAGTCCTTCCTACTTACAGGCCTCCTGGTACAGTGGCATTGCAACACAAGCACCTTGTCCCCAACACCAGCTTTCATGCCACAAACATCCTCTGAGCAAAAATATGGAAACGATAAAAGAATCGCCGTACCAGAAACAACAAAAGTGGAAAAGCAAAAAGTATTGAAAACTGAGAAAACATCCAACCAAAACAAACATTGACTTTCAGTGGAGTAAGCGTATGGAAGGGGGCAAGGCCTGTCATTTATGAGGGGCAAGGCCTTTCATGAAAGCACAACAGCCAATTTACACAAACATTCGTCTGGGCTATTTCCTCATTAATTTTCTTCTGAAATGTTTTTCTCCTTTGTAGGTGGAAAACAATGCTTCACAAAACTCCACACAGGGAAAAAAATCAACTATTTAATCCTACCCTGTTACTGTACAGTTCCAGTTACCATAACAACTTGCTGTAGCTCTTCTCATAACAGACTTAGGGTGGCTTGCCCACAAAACCATTTTGTGACTAGAACTACTGTTAGCATACTATTTCACATCTATGCAGCCTCTCTGCTGCCAAGAGTCAAATCTATTTCATTTTCAGTGTAAATATAATTCACAATATTGTGAGATTTCATGGCTGGAAAAGTCAGACTGCAAGAAATGTTAGTATTTACATCGCTTTTATCATTAAATGTAGTCATCATTAGAAAAATCAGTGTTTACCATACTGGTGGTCATCAAATACTACAGTATTTCACTATGCTTATCACAGGAAATAGATGATATTTTAAATACATATGTGAATTTGTAACTGCATTTTCAGTCATCTCACCAGTTCATTTATACCAAACCTGTAGTCCTTTCTTTCCTATATTTCCCATTGAAATGTTATTTAAGCCTGCACTATGTAACAATTCTGTCAGGTATCTTTTATTCCTATTCTTTGAGAAAGTGCTGCAGTGGACAAAATAGCTATGGAGAATGATTGTGAAGTCTGCCAAAGTCCTTTGGGTAGAGTGGGGAACTTATCACTCGTGTTCAAATACTTTGTTGAGCTTCATTTCACAATGCAGACATTCTCTCATGTAATGTATTATTAAATATCAGTTTCCCTCAGCCTAATTTTGGTAGCTTTTCTACAAACATTTTCTAAGATAGAGCTTGATGTCAAAGGACTGGGGTTGAAAGGAGTATCCTCAAAACATCTTTTAGATGTTTTGAATTCTAATAATTCTTTAATGAAATTATGCTGTCTTTTCATGATAATTATTCACAGTACCTGAGTGCAAGGCAAAATTTTTACATCCAGCCTGGCCTGCTATTTGGCTTTTCCAGCTGAACATTGGAACAACGTGCTGGGCAAATGCAACCCTCAAACATTCCAGCTCTTCTAGACACTGTTTTTATTAGAGGGGAAGACAAAAGATTAAAAAAAAAAAAAAGAAAGAAAGAAAGAAAAAAAAAGCTCCAAAATTTTCTCTCCTGAAGGACCATTATTATCTAGTTAGCAATCTCCTCTCAATCATAAGTATTAAAAAAAATCACTGGGGAAAATTTCTGCAGTGTTATAAATGCATACAAGTCATTAGCTAACATGGTAGCTAATCTTACCTATGGATAGAATTTTGTCTCTGAAATTAAAAACTGATGAAGAGCAGCAAGTATTTTTGCACGTAAGCATCCAAGTGGTTCCAGTCTAATTGATTAGCATTTCCTGAGCAGAAGTGGCAGGCTAGCAAACACTGCTTCGCTGATGTCAGCTCAGCTCTGACATCAATAAAGTCCCTACTGCAAACTTACAAAGGACAGGTAAGTACAATGAGCAGGTTTTGATTTCAGCCCCACTAAAATACTGGAGGTTGCATTGCCAAATAAAAACAGCAAAGTGGATATGAAAAGCAATGATTTTTAACTTACAACGAAGAAATGTAAGCTAAAATTAAAATGTACCTGAAGCTTCCTTGGAAAAGCAGCAATATCAAATTCTTAGAAACTCATTAATTTGTACAATATTGTCCAGCTTAATACTGCAGATCTTCAACGTGCACAGCTAAACAGCCTTCTTTGGAAGGAAATACAATGTAAAAGACCAATAAGATGTGATGAAAAAACATTACTGCAAACCAAAGGTTACCAGAGCCTTACAATTCTAGTTATCTCCAATTTCTTTAAAGCCTTTGGTCAAGTTAATAGGTTTTTACAGTATACAAACTACTGCCTTGTCTCTGTTAAAAGGCAGATGTGTGATCCACAGCAATCACTAGACACTCCACTTAGATGAAGGAGCAAATAAATGCTCCTTTAGGAGTGCTCTGCAAAAACCAACACTTAATCCAAAACAGCCTGAGCACAACTCACAAGCAGGGTGAGAAGGGACTCCCCGAGACCTTATACAAGTGCAATATTTTGAAAAATGACTAGGAGCTGTGAGGTTCTGGCACTAGCAATGGTGAAAGGCCAAGAGAATTTCAGTTAGCAATAGCCATAGAAGGAGAATTTCATGCATGTTCTTCCTCAGACATCTTTCATACATATGACCAGGACAATGACAGAAATGCTTACCTCATCATTACCTTCCTCTCAACAAGCCCTGCCCAAAAAAAGCCTCTGAGTAGTTAGTCATTTCAAAGAGCAAGAACGCTACAGGCACTCATATCCTAAGATGCTATAACAGCTGTACATCTACAAGAGACATGAAGAACCAGGTGCAAAGTACATTCAAGGATACATGCAAAGTCTGCTTTAATGCCATAACATGCAAAACATGTTGGACCAAGTGAGCTTATATTTTATGCTCTTCTAAACAGGGTTCATGCTATTTCTTTCAGCAAGCAGCTGGATATTGCATCAATTCATAATACCCCAAGTAGCACCACTTGCAAATTACTTCCAAGGAAATGAGTACTTAGGAATTTGATGGAGACCTGATTAGATGGTGAAATGAATCAGTGTTAGAACTGCAATAGACTTTGATCAGCTTAAAAATGGCTTGTTTGAACATTTGAAATCATTAGCAAGTTGCAAATGGGAGTGATATAATACAATGTTGAGAGCAATTAGACTGGAGTTCATTTTGTAGTGTCTATTGAGTACATTATTTTTATCTGGTCTAGAAACATTATAATGCTTGCATAATAGATGCAACACCCATTCTCCTTTAACGTTATTATAGATGTGTTTTCACTAATCTTCATACTAGTGAAAGCAGCAGTATAAACGGTATTTGCTCATAACTTGGTCTTTCTCTGAGAGAAAACTGAAGATTTCAGTGGATCAAATACTTATTCTGCCTCCCACATTCTTTAGACATTTACCTAAAGATCTGCTGAAGCAATCAATGCAGATGGAAATGAAACTTTAAGACTTACATCTATAAGGTATTTAGATTGAATTGGTTTAGAAAAATCCAACAATATATACTAAATATAATGCAACTTCCTTAAAAAATACAATTAATCTGGAAGCTATACCTCCCATTTCTCCTAGCATTTACACTATTACTTTTAAAATAAAGCCCAGTAAAATTAATGTCCTCCAGAGAGATTCCATTCAGAAAATATAGTAATCAAAGTTTGAGACTTTTTTGTTATTTATGAAATTAATTTCATGTATTATATGTGAAATGTGGTTGCTTGCCTCCCTGTCCTCCTCCCAGCAGTCCTGACTTCTCCTCCAATAACAAAAACTGAAATTCCTCTCATATCACTTTGCTATCACATATCACAGTTGGGAAATACTGCTGTTTTAATGGTAGCCAGTTCAAAAATAAACATATTAACTGTAAACATCTGAAAATGAAGATACATAGTTCAAAAAGTGACCTACTGACAGACAATAGGGTTCTAAAATCTTGTTGTTCCACATAGTTTAATATCTTCTTTCATCACCGTAGATCACTTTAAAGGCCTGATTCAAACTCAACAGCAGCCTTTCCCTTGTCATAAGTAAGCTTTAGATCAGACACCTAAGCCTAGAAGTCTAAATATAAATATATGGAATTATCAGTGCCATTTGGAAACCAATGATATGACTGCCTCCATGTAATTTATGTGAAAAACAAACAAACAAAAAAACAAACAACAACAACAACAAAAACAAGCAGAAGCAGACTAGTAAATGGGCAAGGGGAGTTTAGTCTTTTTTTTTTTTTTTTACCATTAAACGGACCGCCTCAATCTTTAAAGTAGTTTTCCTCACAGTACCTGTGTGTAAAGTATGGAAGTACTTTTATCTACATTTCTATACAAAAAAAGAAAAAAGAAAAAAAAGAAAAAAAATGACACATTGAAATATGCTCATAAACAGAAATTCTGTAGCAGTAAAGGAAGTTACTAAGCCAAAACACTCAGTTCATATAACCAGCTTTTTTGTCCCCACCTCTTAACAGCCTCTTGCTTACTCAGGCACTGCTGTGATGTTTCTCTCTCTACCATTCCTAGTTAAAAAGCTAAATCCTCCTTCAGCGAAGCATCAGCAATTCAGACCAGTGACACCAACATCCTCCACAGTGGCTCCTGGACTCATCCCAAATGAGGGTAACTGCCTGTTCCTCGAAGTACTGTTTCAGGTACCACTAACAGCTTTTGCTGTTTCTCACAGAATCACAGAATATCCTGAGGTGGAAGGGACCCACAAGGATCATCGAGCCCAACTCCTGGCTCCACACAGGACCACCCAAAAATCAGACCATTGTCTGAGAGCACTGTCCAAACGCTTCTTGAACTCCAGCAGGCTCGGTGCTGTGACCACTGCCCTGGGGAGCCTGTTCCAGTGCCCAACCACCTCTTGGTGAAGAACCTTTTCCTAACACCCACCCTTACCCTCCCCTGTCACAGCTCCATGCCGTTCCCTCGGGTCCTGTCACTGTCACCAGAGAGCAGAGATCAGCGCCTGCCCCTCTGCTCCCCTCGTGAGGAAGCTGCAGGCCGCCATGAGGCCTCCCCTCAGTCTCCTCTTCTCTGGGCTGAACAAACCAAGTGACCTCAGCCGTTCCTCATACGTCTTGTCCTCTAGACCTTCACCATCTTTGTAGCCCTCCTTTGGACACTCTCTAATAGTTTTATGAGCTTCTTACTTTGTGGTGCCCAAAACTGCACACAGCACTCGAGGTGAGGCCTCACCAGCGCAGAGCAGAGCAGGACAGGCACTTCCCTCAATCTGCTGGCAGTGCTGTGCCTGCCGCACCCCAGGGTACAGCTGGCCCTCCCGGCTGCCAGGGCACACTGCTGGCTCATGTTCAGCTTACCAGGCAGCACTAACAAGGGATTTGGCTCTGGCACATTAGCCAGGGCACCCGCAGTGGTTGTGCTAACAGATCAGAAGGAAGCAGCATACAGGCAGTGCCCCTCTCTATTTAATGTTGCACTAGCTCCTCAGCTGCCACGTAAATTATGCCTTTCTCTGAAAGTAAAACCTTAGAATAAATATATTAGCTATATCCTGAATCAGTTTCAAATAAATGACCTCTCCTGCCTTAATGCCAAGTTTTCACTCAGGAGCTTAAACTTTTGTTGTCAAGAAAATGGAAAACTACTGTTCCCCTCATTAGCATTTCACAGCTATCAAACTACTACTTCTCACCCAAACCATTCCTAAAAATTTAGCTTGCTTAAACATGTCATTGTGGGAGACTAGGTATGAACTTTTACTAAGCTTCATTCATTCTTCTTTTTCAATAGGATATTTTTAAGAGCCACACAGCAAGTATGGTCTTTGTCATGTCCTATAAAGCATACAGTGTGCCAATAATCAGTAAAAATAGTAATAAAGGGTTAAGAGACAGCATCAAGCTAATCAGAAAAAGAGGTTTCCCCAACATCGTAATTATTTCTGATACGTTGGTATTGTTTTTTCCTTCTGGAGGACATGGCAACATGGAGGGCACAACAAAGCAAGGAAATCCAGCTCATGAACTACCTCTAGCTCCCATGAGGCAGCCAAGAACAAGATTAAGTGGAATTATCCCAAAATATTTCAATTAGGAATTATTACTCTAAAAAAAAAATGTTTCATTTAGCCCATGCAAAATACAAAATTGGATAATTCAAAATTTTTCCATGGAAAACTGACCATGTTCAAAAAGTAGTAAGGATCACATCTTTCTTCTGCATATGGCCAGATGGAAAAGAAATAAACAAGCTTTTAAATGTGCTTGTCCATCCTGAATAGATTCATTGTTTTCGTTAGGAAGGGTTTTTTAATATTCGTATTTGATTTTTTGATCAGTCCTCCAAGAACCTCAAGGCAGTTAGAACCAATAAAAGAAACTCCCACCCTTTTTGGAAGAGAAGTGGTCAAATAAAAGCCAACAACAGTGAAAGCAAGATGCTTTGAGAAAAGGAGTTAAATAGAAGCTCCCAGAAGACCTTACTAACAGATGTGGATAGTATATTATGCCATTGTTATCTGGCAAAACTATTCTTTTTGCCTGTAAATTAACATAATGTGTTAGTATCAATACTTATGGATTTGAATAATAACACATTTCAATTGCCTGCACAGTTCTATACCTGGTGAAGATGGAGTGCCTTGTATTCAGGATGCATGCTGCAGAATATTAGCTAGTTATGAGTGATTTCCCTGCTTACACACCTCCATTCTTGCAGGAGAATGGGAAGAGAGCAGGAGAGGGAGGGGATGTTGGTGCAGGGGGCAGCAACATTGCTCCTGATGGGCCCAAACTGAGCCCTCATGTAGGCTCCCAACACCACCCACCCCCAAGGTAGGGCTGAAAGACAAGAAAAATTAGGGCCAGCCTTACAGCCATCATTTCAAAATAGCTGCAGGACTGATCTGAATAGATAGATAGTGCAGTGCTAAGGGGCATAACACATACACAAGTTGTGAGAAGCATCATCAGAGGGCCTCAAGTCTGACCCAGTCAAGAAAGTGAGAACCAGTGTGGTTCCTTACTGCACCTGCCGTAACCTCTGTTGGCTGTTTTGTTCTCCAGTTTGACCCTCTGTGGGATCTGCCAGTACTGTTTCCTTGCATTTGGTCATTGACCCCTACCCTCTAAATCCACCTTCCCCTGAGTGGCTCCACAAAAAACTTTCCTGTGAAGGATCCAAGTGATGCAAACCAGGGCAAGAGACCCCTCAAGCCTTGCTGGGGACCTGCACAATGCCTCATATCATTAAGCCCAGGAAGATGCACCACCCTAAGCAGACCCCAGCTGCCTTTTTACCCCTCAAACAGCTGCAATCAAAGGTAAAGAGGCAATAGGCCTTGCATCTTCTCACCTTAGTGGCTCTGAAACAACCTACAGTGCTTAGCAGTAGGACAAGGAGCTTTTCTCCCACCTCTACAGTAAGAGACAGGAAACTCGTATAATTAGTTAATTTAGACCACATAATGAAATTTGTTTTATGTTCTGACATTAAAGGATGTAAGAGTCATTTAAAACCTGGAAGGCAAATTCATTGTCAGTGCAAACAGCTGACTTCAGTGACATTCAGCTTGTTTATGCAAGCAGTGAATTTGGCCTGCTTGTACTTTTTGCTCTATGCTTCTGTCAAACAATGCAGAGCAAACAATATTTGGCTTCATCTCACTCTGGGCAGATCAACTATTTGCACCCAGGACTTTTTTTTGCCCGCCAGTTTGAATTTTCCCCCAGCCCAGGCTTTGATGTACCTTTATAACAGCTGCAAAACACATTTCATGCCAAGGAGCAATTTGCAGGCACAGCACTAGACATTTCAGAGCATCACTAGTTATTCATACAGTATTTTTTGGCAGCTTTTCGAAATATAATACCGTAGAACTGTCGTCTCACACAGTAACAAGTATTTTCATGCATTTGTCTTTTCTGTGAAAATAATTTATATATTTTTTTAACCACAACAGAGAATTCTTACCAGCAACATACAAATTTTAAATCCTATAGTTTGTTTTTAATGGTGTTAATTCTAAAACAATCCTAATGAAAGCTATCTTGACACGTGTACAAAACATCTCTTGCAATAAAAAAACCTTTACATCATCTCCCACCGCATACTTCAGCTGACCTACCTTCCCCCAGGGAAAGAACGCAATGCCTGATAAATCATATGCATGCTGTGAAAGCAAAGGCTCATCTGTCTGTTCCTGCTTTTTCTGTACAAAATGTAAAAAGATGTATTTTTAATTTGGATAATAATTTCACGTAGGAAAAGGTTTCTGTAAAAAGGCAAAGGCCATGTGCAGTTCATTCACTTGAAATTCCTAAAACCAGGCCAGGGAGACACTGAACTTCGTAATTTACGAGTAATTTCACCATAAAGATACAGTAAATACTAAATGTATACCTTATACTCATATTTCACTCTCAGCAGCATTACCAGCAATAAACAAATAAATAAATAAAGCTGTTCATAGTAGGTTTACTCAATGAGAAGAGTTTCCATCACAGGCTAGCTTTTGGAGTATGAGAGGATACTTATTCTTCATTTATTTGCCTTTTAAAAGATAAATGTATTTCCTACAGAGCTGTCCAAGGACAGTTATATCACAGAATTTAAATTCCATTGATATTCAACTATTAGTAAACAATTCCTACAGGCCAACAGCCGTAGAAAAACCATTTCTAGCCTTCCGGCTTTCTTTAGTTCAGCAGGTACATCACTGCTTTCTTTTTGTTTCACATCATAGCCAGGTTTAGCCATCACCTTCAACTACATTTTCAGCACAGAAATCAGACTTGCAAATCTCAGATTCTGGAAGCTGTCCATCTCTTCTCACCATGCCCTCCCCACCTCCTTCCCCTTGTCAAAAATTCATCCCATCAGACTTATACGCATCCTGATATTCTGGCTTTTAGGAAAGTGCTAGTTCACCCCCAGGGCTGGGATGGAGGCAATTCCAGAAGAACCTCCTGAGAAGAGCTACGTGCCGCAAGATCCAGCTCACCAGCGCAGGTCCCCTCTGTCCTAGAGGGCAGGTCAGCCCCGCTCGGCCAGGAAGGGATGTCCTCCTCCCATCTGCTCCAGCCCCAAAACCTCTTTGGGAAACAGAGAAAAGGATAACTGCTGCCAATTTACCACTCTGCTCCTGCCCCCTCATGCACCATCCCCAGCTGCCAAGCAATTTGATAATCATTTGGCAGCAAGCATCTTGTTCTCTCAGAGAAAGTAAACTAATTGCCTTCATTATTGCTGTTGTTTCTCATATCCCATTTGTGCTTTGTGCCACTTGGCTCTTTTGATCATTCATCTTAAATATACGCAGGCTTCAATCTATTTAGATTTATCAGCGTTGTATTCTTCAGATTATTCTTCTTTCTAAAAAGTAAGATTTCTTATAGATTGATAGTATTTGGATAAGTAAGGAGTCAGTGCCTCTTCCTTTGCACTTTATTTACTTTTCCCCTCCCTCCACAGATCAGTTAATAAAAAATATGGATGCAAAGTGTAAGAAAATCTTACAAGATAAGAGCAACCACAGAAACACACAGAGAAGTTAAACACCATCACCTAGCAAATCAATAGCAAAGTCATAAAAACTTCCAATCTCTTGATCTAAATCCTAGACAGTCTCAAAAAAAAGTACTTTATTTCTAACATTACCTCGGTTTCATTTATGACATTTTTTCTCATTTCAGTTGCTTAAAATACTTTCAACGGTGAAAGAAAAAATATGTGATGAGCTTTCCTTTATTTTTCCTGGTTTAGTTTTAAATTAAAAAGAACCTAACATGATCCCTAAATCCTATATTTCAAAATTCATGTTTGATTAAAAAAAGTGAGATCAAATGGACAGCAGAAGTTGTAGAAGTTTTTTGATTTAAAATGATAGGCAATTTTTATTAAAAATTGAAGAAAAATCTCTATGATTGTTTCTAACTGTAACTTGCTAAAGATAGATAAATATCAAAATACAAACATTTGACTCCAGTTTGGTGTACAGAATAATAACTACAGAACAATAATCAAAACCTAAAGACTCACTTTTCAGGATCTTCCAATATTGAAAAAGAGCTTTTTTGGCTAACTATTTGATAGATGAAAGAGATACATATACCCAAAATGATCAGAGCAGATAGTACAGTGGCTAGGTAGCCTTCAAGTTGTCATTTAAGAGACTCGGAGAGCAAAAAATACAGCCAGCAAGGCAGCTGGATGCACAATTTATTTCCAGTCTCTTTTCTCATATTAAAGACTATTTCTTTGTCATAGCAGCAACATTCATTATATTTGGAGCAGTGAAACAATAAAACATTGTCATGCTGTAATTGGCCTGGGGGATGCTGCATCAGGGCACATCAGTTCTTACAGCCAGAGGAAGATTGAGGCTCTTTCCTCCAGTGAACCCCACCCCAAAACAGCTCTGCAGCCAAGAGCTCCTACACCTTTGTTACAGCTATTAAGCCTGTCCCGTCAGGCTTAGATATCAGAAAACACAACAAGCAAACTCAAAACAAGCAGTCAGTCATCCCTACTGGATTCCACTCTGGCTTGTAATAAGTTGTGGGTTTTATGAGCAATTACAATTAAATCATTTTGTGATGAAACTTTTATCGAGAGGCACCATAGGAACAAAAACAGCAGCATAATTCAATTTGTTTTCTCACTAAAGATACATTGTTGATCAGTATTTTTCAAATCAAGGCCTTTTGCCCTTGTGTCTTGTAAGAGACAGAGGACATTTCTCTAACCTCATTAAGTTCATAACAAAGACCAGAAGGAATACTGTCTTCAGTTTTCAAAAGATGACATATGGTGTGTTCCACAGGATTGTCAGAACTAATCTCTGAAATCTTCACCTTAAATTGGCTGACAACTGTGCTAAGCTAAATTTATTTTTGTATTAACCCTTAGGAATGCAAGCACTTTCTAGACTGCTAGCAAATAGTAAAACTAGTAACCTTTGCAATTCTGTTCTGCTGTTCATCTGAAAGCCTCAAGGCAGTATATATGCGCCAATCCTCACAACATCCAGTAGGAGAGATACTAAAGCCATTTTAAAGATAGAAACATCTTG
Organism: Anseranas semipalmata; assembly: GCA_013399115.1. Classification (NCBI taxonomy): domain Eukaryota; kingdom Metazoa; phylum Chordata; class Aves; order Anseriformes; family Anseranatidae; genus Anseranas; species Anseranas semipalmata. Next base: position 166,135 of record VXAA01005302.1, read on the forward strand.
CCATCTAATTTACTATGTTACCCCATAAGATTGTAAATGCAAGGACAAAGCTATGGAGCTAATTTCCCAAGTCCTAGCTCATAGCTGCAGATGGTCTTACCATTAAGGAAGTTATTTCCTAGACATTTTGCAGACCCATTCCTATATCAGCATGAGCCAGTTTGAAAACTTCTGAAAACTATTATTTTTACATTCATTGTATAGCTGCCCAGAAAACCATCCACACAAGGCACTCATTCCTGTCTTGTTGGCTTTATATAAGCTGCTGTGGTTGGGACACAAAAAGACACTAATTCCAAAACTTCCATTCATGTACATCAAGAATCTGATGACAACTGGGAGACCTCTGTCCACTGGAGATTTGTATTTCTATTGTCCTGAGCAAGGACCTTCAAGTAAGATGCTCAAAAATATTTGGCAACTCTTTTTCCCTATCCCCACCCCCAGCCTAGAAGAGGATAAAACATCATTCTGTACTTTACAGATTCTACAAGGGAAGCTGATTAAATTCTGAGATACTCAGTTATTGCAGCCAGCAGTCATGTAGACAGGATATGACTTTAGAGAAACAAAAGTTTTTTCTATTAACTTCAGAGTAATCAGGTAAAACTTCCCCTTCCATTGTTTCAGATGGTCTCTTCCAGCTTTTGCTGAAGGTTCTTTCTCGCATTACGTTGTACAGCATGTGAGGATATCCAGAGCTTTCTAAAAAGATCAATAAGATCAGTGAACACTAGCAAAATGAGTTTTAACAACACATCCAGACTTATCTTTCTCAGCAACTAGACATTGTAGGCATTCTTTAGCTTAGTAACAGTGAAAAGGAAAGCTTACATCTCTAGAAATCATTTCCCTTTTCTTGATCAGACACAACAACTTCCCTCAACTCCACCTAGAGAAGCTGCATTGCCCCTTCCCAGATTTCTTCTTGCTAGGGAGTATTGCAACACACTAATATTCCAAGGTGAGATATTTTTCCCATAAAGCATTTGACTAGAAAAAAAAATAAAAGCCTTTTTGGAAGCAAGGAATATGTGTTGTCCCCAAGATGTTTTTTGTCCCCTCAGTTGTAAGGTGGAGGTTCCTATGCATTGTTATCTCTAAACCTAGCTTCTCACAGCTTCTTCCTAGCTGTATTTCCACTAACAGCTACAACCCATAGTTATTTTTGATCTGTATGTTCATTGTGCTTGATTGTAGTGTTAAAAATCACAGCCCATCTGGGTATGGCTTTTTTCCTCATCTGACTACTGTTTATTTTGGCTAACAAGAATTTGTCTCTGCATTCTCCCCAAGCTGTGACTCTGGTTATTCAATCATGCTACATAAAGATCATTTCAGAGATAATCTCAGATTCAACCAAAAGTACAGACAAAAAGCACAGGCATTCATTTCACAAACAAAGAACCTTCAGCTGGTTGTGTTCAGACAACAACATCAACCCACACACAGTATTTGGGAGACATCTTTCGGATTCTCGGTGAATAAAGAGTCTTCAGAGCCAGAGACGCGCTCTGTCACGCACTGAAAATTAATCTTGCAAGCTCCTCTAGGCACAGGGGAAGCAACAAAGAAAACATTCAACTCCCTTTTACATCACATACGCATAATACACAAGTGAAGGAGCAAAAATAACACCAGTATAAACCCTTCATCTAGCAGCTCATCACCCCTATTGGAGCTGCTAAAGCAAAGACTTTGTGTCAGCTTCATATTGATCGCAGATGGAAATCGGTTAACCATTTTCCCTCACAAAGATTCTTGCCATGAAACCACAAGTGTCTTTGTGATATAAAAGTTACTTGCTCAACAACAGAAAAGAAGCTTTAGCTTCAACAGTCCTGAAAATTAGGCTGCTAAGTCCATTGTTCCACAGCCTATATTCAAAACTCACAGCATTGAAAGGAATTACAAGTGTCTATCTGCTGCTCCAAAATGATACCTGTTGATTTTATGGTTGGGGGAGGGGGGTGGGGTGCTGCTTTGCAGCTGTATACTCATAAGAGCATAGGTATGTCTAGATTTTTTAAAAACGTATTTTAATTGTCACCTGAAAATGAATGGTGACCTTGTGCAGGAGGCTAGTGTAAGTTCATTGTCTGTAGACTTTCTTACAGAGCTCTGTAGAGGCATTTGCAAAAGAAATAGAGACGTTGTTGCTGAAATTCACATTGTCAGAACACATGAAGTGTTAACACCTGAGAGTGCTGCAAGGTTGTAAGCTCAGACAAGCACAGTTGGCCTATAATTAATATCACCACACTGACAAACAAATGCACATGTGTATGTACTGAAAATGAGATACATGCATACAATGTGTATATTTACATAATATGAACTTACAAACAATATAAAGTAATATACAATATAAATAATTCTTCTTTGCTATGATCATGGCTTCCAGTTAGACCTTGTATACACTTACAGTCATGCCTGTGCCATAGCATGGACAAGCACTTTTATGCTAAGCCAATCCTACAACACTGTATCTGCAAGCATTTGGGAGTCAGCAGGTCCTAGGTTCTCAAGCATCTTTGAATCCAAGTTTGTTTTACGCTAGTTATATTGGCAAAAAGTGTTTGGCTTCAAAATCAGTCTTGACTTCTTTAGGCAACAAAACTTTTTTGCCTTTAGTCACTCCTCCTAAAGCGGGCAGAAGTAGTCCTTTCTGCAGCCGGTTCACAGAAAGGTATGCCAGTTCATTTTCAGGTGAAATACAAACCTGTTCTCCCAAGCAAAGCAGTGAAACAGCAGGGGTAGAGGAAGTGGTTGCTGCTGGCTTTCAGTAGGATGATGTCTACTCGGTGAAGCTACACAGCTGGCCAGGGTCTAGGTGCCTCAGGACATTTTGGTACAGCCTCCAAAAAGTACAGAGAGCTGTCAGATACTGTTTCAACAGTAGGTGTAGGCCCTAGCTTACACAATCTTTCCCACTGGTTTCAGTGGGCCAAGCAGTTTTACAGCACAAGTCTCCTTCTGGCCACTCTCCAGTAGGCTCAGGCTCCCAAACGCATTTGGTCCAACCTCGTTAGGAATAGAAGGAGCCCTCTAGGACAACAGTAAACTCTTGTTTGAACATATAACTGCTGGGAACACAGACAGCTAAGCACAACAGGACACTCTTACCCCTCCCTCACCACGGGCTGTTTCCACACTTTGCTGTTTTAGTAACAGGTTCGTCTTCCTGACCATATCATTCAGGATTCTCTTCGACAACTGTGGAAGAACATGACCCCCACCACACCTGCTGCCTTCTCTTCCCTTTCCATTCAGAAAATTTTTCACTAAATCCTAGCATTTAAATAATCATGACATTAACATGCCACCACCACGTAACTTACTTTTCTTGTATCCCCATCGGGTCCATTTAACTTACAGCATCTCTGAAATGAGGAACAATTATTGCTTTGTGTTTGCACTCCAACATGATTGAGCCCTACTTATAAGCATTTAAGATAATAATTGCATACTTGTATAAATTGCCACAGAAACAATTCAGGCATAAATACTTTTCTTCAGTGCATGTAAAAATCTCACTTTATTTTTGCTATTATTTGGAAAACAAGATACAGCATTGAGGACAAAAGGAATTAGCAATATCAAGAACTGAAGTCCCTGTCTAAAAATGTCAGGACCTAGGTTCAAATTTTTATGCCTACACCTGCTCCTGCCTGAACCAAATCTCTAGTGAAGGCAGAACATAATTAAATGAAACTCATGAAGTAGCCATCCCTGAATTTTTGGCTGAAGATGAAATACCATGCAATTTTTATTATTTACTTTTCACTATTTGGGGTTGAATTAGCTTAACATTTGCAAGATGTAGGCATCACTGAATCTAAACCAGAACCTACATCTGATTTGGCCTCAAATATCACAAACACAATAAAGTCCCTAATACTTTTCTGGGGAGCAGATCTTTGTGTGGAAAATAAGTAAAAACATTAGTAGGTCCAGTTTCACCCTATGCTGCATATAAATGATGGCATACATTAACAGGACACAAACTTTCCAAAGAGGTCATCATAGAAACATTTCAGTGGTCACGCATCATTGTTTCAAATTCATTTCTAGTAGCATCACAACTCATTATTTGTTGTGCTCTTCATTAGAAAAACTATGAAGAGTTATGCTGTTTTATTTTTGTTTTTGTTTTTTTCCCTTAAAACAAAGAAACTTACAAAATGTGGATGTTTTAATTTACGTAAATCTAAAACTTCATAAAATGATGATGAGACGATTAAGGTGATACAGATAATTAAATTAACCTTTCTCAACAGACCGTGAGAAAGGAAAGCTAGGCTATCAAAATCAGCTCTAATTGTTTCAAGTGGATGAAAACCAACAACTCAGAACTGACCATATAACTCACAGTTAATGTGTGCAATACCCACACAAAATGTGCTCTATTGACAAATTCTGAAGATTGAAAAAATATTTTTCATAACAATTGCTTAGAAATATGGGGTTTAAACTACATTTTTGCATCTTAGAAATGCCAGCTCAGAATTTGTGTATCTTAATATATTATTGCACTAAACACCCTACTATTTTCAGAGAACAGGAGAATGTTTTCTTAATCTATAGCATCTCAGGAAACTAAGCCATGAAAAATTGCATGGGAAAGCATAACTGTGCCCCCTGGTGTGCATTAGTAACAGCATCATACAATGGGTCTCACATTATGTGCTTTTCTGCTGGCTTAGTTTTCACTTTTTGAAACTTTTCACGGAATTTGCTAGCTCCAGGAATAATTCTATACTGAGTAGCAGAAATGCAATAGATATGAGGCAGCAAAGGGAGATTCACTGTAGGCCAGCCTTCCAAGCCTTGCTGCTCATGAGCACTGTTTGCCCACGACACCCTCCAACACTGCTCACAGGCACAGGAAATTAAAATGTTGAATTCAAGCTGAAGGCAAGAAGAAAGTACAATATGCCTACAGCACATGACTCATTCAATATCACTACCCACAGGCCAGCAATGTTGGGGAACACTGCCACAGGCAGTGTTTAATGCCTTCTTTAATATGTTTAGCATACGCTTTATTTATTTATTTTATTTAAATAGGATATCTTGAGTGAGATTTTTTCTTTTTTTAATTAACAACAACCACCAAGAAACATCTCCTAAACTCCAGAGTCATTCCAAATAACACAGAGTAGTTGCAGTGACAGCCTTTGAGCTTTTAAAACATGGTGAAATAAGGTAAAGTGGGGTGTCACCTGAAAATGACACTGCCTGCAGTATTCTGCTCTGCCCACAGGCTGATATATCCCCCAGAATGGAGATACTGAAGATCTTCAGACAAATTTGTTCCCAGTTCAGAGTCACATGACTAAATACTGCTTAGATTAAGTCAATACTGACCATTATGGATTGTCCCTGCTTTTAATCATGCCGATTCTGAGGAACCACGTGGAAGAGCAGAGCACTTGAAAATCTGGTTGGGTACAGCACTGGAGACTTAGTAGACAAACTAGACTCCCTTTCTTCTCACAAATAATGAAAAAAAAAAAAAAAAAGATTTCTGATGTAGAAAGCAAGATTTAATGGCATAAAACCCATGAGTCTGATACAAAGCAGAAAAAAAAATAGGAAGGTTTCAGTGCGTAAGGCAGGAAATAAATTTGTTTCCTCCACTCCCCACCACCACAGATTATTTACATTCTTGGTGCAACCAACCATGTGTGCTGCTTCAGGAGTTTTATCTGAGACATGCAGATCCACAGAAACCCAAGTTAACTGTGCGAGATAGGCTGGTTTCAGGGCTTATACCAGGCTGCTTTCAAGCTCCTTCAGTTTCACTTTCCCCATTCCAGGGCCAGCAACATTTACAGAGGAGGGAAGAATTTAAAAGGATAAAAACCCTGAAGCTTACAGAGGAAAAATTAACAAGACGGCAAGACCTAGGTCTGCAGAAGAGCAGACAAAGCCCTGTTGCCAGAAATGGAGGAGCCTGAAAGAAGTTCAGCCATCCTAAATATCAAGGAAGATAGACTTCTTTGCTGTCTAAAATCCTTTCACTCCAATTACTATGAACAAATGTCATTTTAAGAACTTGTTCAGAGGAAGAGCATGGAAATCATTTTTCTAATCAGGTCTTGAAATGCTTGTGCTTTTTTTTTTTCCCCATGTTGATTCAAGAACTAACATAAGCCTCTGTGTAAAACATCAGGTATTCATGTGTATTACTCAGCGGACTTCAGAAATCCTACAAAACTGCTATACTGGAATCCAGGTAAATTGGTATTGAACTACCTCAAGAGAAGCTTAAAGTCCTATTTCAAAGTGTGATGGAGAGAGTTTTAGCATATTGAACAAACTTTTTAAAACCCATTCTTGTGCTATTTGCAGAAAAAAAAAATCACTCCCTGCAGCTGGAGAGACAGTTCTGATAAGAGCTTTACTTAACTAAGCACGATTTAAGATGGAATAGCCTTCTTTCCATATAATTTGCTATTTCTCCCCATTCTCCCACCACCCCAAAAGTCCATTTTTAAGCAAATCAAGAGATGTAGTTTTCCCTTGAATTGGATAAAAAAAAAAAGTCATCATTACAATTCTGTTAAGTAAGACTATGTGCACGAATGCATCTCTCAGGAAAAAGTTCTTGTGAGAACTAAAATGGTAAAACTGTTTAGTTTTCAGGTAGCATCTTCACTTAAATTGCCTTACTTTAAAAAAATGATTCTGTATCTTCAGAAAATCCAGTCTGTAAATGACATGTTCAAGCACATCCAGTCCCCTGTTGCCATAATAATCTTCCTTTTTTCATGATCCTTCAGCTCCCAACACATGCCACCCACCCAGTCTCAACTTTGCTGTTTTCAATCATTAATGTTCTAGTGTTAATTATTCTTCAAAAACACATGAATGATGCATCTGCATGGATTTGGAAATTTTATTAGCTGGAAAGCAATCCTCCTCTCCCGACATCTTACTGGGTCTAAGTTGAAGCTAAGTGACCTCTTATATCAGAGAAGGAATCACAGTTGGCATTTTTTAACCAAATCCTTTGGCTCCTCTCCTCCTTAAGAGGAAAACAATACACTAGCTATACCCTTCAACTCTTGTTCTTTATTTACCCCTGGAGGCTGGTCTTCTCAGTTTTACCTGCCCTAAAAGAGTTGTAAATTGAGATAAACTGTATGTCTGAAACAAATCCTATTCTCACTTTCCTTTAAAGCTAAGCCCTCTCTTAAAATGCAAGCACATACACAGCCACCTGCTCTCTTTTCTCCTAGATAGAGCAAAAAAAATCAGCTCAAAAATACATAGGCTGGTTCATAGGCAGTATTTCCATTGTATGGAAGAAGGGCAGGCAATGGTAGCAAAATGGCTGTCTGATTCTCAGGAATGCCTTAAATGAAGAAAAGACTTGTCAGACTGACAGTGGTTGCAGGAGGAAGATGAGACCCTCTCCTTTGAAACACAAAGAAAATTCATATCCCATAAGTGGCACATTTTAAGGGCAAAGATATAAGGTAATTTTAGCAAGGGACACATTTTACATAAGCCAACAATGCTGAAATGTTATCATTAATAATTAAACAATATTCCAGCATGCAAACTTCACTGAAACATCTTTTAATCCCCAAATATTTATCTTTATTCTCTCTGGGTTTCCTTCCTTTAAAGGACCCCATTTTTAAAATCTCATTGGCAAAACAAACAAAGGGATTCAATCCCTCTTGCTTCAGCTTGCGCCCTGCAAACTGTCAGCTCACGAGGAGCTAGAGAATGAACAGTACTGCGGATGTGTACAGGGACTTACCTCACTGTGTTAAATTTAAACAAATTTTCCAGGAAAGTCTACCACACAGCAAAGAGTTGAGGAAATATGGAATATATCCGTCCCAAAGAAGTTTCAGAGTGGTGAAAAGAAGAAACAGAAATGGAGCTTAATTACGCTATCCCACAGTCACAGTGTTCCACATTTGCACATGACATGTATGCCCATGACAGGCTGTACAACTCTGCAATAGATGGTACAACACACCTATGAGAAATGTGGTTTCATTCACCCCCACTGGGATGAGAACCTTTTCAGCACTTACTGTATTGCGATATTCCCTTTTAATAACTGGTCATTTTCCTTGACTCTTTCTTCGCTTTTCTTTCCCCCACTTCTACACTGATTTGAGATGCAGCGTAGACTACATGGCTTTCCTTAGATAACGTTTTGAGAACTACTTAACTTCAAATTATTTTTTTTCTGCCTATCAGCTGGTAATAGAACTTCCTTTGAAGTCTCTTTGTAGGTCTAAAGTCATCAGACCTACAAATCGTTAAATTGCATATCTTAAATTACTTTTAGGCAATCAGAGATTTCTCACACGCTTCTTTCCTCTCCAGGTCATACCAGATATATTGTTCCAACCAACCACTAAACAGGCCTGTGCTTCTCTTAAAATATGTTTTCCGTGGAAAAGAAAGCTTCAATTTGAGATTTAAAAAAAACACTCTGAAAAGTTACTTTTCTCTTTTGATGGAAAGGCAAAGTATTTGAGCAAATACTTTATGCTAAGTTGCCTCCAGGTTTTCACAGTGAAACTACAGCAGCCCCATCAGGGAGCCAGGTTTAGCTTCTGGGAACAACCCTTGCCAGGCTTCCCCGACTGGCTCTTCAGCAGTGCCACAGCAAGGCTGCTCACCAAGGCGGGCAGTCGTAAGCACAGCACGCTGCTTTCAAGAGGCAAGGCAAATCGCTGCAATCAGTGTGTTTGACTGATGTCTGAAACAATATTGCTAAAGCAAAACGAGGGGAACACTGATACAGGGGAAGGTCAAGACACACTGACGTTTCTTAGAGAAGCAAAGATAAAAAACAAGTTTGCTACCCCTTTTTCTTAATGTCTTGTTAATAAGGGTGGATTAGATACCAGTCCTGTTTGAAGCTTGTTTAAATAAAGTTGTGCAACACTTGGTAAAATAGTGGGTGTAAAGGTTTCACTTAAGCTTTCTCCAGGATAAAACACACTCAACGTCAAAAACCTTTTGTAAGATAGCTTCATTAACACTCAAAAGATACAAAAACTATGAAATTCTTCTAGCACAGAGAGCAACTACAAAGGTAGTAACCCTCACCTCCTGAGCATCACGTCATGTTACTTGATAGCAACTCCCTGTGGAAAACACATTAAACAATATTAGCATAGAGCTTCCCTTTTCAGAATCTCCTCCCGGTGACTGGAGCAAGCAAGAAGAAAAATGATGTCTCACAAGGTGACCTCTGAACAGTTTTATAGAGAGGCAATAATATAAACCTATTCTCTCAAAATAGAACATTACAAGAATTGCAGTAACAAGCTAAAGACGATTAGTTCAATTGTCCTATAGCAAGGAGAAAGCATTTTGTTTAAGAAACTATGAATTAAGAAATATGATTACATTAAGCAGAATTCAGTCCTGTATGACCTTTCCCATTGACAACACGGCATGAGTAATCTGTAGAAACACTAGTCTTGTCACACCAAGCAGTGCATAACAGCATTAATGCTGTAGACCTTCAAGGCTCCCTAATGATAAATGGTAACGTTGCAGTGGTGCTGGTTAGCATGCAGAGTGCCAAAATCCTTTGAGAGACAAAATATTCCCACAAATACATATCACTCATTACAGCTTTGTAAAGTAAACACAACAGATTTCTTACAAACAAGTTGAGCAATTGAAGGCAGTCTTCAATTTTATTCAGTAATTGGGTTGATTTATTTTTTAGAAGCAGTAAGAGTACAAATTCTTACAGTTTTTAGTCAATAAAAAGCTGCTTTTATAGTCCATAGAAATGCTAAACTTGTAGGCATTGAAAACTTATACATAAAATTGAAGCTTAAAAATAAGCAAGCTATTCTTTCATTCCTGTTTAAAAACAGTCTTCGAGCCAAGCTAACTTGCAACTTTTTCATAAATTCAAATGTTTACATTTTCCTAAAACTTTTACATCAAAAATACATATTTAAACAAACTTCCTTTTTGCTTTTCACAGTTAAAAAAAAAAAAAAAAAAACTCATCATCATGGTTTTCTTATTTGATTTTTTCTAGAACCAAGAACCTTGCTAAGGGATGCTTGGAGCAGCCTCCTCCTGCCGCTCTGGGGCAGGCCCCTTCTGCTTGGCCTGGAGCCCGGGGACCCAGGGTCTCTGCCCAGGCTGGGGGATGCGGCTGCTGCTTTCCCCTCTGCAGGTTCAGCCAGCTGAGCACGTCCTGGAGACACACAGACGCGCCCCACAGCCACAGACAGACACAGAGAGCACACTGACATGGCCGGTCGCACAGACCGCCACAGGCAAGGAGCTGCCTTCACCAGCACCCGCACGCAGGACTGACACAAAACATAAGCACAGACAGCCACGTCCCCTTCCTCAGAGGCAGCAGGCGCAAGTGCAGGCACACATTCGGTGCTCTCCAGGTTCACAAGCACACACACACACACTTCCAGATCCCCCACATACGAGCGCTGCCCATCCGACAGCCCTGCCCAGGGCCCTGGCCCTCTCACCTGCCCCGTGGGCCTCCCGCACACCCGCTGCTCTAGCTGCAGCTTTGCTGGCAAATGACACAGGCACACCAGGCTGGGGGAGATGCAGTCACTCGCTCCCCAGAGCTCCAGTAGCTGGAACCAGGACCCCCGCTGGCTGCAGGGCACCTACACCCCAGGTCTGACTGCAGTCACTGGCCCCAAACCACTCCCCAGTAGCTGGCACCTTGTCCTTGCAGCACTCACACACAGGTGAACAAGATTACACAGAGACAGTTAAGAAAGGATTTAATAAGAAGCTAGGATAGACTGCAGTGATCAGGTGAGAGTGCTGACTGGCCCCATTTTACATATTACCAGCCCCTTTTACACCCCTTTCTGTCCATTCCCCATTTGTTCCTCTTCGAGCCCCTTCCCCTGCACATTGTCTCATCAGTTTGCACAGCTCCACAAACCCCTGCAGCACCCTGGACCCCCAGGTTTCATCCTTCTCAGCTGCAAAGCTTGCCTGCAGTTTACTGATAGCCCATCAATTAGTTTGTTGCTTGTCTCCCTCTGTGCTATGTTTGTCTGTCAGGTCTGTGTCTATTTTGGCTACTGCTTCCCACTTTTCCTTAGCATCCCATTTGACAAAGTCCTAGATCAGATAATCTTACATAAAAACATTCCCACATTCCACATACCTTTACAAACTTCTGATTGAAGTTATGTGATACCAACTAAAATGCACTTCAAAAGTATCAATGGATAAGTTGCCATTGGAGTTTTGCACCTTCTACTTTTGCTTCAGGTGTGCTCAGGCAAGCACTGTATTCATACTCATGTAGTACTGAAAAGTTATACTCAGTGTGAGTAAAGGGTGATTTCAATTCAAAATACAATGCAGATTATACTGCAATAAACCAACCTTAGAGGAAAAAAAAAGTCAAGATAGTCCACAAAGGCAAGTATTTAGTCAACAATCCTACTTTCCGTAGAATTATATATTGGCATAACACTGTTGGAAAGATGAACTCTTCTGCCAACCTCAAACATTCCCAGGAAACTATGTGTGTGGTAGTTCATACACACTCCCAAAAACATGCTCCAAGTATCAGTGTTATCATAGCAATTACACTTTACAAAATATTCTGCAGCTTCTAATTGAGTCATGCAGCATTTATGAAGAAAACATTTTTTTTCTCTCAGAAACACAGCTTATGAATTCTACCTGCTTACTGATAAATTTGACACTATTGGAAAAATAAAGCAATAGATTTAGGAAGCAAGAATTATTCACAATGAGGTTTACATCATTAACCATTTTTTGTTTCTTAATCTGTTCTTCATGTGCTGTAGATAGAACAATTCTGCCACCTAGAGTAAAATCCAGGACCAAGATGAAAAGATCTGGTGAACACATACTATCTGCTTGACTAATTTGAAGTGGAAAAGATACCTTCAGTGGCAGATAATTAAATGGAAATATTATGGTTGTATTCATTTTTTTAATCATGCTACAAAATATTTAGTAGGCTGCTTGCTATCAAAATCAGCAGCATTGCCAGAGAACTGTGCAAAATATATAAATACAGTTGAGATCATTTACATTTTTATTGGCCCTTTCATTACAAACATCTCCAAATATTTCCAAAATTCCACAGAGTAGTTATCCATTTCCCTATACAAATGGAATAGAATTGCCTTCACAAGGTTTTAAATTACAGATTGGTCTATTTGGGCACATTGGGAAATCGTAACCCAGCTTAACATAAAAATGGTTTCAGTTCATATATATATATATATGTCATACTGCCAAATATGTCTATTTCTCAGGCAAAAAATCTGCTGCCAGTGGATATGTAAAACACTGTCCATCATTTGGGAGGGGAAAAGTGAGGACATGGCAAGGCAAAGCAATTCCTTATAGGGAGATGATTTTTTAATTTATGTAAGAGCTAGAAATTTTAGCATCTTATTAATATGAATTAATGCATCTGACTTCAGTTCTGTAGCTCACAAGGGTGACGAACTGATCTCTCCTTGGATATGAATCTATTGTTTTAAAGATTCAGATAAATTTAAAGCAATAAATCATCCTATTCTGAGGGCTGAGAGGACATACTCTGAGCTCGTCCATGAACAGTTATGTCAAAGTACCAAATAGCGCGTAATATTTTTTCCTCTGGTGACTGAAATACATTTATCATCATGGTAGATGGAGATTTACTTCCAACTAAACAGACTAAATATATGATTTTCTTCCTCTAGGTTCTCTTTCTCAGACAGAGGAGAACACCCTTAGGAGTGCAAGCAGGGTTAATCCCCAGCTCACCAAGCACTGGCTGAAAAGGTGAGGACAAGAACTCCCTTCAGAGGCAGGTACTCAATGCAGCCTATGGGTCACAAGATCTTTAAAATATTTGTTGCTTGAAGCCAGGAGGGTTTGTCAGACAAAGCATCTGTCTTTTTCACAGTTCTTTTCCTTAAACACCTGCTATTCCTGGAGACCAGATAGTGAGATAGCTGGACCTTGACATGACTCATCACGGCCATCCTCATCTAGTTGCTTTTGTGATAGGAAAAGCACCAAGAATGAGCTGCTGCTGGAAGAAAAAAATAGCCTGTGTTTATTAGCAATAATATGTTGCACCGGATGCACATAGTACACCTCATCTGAGGATCTATGTGCTTTGCAAACATTAATTAAGCTCTGCACTGCTGTTATGATTCACAGAATGCCATTATCATACCCAACGAACATAGGAAAGAAAGGCATTAAAGCATAGGGAAGCAAACCCTTGAAAGAACAATGACTCTGGTTCCATTTCAGATCACATCAGCATATATACATGCCAGAACAAAGAATGTAAAAATTAAGGATTACTCGAAAAAGAGCATTTCATTTTTACATGGTTTATGAAGCATGGATACTTTAAAAGTAGTAGTTTCTTCTGACCCTTTTTTGTTCTTGCCACTTTAGGGATTATATGTTATTAACGTTTCCCTGTCCTATTATTATTTGTTTACTCTGATCTCTCTGATCTCTTCTCAGCCCTGAGTACGTTCACCTGTCTATTCAAATCAGCTAGTCTTGACCTACTTCCAATCATTTGTCCTTTGAGTATCACAATTCCTTCAAACACCCTATCCCTCATGTTCTTTCACTTGACATTCCTCCCAGCAGTCAATGAACATTTTCACTTCCCAACCTTTGCCACATTTCTTAATACTACACTGCAATTTGTGCTTCCTGGGGAGCAGACTGCTTTCTATTGTTAGGAACAGGGAGTAAAAAGGCATAATGAGTCTCAGGAATAGAGAGCAGCAACCAAGATTCATTGTCCTCCAGTACTTCCTTTCTTCTCATCACCAAAGCAGAGAGAAACCGAAGAACATTTCCTCTGAGTTTCAGTAACTTGTTTGTTTTGCATTGTGATAGGTCTTTATAGTATCGGTCATGGTATCAACTGGAAATCAGTATGACTGCCTCTCTACCTGTACACTAACACTCACAGCATGCAGAACAAGCAGTAAAAATTAGAGGTCTTCATGCAATTGAAGGGCTATGATCTCTTTGAAGTCTCCATGACCCCAGTGAGACAGCTCAACAGCTCAAGTGCTGTAAAGAATAGATATGGTGCATAAGCACAGTTCAGCAATTGCTAAACATGAGTGTGTTATCAACACTGTTTTGGTCACAAATCCAAAACATAGCATAATGTTTTGTCTACTATGAACAAAATCAACTCTATCACAACCAGACCCATTACAGGGGGTGTAAAGGCTGGGGGCAGCTTTGGCTGCAGTGACCATGTGATGTGGAGTTCAGGATCAAGAGAAAAGGGAACAAGGCAAATAGCAGCATCCTGGCCTTCAGGAAAACAGACTGTGGCCCATTCAGTGACCTGCTTGGAAGAATTACACAGAGCACTATCCTGAAAAAAAAAAAAAAAA
>VXAA01005302.1:180578-191828 GCA_013399115.1 Anseranas semipalmata
AAAAAAAAAAAAGAGGGATTCAGAAGAGCTGTTTGATTTTTTTAAGACCTCCTCCAACCTCAAGAATGTTCCCTCCCAACATGCGGAAAGTCAAGCAAAGGCCACAGAATACCTGCACTGGTCAACAGGGAGCTCTTGACAAAACTCAGCTAAGAAAAGGCAGCTTAACAAGAGGTGGCAGCAGGGACAGGTGGCCCAGGAGGAACAGACACTGTCCAAGGAAGCAGTGATGGGGTTAGGTATGCCAAAGCCCATCTGGAGAGGGACATGAAGGGCAACAAAAAGGCTTCTACAGGTAAGTCAGCAGCTTAATGAAATCTAGGGGAAGAAGTGTGGGCCTGCTGCTGAATGGGATGCACAGCATATGGTGACAGCTAGCATGGATAAGGCCAAGGTACTTGACTGTCTTCTATGCCTCAGTCCGTACTGGCAAGATCTGCCTTTCAGGAATCCCAGGTCCCTGAAATCAGTGGGAAGGTCTGGAGCAAGGAAAACTTATGCAACTACAAGTGTTGAGGGAGCTAGCCAATTGGATTGTGAAGCCACTATCAACCATCTTTGAAAGATCAAGGCGATCAAGGAAGGTTCCTGAGAACTGGAAGATAGCAAGTGTCACTCATTTTCCAGAAGGGCAAAGAGGAAGATCCAAGGAAGTACAGACCACTTGACCTCACCTCCAACCCTGGTAAGGTGATGGAGCAAATAATCATGGAAGCCATTTCCAAACACATCAAGTACAGGAAAGTGATTAGTCAGCAGGAATTTACAAAGCAGGAATCAGGCCTGAACAGTCTTTCTACATGCCTGATAGCTTTCCACAATGAAGTGATAAGTGCAGTAGGTGAGTAGAGAGCAGTGGATATGGTTTTTCTCAACTTTAGCAAGGCTTTTGACCATCTCCCATAACATTCTTATAGACATACTCACAAAATATAGACTAGACAAATTGGCAGTAAAGTGGATTGAAAACTGACTGAACTGCTGGGCTCAACAGGTTGTTGTGATCAGCAGCTCAAAGTCCATCTGGAGGCCAGTAACTAGTGGTGCACCCTTAGGGTTGATAACTGGGGCCAATGCTGGTTAAGCTCTTCATTAAATACATGGATAATGGGACCGAGCACACCATCAGCAAGTTTGCACATGATACATGAATGAGGAGCAAGCTGATATACCAGAGGGCATGCTGCTGTTCAGAGGGACCTCAACAGTCTGGAGAAATGAGCTAACAGGAACTTCATGAAGTTCAGCAAAGGGAAATGCCATTTCCTGCATCTGGGGAGGAACAACTCCCTGCACTAGCACAGGCTGAGGGCCAATTGGAAGGAAAACAGCTCTGCAGAGAAAGGCTGGAGGATCCTGGTGGACAAGAAATTGAACATGAGCCAGTAACGTACCCTTGAAACAAAGGCCAACAGCCTTCTAGGTTGCACTAGGAATAGTATTGCAAGAAGGCCAAGGGAGGTAATACTTCCACTCCACGAAGCACTGTTGGTATGTCACACCATAAGTGCTGTGACCAGTACTGGGCTCCCCAGTACAAAAGAGAGATGGACATACTGGAGCAGCTCCAGCAAGGGGCCGTAAAGATGACTGCAGAACAGGAGCATCTTTCATCTGAGGAGAGGATCAGAGAGCTGGGATTCTTTAGCTTGTAGATAAGGCAGCACAGGGGATTTTATCAATGTGTATCAATATCTGATGAGAGCAGGAGTACAAGACTAAGCCAGACTCTTTGTAGTGGTACACAGTGAAAATACACAAGGAAAGGGCCATAAATTCAAAGGAGAAATTCTGTGCAAGGAATTTTTTTTTCCAGCTGAGTCTGATCATACACTGGGACAGGTTACCCAGAGAGACTGTGGAGTCTCCATCTGTGGAGATACTCAAAACCAAACTGAACACAGCCCTGAGAACCTGCTGTAGGTGACCTCGCTTTGTGCAGGGGCATTGGATTAGACAGTCTCCTCCAACCTTAGCAGTTCTGTGATCCATGTTTTAGTGACTGAATAAAGGTGTTTGGTTTTTTGTTTTTTTAAAGCAAAAGCGCAGGGGGAGACATTGTTCTTCAGTATGCTTCAAAATCAACATATAGAATGATCAGATTGACATTCTCAGAAAACATGCTTAACTAGCAGGTTAATCGATCAGACATCTCAGCTAAAATAAGATCTCAGAAGACTTCTGAAAGGCTAGGTGGGCTTATTGAACACGTGCATCAACAACGTCAAGCTGCAAGGCTCTTCTCTAGGAAAAGAAACAAACTCCAGGAACAAGGAATCTGCTTTAGCAGAGTACCTGTTTATGCCTTCTGCTAATGAGCAGCAATGACAGATTGAGCCTGTGCATTCCTTTCTCTTCCCTGTGTGTACTCCATTAATTTATAGAGGTTTCCAAAATAACTAGCAACACATCTGTGAAATAAATACAGAGCACTGTTGAAAGTCTTTGTGATGGTTCCGTGCCACTTACACTTTACATTCTCAGAACATTTGTGTCTTTTCCTTCCCCCATCATCTGTCGCTTTCTGAAAGTCCCTGTTTAAGATGAAGGAAGGTTAAACCTGCTTTTTGTTTTATACTTTCTTTTATGCTCTTTCCTGGCTTTTCATTTTACTTTCCACTCACTTTTTTTCTTTTTTCTTTTTATTTTTTATTTTGAAAATGAATAGATGAGTGTGTCCTGAAAGACAGAGTAGAGTTTCATGTAGCTTTGAAAATCAAGACTTCTCTTTGCAGGAGGAAATGTTTAGATCCCAGAAGAGTTTTATCCCTTAATCTGGTGAATTACTAATATCTAGAACTCAGAATAGCACTTTCAATTAACAGAAGCTTAACATTTATTCAACCCCCTGCAGGAAGCAAGTCACTATTACCTTTATTTTACAGAACAATTGAAGGGTTTTAATTAAAAGTCACAAAGCAAATGAGTGACAGTAAGAACTAGATTTGAACTTCCTGTGTGAAGCTTAATCTAAATGTATTATGCTATCTACTTGTATTCATTAAAACAAAGATCCAAAGGTACTACCTTTGTTGATAGTTACCTTGCAAGGAACAGAAAACAATAGAAATCTTTTACTTTGAAGTGACAATAGACAAAACAATAGATTTTTTTCCAGTTAAAAGATTGATTGCTCTACTAAGGTGTTAGTGGGAATTTATACAAAATTTTAACCATATATATTACATGTATGTATGTAGATATCAAAATACATACACACGTTGTTAACAGATGTAGAGTTCAAACCAGGCAATGTGAATTTCTCTTAAGGAAGTCTTCTTCCCCTCCCCGCCCCCCCGCCTTATTACAATGAGATTTGCTGTGCTAGATAGTAGTTATTTCATTAAACTGAACGTGGCTGAGCTGCTCTGGGTTGTGTCCTATCAAGCAAGGGCCTCGAAATGGACAACGCATAACCAGTAGCAGTCTAGGCAGAGTGATCAAATACAGACTTGAGATGCACTGGGAAAGCTCAGCTGGGACTGACTGCGGACGAACCGAGTCCTACTGGTTCATTAAAAGCAGCTTTGAAAGACCTGTAGTTTTGTAGGGTATTTTCAGAGTAGTCATTACCACACATAAAATGAAAACTGCTGCATAAAGATTCATGAAGCTAACCTGTTGGCAGTTGTGAGCAAGATATTACTGCTGTGTTTTACCACCAAAAAACAGAAATAAAGAACACCATACTACCTCATTTTCACTAAGGGCAATAGGCAAATGATTTGCAATAGTGCAGAGCATATGTAACAGTAAGTTATATCCTCATGCTATAATGACATGCAGTCTCATACACAACACCATTTTCTGTGCATTTCTAGAATCCAATTTTACAGTGCTGTGGAGGGATAGTACAACTAAAAATGCAGTAATTAAGGTTTTGGTCACACTTCCAGCATTACTCAGCAAGAGTTTGCTAGTTTCAGGTGACCATATCACACTAGCAGAGATGGGGGCAGAAATGCAATAGAAATGTTAGTAATTATCGTATTGGAAGACATTTAATTTGGGAGAAAATGCCCAAGGTAACTTGCATGAGTTATAATTCCAAGCTGGCAAGTTGATGGAGCACTATTTAAGTGTTTCAAGTGAGAAGGGTACTATTCAAAAAACAACTTAAAAACCACAAGTGTTGGTAAGTCTTTCTGGTGTCCATACCATTAAGCTATAAAAATTCAAGGAGGCATCTGATTTTAGATTCACAATGCAACAGTATTTCCCTGAAAATACTGATGCAATCTTTAAATTCCTGACTTTTCTATTCTTCCATCTCTGAATTCTTCATTGCTCCCACTAACTACAGCCTGCAGTAGAGCATTGATTAAAGCAGGTGTCCTTTGCTGTTGCAAACCACTACAAACATTACAACTTCAATGACAACAGGAGGCCACTAAGAATTTACTGATCCCCTCAAAGCAATTAATCACCCTGCACAAGCTGGGTGCTGTTCCTAGCAATGCAGTTACCAGGAGCTTTAAACTATTACAGCTGCTGCAAGAAATACACACACCATGGAAAGATTGAGAATGATAAAGTCAAGAAGCCTCATTCGCCACATGGCTTCACATTGGTTCGGTTTGAATTGGGAAGTCATACCTCAAAGGTCAATAGGTTCACTAATTTAAGAAGCCAAGTCTGCGACTGCAGCTGTCTAGGAACTGATACATTGGGAACAGCTATTTTCAAGCAGTTATGATAGTAGAATTTTTAGCATTATATTATTTCCTATTAGGCTTTTCTCTGCTTAGTTTACTTTTAGTATTTCTGGTTTTATTTCAGACTTAGAGAAGCCTCTTACTAATAAATGACTGACTTGTTCCTTCCTCCATAGCTAGGTCACCTAAAAGCTCTAATAAATGAAATTCTCTCATCTGCTCATTTCTTACATGGAAAAGCATCTACTGTTAGGACACACAGATTTCCCTAAAGTCTTCAGCAGGCAAATTATGAGTGTGATATATCATGAAAACAGCACTAAAACAGTGATTCACCAGTGCAAGACCCTCAAGAAAGAAAAAAGAATAGGAACAGCTAGTGTTTCAGAAGAGTTCAGGCTGCATTTAAGTGAAGGAGCTATTTGTTCAATTTCTGAAAGTCTTTCTGTTCAAATGAATGTTTGACTTCTCCCAGACTGGGAATATAGTAAGAAATAAGAGGCTTTTCACAAACAGCTAAGAAATTGAGCTGCCTGCCTCATTTATATAACTCTTTGTAAAGAAGCCATCCTCAAATGTGCGTACTAATTTTCCCTTGTGAAAAGGAGCAGCAATAATAACCAACAAGTTGAATGTTAGCATATTTGCGACCTAGCTGTCAAATCAAAATGTGTGAATTACAGTGCTGCCTTCTCCACTGATGTTCAGAATTTAACATATGCCAGCTTACACAGTGCTTGGAGATGAAGAGCATCTTTAAAGGGATGGTAAACATACGCCCCCTTCTCCCTCTGGAACAAAAGAAGAAAATTAATGTTTGGTTGTAATGCAACAAAATCAATCACAGCTCTTTGATAATAGGTTTGTTGGAGCTCCCCTGGAAAATAGGACACTTGGGTATTCTTAACTACAGCAGATATGGATCCAAAATAGCCTTTGCAGTTGCAGCAAATTCATGCCAAGGAAGGCTGATTTATTTCCATACAAATCTCGGAACAATTTGGTTCCACAGGAATACAGAAAAATCTGGCAGAAGCCAAAAAGACAAGATGATCATCTGAACCAAAGGGACCACAAAGATGATTGGAGGGCTGGAGTACCTCTCCTATGAAGACAGGCAGAGAAAGTTAGGCTTATTTAGCCTAGAGGAGAGAAGGCTGTGGGTAGACCTTATAGCAGTATTTAAAGGGGGCCTACAGGAAAGATGGGGAGGGACCCTCTATCAGGGAATGTAGTGATAGAACAAGGGGTAATGGCTTTAAACTAAAGGTTTAGATTAGATATAAGGAAGAAATTCTTCCCTCAGGGGGTGGTGAGGCACTGGAACAGGTTGCCCAGAGAAGCTGTGAATGCCCCATCCCTGAAAGTGCTCAAGGCCAGGCTGGATGGGGCTTTGGGCAACCTGGTCTAGTGGGAGGTGTCCCTGCCCTTGGCAGGGGGTTGGAACTATCTGATCTTGAAGGTCCCTTCCAACAGAAACCATTCTGTGATTCTGTGAAGTACACCATCTTTTATCTAGACAGATGTATCGCAGGTAAGCAGCATGGGGTACTATTCTTCCTGAGTTTGCAAAAGGTATCTAATAGAATCTAGAGAAAAGAATTAGAGTACATGCTAATGGGGATCTCACAGTTGATGAAGGGCAAAATTTCAATAGGTCTAGATAAAACAGGGGGAACATGAGCAGCAGAACCATATTCCCTACTATACACTAAGGAGCAAGGCATGGGAAAGTATACGGTCTTAATGTTTAGAGAAAATGCCAGCATAAATTTCTGCTTTAGCACAGCTCCCCTTCATAGCACTCCTGCAGGACTTCTGTTTTTAAATTACAGTACCTTCAGGTACTCCTCAATTTATTTACCACTCAATGTTTTTAATGAGGGCTCTGAACTCCAAGTCTCTTCAGACATGGAGGACAGCCCGGTTTGGTTTTCTTTTCAGCCTGCTCTAATGCTATTCAATGAACAGGGATAAAATGGGGCCAAATGTTCCTGAAGAGTACACTAAATCTCTCAATATGATTGATTCAAGAAGAGCAAAATTAGCTTTTAAGAGAAGTTAGTGTCATGGCAGCTAATGATCACCTTGCACAACTGACCATAGTTTAAATGTCTATCACAATTTTCTACATACCCAATTCCAATCCTGACATCCTGCACACTGAAGTTGATAGCAGCTCAACACTGAGTTCTCGCTTGGGCTGCCAAGTCTTTTTCATGAGTAACAAATTGCATCTAGAACATTCTAGGGATCAAGCAGTTAAAAGTTCTAACATACATTTATCAAAACTGATCGTCTAATCACTCATCTACACTTGTTTATATATGTCTTGTTTACACTGAGTTGCCAGCGTACATCTTTTGCTTTCTTTGCTATACATTTCATCTTTCCCATCATAAATGAAGTTAAATACTGATAAACCTAACATGGAACCATGGTACCTTCACTGTTCTCATCAGCCACGCAAGCATATTACTCCTTTTAGTTTCTTAATTCTTAGCGGTTATATCACGACCAATTTTTTTTTTTTTTTTTTTTTTGGTAGCCCTGTGCAATAGACAACTATGTTCGGCTTTATTCACTACTTTTGGATGTTGAAGGACAAAGTAATACTAATTTTCCTTTTCAAGAAGATAACTCAAGTCAAGACTGTAGTAAGTAGATCCATTTCAAGGCTTTTTCTTAATTTATACTGTCATGAGTTAGACAGAAAACATCTCAATATTTTGGTCAGTGAGAACTTTCTCCACTCCCTGCAGAGTCTCAACAAAACTAACCTACTTGTCTATGGCTAATATTAGCAATATATGCACTGAGTAGCTACAGCACTCACCTCAGACTGTGTCACCCCTAGCAAAGCCCAACAGCTGTAGCTAGACCTGCCAGGAATCTTAGAATGAAATATTCCACACTCAACAAAATTCCAATAAAAACTTTGAACTTGTCAAAAAATTAGGTTTGCCTGTAACATGAGGTACATTGACAACAGCAAAGCAGCAGAGGTATCCCAGGCCTTATTTAGACAATGGAGGTTGCAGAAGGTACACTTAAGGGCATAAATTGCACTCCAGAAACTCTTCTTTGCATTACACAAGACAAAAAAAAAAAAGTCAATTTTACTACAAAACACAACTTCATGTTGAGATAGTGATGGATTGAGCAGCCTATCGAAAGAAATCAAGATTACTGATACACAATTAACCACTCTATTTGATTACTTTATACTAGAAAACTTGTCTTAAAAGGATGTTCTTTCCTATTTGAAGTTTCATAGCTGAAGTTGGTTGTTCTTTTCACTTCTAATTAAATTTGGAGTTTTTGCTGTTTACAAATCCAAACACAAAGCAGAAACACTACACAGTTAAAGCACACCTTTGACTGAACAATTCATCCTAGACTTATGAAAGTTTTTTAAAAGAGTGTGATAAACCTCATGAGAAGTCTACTTTCAGGGGACCTTTGCTTGTTACATACTGCTGATGCATTAATTTTCATCAACTCCAAAACTCAGCATTTGTTTGTCTCTGCTGCTTCTTCAATCCCAAACAGAAATTAATCAGAATCTCTGGCAATGTAAACTACAGCTATCCAGGCTATTATCTACTTTAACTAGACAACAGGCTAAAAAAAGAAAACACTTTAAACACCACAGGATTTGGTGTTTTTTTGTTTTTGTTTTGTTTTGTTTTTGTGTGTGAAGAGATTTAGGGTAGTCATCTATCTTGATGCATTTCTGGCAGATAATGTTGGATATACCATTGGGGACAGACAAATAAAAACATCAGAAATAACATTCTTTCTCCAACTACTTTCTCTAAAGTTACTACAAGAAGATTAACATTTTATATTTGGAGCAGAGAACAGAATGATTTTTTTTCCCCCAAAGCAGTATTTTCATTCACAATCCTCTTCAGGATTTTGCCTCTACACCTTAAAAAGAGGATTTTATCATGAGGGCAGAAGAGGTAAGAAAAAAAAAAATACAGTTCTGCAGCAATTAGTCTGTGTCCAAACTTCCCTTGCATATACCTCATCTTCCCAATCACTCCTCTAGACTGCACTTCAGAGCACAGGGAAATAAAGGTATACAACTCCTCCTGAGCCCGTCTCCAGCCTTTCCTTCACCCACATGTGCATTCACACACCTTCACCTCCATGCGGTAACTGACTTACAACTTCTGGAATATTTTCATATTGCTAAGCTTTCCCTGTACAAAACCAATACTAACAAGAAAAGCTGTAGAATGAGTAGCTTTAGATAAAATGTATGGAACAAATGGAAATCCATTATGAGATTCAGAAAATATTTCCAGGATGCTTTCAACCACTCTGTGAATACAGAAGAGCCCTGGCCTTCATCTCACTAAGGGTAAGCAGGATGCTGCAGATATTCACAAGCAATGCCATCACCCAGTGGAATTGTTAAAACTGTCAGTTTAAAAGCCCAAATTTGACAGGGTTAAGGAAACAGACTAATTCAATAGTAATCAAAAGTAGTTCATCTAGAATGAAAAAAAGATCTAACTTCAGTGACTGAATCCCAGCTTGCTGAAGCTGTTCATTAACCAAAGCTCAGCACTACTTGCCTGGTTGCCAAGTTTTACAGTAAAATACATTTCTTACAACCTATGCTATAATAAGCTCAGTCACAACTTGTCGGAGAAATGAATGGTAGGTTCTCAACAGAAAGTTATTTAGCTCTCCAAAGATGCAGGGCTGATTTAGGCTCCCCTAGCCTACATGCTTTTTCCATTCATATATAAGTCAATGAGGTTTAATCAAGGATACTAAGGACAAAGTGAAGTGAAGCCAGTGACCATCTCACACACCAAATTATTGCTTCTGAAGTGAGTGAGCTGTATTAGACTACAATTGAAAACAATTTATACACAGTTTCAATTTCCAATAACCATGTTTCTCTCTCCAAGAAAAAAAGAATTTACTTTGCACTATAAGTTGTCTGAACACCATTCACATTGATGCCATGGTCCTCACCTGTATTGTCATTCACTTGCTTATCTCACTGCAATCTTGTCACCTCCAGATAGGTGGGACTTTAGATGTAAGGTGTTCAGTTTGCAGCATCAGTCACAAGACAATTCATTTTTAAAAAAACTATTCTTGATGTACAGCTTTTGCTTCTTCTTAGAGTCATGACAAGTTAGCAATGTAAGGAACACAATTGTAAGGAAACAGCAAGGACTTTTTTTTTTAAGAGAGCCTAAAGATTCTCAAACTACTCCTTATGATCAAAATCACAAGGCTATGCACCATTCCAACTGGAAAGGCTTTTCACCTTGTTCAGAACACCCCACCCCACCCCCCCCAAATCCTAAATCTTCAAAGTATGAAGCAACTTACAAACACAAAGGCTCTTTCAAGCAAAAGCCACGAGATTCAGGATTTCCAAGCCTAACTGTAGCACCCTATCTGCCAAAAGTGTCACTACTTTTCCCTTCCCAGTACAATTGCTGTCAAGTTTAATGATAGCATGGTAAGCAAAGAAATACTGGCCAGACTCTTAATCATAGCAAAAAAAAAAAAAAAATTCTCAAGTTTAAAAAAAAAAGTCAAAGTTGATATACTCTGGGAAAATGAATTAACATTACATAACATTTTCACTACCACAGTTTCACTTTTCAAAATGGAAGTCAGATTTATTCAACATTAAGTGTAACAACACATCAGAAATCAATATCCACTTATAAAATAAAGCAAAATAACATGAATAAACACAGGAAAATACTGTCTGAGACTCTCCAAGCAGGACATTTCTCATAAGACTCACAGAAAAAAATATGATTTTATATGCAAACAAAGACTCAATTCTCAAAAAACTCATTTTTTTTCCAGTTGTAAAGCAATATATAGCTAGTAGGAGGTAAACTAGAAAGGGGAATGAAATGTATCATGCTGTACAACACCAAAGAAATACTCCAACTGCATTTGTGTACAGCATTAACAACATGCAGTAGATGAAGTTAAAACCAAGTATAGTGTGTATATATTAGAGAGACAGAAACTAGTCAGTCTCAGGGCTTTGTTTCTTATTTTAGTTCAGCTAATGAAAACAAACAGAAGCTAAGAGCAAGTAGAGGAAGAGCAGAATCTACATGAAGGACAACATATCTTCCCAGAACAGTAAAGCATTTTAAGAAAGATTTAAATTGTGCACTTATTTACTTGTCTTGGTCCTCTTCTTGTTATGTCATTGAAAAACAGCCTAGATGCAATGATGGGCTTTATGCAAATATCTACATTTTTATAAAGCTGTAATTAAACAAAACAATGCAAGTCACTCAAATTCTGCTAATCTTTTCAGTCAGGCATTAATATGCTGAACACTCACTACTAAATGTTTTTTAAATTGAAAATAAAAGCAGGGCAAGTCCTCTCCCAAATAGTCTTGCTAAAATGTAGGGTAATTTAATTATTTTTTGTTGCTTGCAGGAGAGCAGTGTGAAAACACGCTATCCAATTAATTTCATTAAGTAAGAACTATTTAAACAAGTCCTTTAAACCAAAAGCTGGGGTGTTTTTGGTTCAAGTCAGTCCACAGCCTGGCAGATTTCTCTTGCCAGTCTTCCCCCCC